>JAKWJC010000366.1:13816834-14146834 GCA_027704865.1 Solanum neorickii | reverse complement strand
TATCTTTTTAAAATCCAAAGATATGCCCTCTAATACCAAGAGACTTAAATTATAAAATAAGAAAAAAAGGAAGGCTGCATTAATTATAAAATTCCCATTCACAGTGTATTCAGAACAATTGAGTATCAAGTTTCAAAGATTATTTTTCCATGGGAAATATATGCTTTGATCTCTGCATTTTGATATCCCAAGCTTCTTTTAATTTCCTAGTTAATTGTTTGATATAGAAAAGAAAGTGACAACAACTATTTTTGTGTTTGGAGACTCCATGTTTGATCCTGGAAACAATAATTACATAATGAATCCTTCAGCTTATAAAGCAAATTTTGAGCCATATGGAATATCATATTTTAAGCATCCTACTGGCAGATTTTCTGATGGCCGCCGCCTCCCTGATTTTATCGGTACTTTCACACCTCTATAATTTCTTATTTTGAGTTTAATACAAGTTTTATGTACTAATTTTTTGAATTTAACACAAATTTTATGTACGACGGTGTAATTTTTTTAATCACTATTAGCGGAATTTGCAAATTTACCAACGATTACATCATTTTACCAAGCTCTACATAACCATTCTATTAATCATGGAGTGAACTTTGCTTCTGCTGGTGCTGGTTGTCTAGATGAAACATACCGTGAAAAGGTTGGTAAAGCTATATAGTTCTACTTCTGTAATATAAAATAAAATGTTACAAACTGTTTGTCGTTTATTTCTCCTGGAGACAAAAGAAAGTTTGATATACCTTTCAAATTTGTGTAGATATATTATTCGTTATAAAAGTAATTTATATATATTGCATATTTTATAATATATCTAATAAAATAGTATTATTTTATATCAATAAAATCACATGCTCTATTCTTGCTTAACTTATAATCCCCAAAACAAGGCTATAAATTGAGTATGCATTCATATGTTAATTGTATTAATCTTTGCTGACTGAATCTTCCGTGATTAATTTTTGAGGAGTCGATTTATCATAATAAATTTCATTGATTGAATTTTAATTTAATATAAAAGCCAACATGCTGCCATTTCCGTAGCTACTATCTTTTGCTCTCTACCCGCTCTAGTTGTAGGATTAATAACTTAACTGCTCCTATTATCATGTTATTGAACCATTCTCGTTCTCGTTATAAGCCAATGAAAATGCTATATGATGATGAATCAAATTTATTATTTTGATTGTTAAATTTATTTATATTTTATTAATTTAAATTTATTTTTTTTGATAGTCAAATTTATTTATATTTCACTAATTATCTAGTAAAATTTAGATGTCTCATTATTTTTATTTTTACAAATGCAAAAATAAAATTACTAGTATAGCTGCCAAAAAAATTAATTTTATAATTTTCTTTGCACTAAAGAATGAAAAGAAAAAAAATAAGAAACTCAAATAGTGATAATTAAAGAATTCAAAATAATTATTTTTATCCAAATTTTTTGCTAGAAGGATTTTATATATATATATATATACACACACACACGTACATACTCCTATATGAATTTTTTTTAAGACTTAAAGTAAAAAAAAAAAAAAAATTTTTTTACTTTATTAAATGAAGGGTATATGCGAGCTCATTTTGTAACGGTAAGGATATATGTGAGTCATTTGTAACCGTAAGGATATATATGAGTCACTGTTATAGCGAGAGTTATGTCAATTCTAAATGACAAATTTAAGGATATCATACCCTTTTCCCTTTTTTCATGATCACTTAGCTAATTATTGAGTACTATTGTATTTTACCTAACATTGTTTTTGTGGTCTAATATAATCCTTAGATATTTGTGTGGCAAATTTTATTTTATCAATAGTAAAAGAATTTTTTTAAGAATTTAATTATTTCCAATTATAATAAGATGATACTTTTTTTGAAACGACTGAAAAAAAAGAATGTCTCCCGAAATGGAACAAAAGAAATATATCAGAAAGTCACTTTTTCTTATAGAAAAATATTGGATTAAGAAGTAAAGTAATTAGTTGGGTGATCATTTTAGATACAATTTTTGCCAAATCAACAAATATTGTTTTCTCTTACAATCTTAATTGACCTTACAGGTGATCCCCCCTATATACTCAATTAGGCAATTTTTAAGATAATAAGAAAAAAGTTGATGGCACAACTAGGGAAAACGGTTCAAAGGCATTGTTATCCAATGCAGTCTACTTGTTCAGCATAGGCAACAACGATTATCTACGTCTTTATGACATTCCAGATATACCATCAGACTCGTCTTGCTTATCTTATACAACAGAGCACGAATACATGAATATGGTGATGGATAGCCTCGTTACAGTCATGATGGTAACCAAATACATATTTTTAATTCCTACATTTAACATGTTTACATAAGTAATTTATCGCGTCTTTTTTAAACTAGGAAATATACAAGTTAGCTGGGAGAAAATTTGGGATTCAGGATTTGTTGCCTTTGGGTTGTTTACCAAGATTTAGGGGTCTTGCTTTGATTAAGAAAGGTCCTCATAGTGATTGCTTGGATGAACTCAACTCTGTAGTAAAGAAGCACAATTTAGCTCTTTCGCGGAAATTTAAACAGTTGAAGAAGGAATTAAGAGGTTTCGAATACTCATTCTTCAGTATCTTTGATGCTCTTAAGGAACTCTACGAAAATCCTTCAACATATGGTGCGTTCCTATTACTTTAGCATCTAATATTGCATTATAGCAGGTAAACTATCTTATGTTCTCAAATAGCACTCACTTCGTAAGGATAGTGACATATATAGTACTTCCTCTGTTCAACCTTATATGATTTACTTTCCTTTTTAGTCAGTCCAAAAAAAAGGACACATTTATATATTTAGTAACAATTTAACTTTAAGGTTTCTATTTTGCCCCTTGAAGAAATTTTCTAGCAATAAATTGAAATCAGAAAATATTTATATTTTTTGTCAAGTCAAACTAATTCATGTGAATTGAAACGGGAGAGTACTTAATTTAGTACAGCCTACTGTTAAGGTAAATCAAAGGAGATGGAGATAACAATGATACTTTTATTATGTTAAAGGTTTCAAAGAAGCAAAGGCAGCATGCTGTGGGTTTGGTCCATACAGAGGATTTGGTAGTTGTGGAATGGCAGAGGCTTATGAGTTGTGTGAAAATGTGAAGGAACATGTAATATTTGACTTTTATCATCCCACTGGAAAGGCTTTCCATCACTTTGCGCAACTATGGTGGCAGGGAAATTCAAATGTGGTTTGAGTCTCAAAGTTTGAAATCCTTATTAGCCTTATTTTTCGCTTGATCTTTGTATTCTTTAGTGGCTAATTGTTAAATTGTTCGCCGTTTGTGTACTGTTTCATTTTTTTCAATGTTGGGCTTTTTCAATTTAAACTAATGCCCTTGCATAAAAAATGAGCTTTAGTGACAATTAATTAACAATTGCCGCTAAATATATATTTTTAGGAACAATTAACACTCTTTGTATGTGACCTTAAAAGCTTTAGACATTGAATCATATAACACTTAACTAATGTCGATAAAGACAATAACACTTTTTATTAATGTGTCTATTTATTGCCGCTAAAAATTATTTTTATTATTGTGTGCTATGTTTTTTCCGTGTCATAAAAAATGTTGATCATCAAACTGTATGTCGCTTTATCTTTTTCTTTTCAAAACTCTTTTTTATTATATTGGAGATCAGGGAGAAGATGTAGAATTGAATTCATACAAACAAAATTGTGAGAGACATTGAACTGTACATGTAGACCGTAGGCTTTAGTGTTATGTATTAATTGGTTGATTGATTAAAACCCCATACATAAGTTTTTAGTATCAAGAGTTACTTTAAAGTAATTTTAGCTTTATGTATCTATTGGAGTAATCTCTTCCTCGTGAAAGAGCTGCTTTTCATGACCTTGAAAAATCATCTTTTCTATCCGTATCTTTTTTTTCTATTTTTTTACTTTAATTTTTGTGGTAGATGGCCTTACGCTTAGTAGGGATGGCAATAAAATAGTTTGTGGGACAAGCCTTGACCCGCTACAATTTAACCCGCAGTATTCTTTCATGCTTATACTTTTTTCATCATTTTCCCTCGTCTTTGTACAATTATTTCATTTTTGAATATTTCGGGATGACAGGGTTCCCGTAAAGCTTAAGTGTTTAGTTGGATATCCAGTTATACATTGAGGACACATTTGACCATTTTCTCAAATATAAAAGGAAAATACTTTCTTAGAGGATGTTCAAGTTTTATTAGGTTGCTTAAGGTTATTTGATATAATTGTAGTCATCAACAACATCTCTATTTATAATATATTCAAAATATCAAATCAAAGATCTTGCATAAATAACTAGATACATGTATCAAAATTTACTAGATACATGTATCTTAACTCTTGAAAAACTAAGAGATAATGCAGAAAGGCTAAACGTCAAGGATAATATTCTTGTGAATGCATTAATTCCAACATTCTCTCTTAATCCATTTGCTTGACAATTACAATGTGTTCTCGAAGATAGCAAAACTTTTCTGTAGTATAAGTGCTTTGATGAAGATATTATCAAGTTGTTCTCATGTCTAGAAATAATGCAACTGAATTTCGTCTTTCTCCTGTGCTTCTAGGATAAAATTGATACTTGATTAAAATATGTTTCGAGCTTTCGTGGTTGTCCGGATTGTTGGCAATGGCAATCACTGATTTGTTATCGCAACACATAACAAACCCTCTTTTTTTTTTTTAATTCTCTACCAATGTCTTCGAAAATTCTCCTAAGCCAAATAGCTTGAGAAGTTAGCCTTAGTTGTTGAGACATATTCTGATTCGGCAGTGTATTGAGCAAGAATGCTTTACCTTTTTTAAAATGAAAAATACATACTTGAATTAAATAAGAAAGCAGAACCAGAAGTACTCTTCATGTCATCCATGCTTCTAATTCAATCACTATCAAAATAACCAATTAAGGTTTCCATTTAGAAATACATACTTAATATCAAGTTGGAAAAAATATTCATTTCTTTTGTGTAGCAAAAACAATCACGGTTCTAATCGTCTCAAGTCCTGTAATTGGGGAGAAAGTTCCATAAGAATCAATACCTATTTTTTGCGTGAAACCACTAGCAACCAACCTTGCTTAGTGCTTTTGAATATCTCCTGCTTTATTGAGTTTGATTTTGTAATTTCATTTTAGACTTACAACTTCTCTATCTTTAGATACATCCACAAGATCCCAAGTATTATTTTTCTCAACCATTCGTATTTCTTCTATCATGAATTTCTTCCAAACATCATGCCTTATTGCCTCTTCATAGTTTTTTGCGTCAACACCAACAAAGTTGCATCTTTGATTAATGTCACTCAACATTTTATTTCCTCTTGAAGATTTGACACTATAAAAAAATGATATAAGTATTCTTCATCTTTAAAATTTTCAATTCTGTGTTGTTTTTACATTTTTACTAACAACAAGTTTCTTAGTTTTGATGTCGAGAAGCCCATAGCCTTTTGTGATATCATTATAATCAAGAAATATACATTTTGAATCTTTTCATCTTATTAACAAATACATTCAAAAAAATTAATATGAATTGCAAAAGGTCTCATTCTACTCCAAGTTTAACTAGTATCTTGTCCTTCAGTACCTTTGTTGGATACCTATTGAGGATATACACTAGTGTATGTACACTTATGCCCAAAAATCTTCATCATTATTCAGGTCATTTCAATAATACATCTATTTCTTTTTTTCAGATACACTATTTTATTGAGGAGTATATCCTTTAGATCTGTATGCCTTCATTTTCGAAATATTCTTTAAATTCTCAATTTGTGTATTCACCTCTTCTGTCACTAGTAATGATTTTAATGCTGCAACCTTTTGAATGAGTCAAATGTTTCTAAAACTTTTCTTTCAAGAAACATATCCAAAACATTCTTGAAAAATCATCTATAAAGATTAGAAAATATCTTTGACTTTTCACAAATAGAGTCTTCATTGATCCGCAAGCATCTGTATGGATCAGTTCACAAAAATACACTTGCTCTCCAATATTTTTCTTTTGAAAAGACTTTTCGATTATACAACTTTCACATAGATTCACCTTTGTATCTCAGGAAGGTCTTGCACCATGTTTTTTTGCTTAAGAAGCTTTCAACCATGAAAATTCAAGTGACAAAATCTTTTGTGCCAAAGCCACGAGTCATCCATACCTTCATTTTTGAATGCATTATAATGAAATTGTAAATGAAAGTTTCTTTTTATCATCTTTACTGCAACAATGACTTAATTTGGCTCAGTTTTATCACAAATATTTAAATAATTATCTATAAAGACATGAAATTTTCCATGAGTTGAAGAGTACTAAGAAAATTTTCTTCCAAGTCACAAACATAAAAAAGATCATAAATTTGCTTACTGCTCCCGTTTCATTGATCGAAACAGAACACTTACCTTTTGCATTAACTAAGGCTTCATTCTTCATTCTCAATTTAGTAAGGATACTACTATGACTTGAGAGTAAATTCTTTTCATATCCAGTCGTATGATTGCTACAACCGCTATAAACATATCCCTCATTGTTTTTCTGAAGAAAGGTTATCTTCCTTTCATTTCTCTTTTCCTTCGTAGAAGTTTTCTTGCTCCCACTGTTGTGTTTGTCATCCTTTTCAATATGGCCAATTTTTTTTTACAAAAAGTATATTAGAGATTGGCTGTGTGCCAATATTTTTTTGTATTATGATTAGTTTTTTTTTTTGTAAATTTTATGTACAAATATTATACTTTTATTATACTTTTCTTCGATCTTCTTAGTAGAGCTATCACGGTTCTTCTTTGTACCTTCTTTTTGTAGATATTTTGAGAAATTTTGAGCTCATTTTTTCTGGACTAGAAAGCCTTCTCTTTAGTTGGTCTTCACAAAAAAATCTTCTTTTTTCATGTATACAAAATGATCCAACCAGTTCTTAGATTAAAAACTTAGAAAAATCTTTTGTCTCCTCAGTGATAAAATCAGTATAGTCATACTTTTATGTGACATTAAAAATTTTACACAGCTTGTTGGTCGATGATAAAATCATCATGATTATTCATTTCATTACCAATACTCACCTTTTTTTTTCTTCTGATTTCGTCATCCTCAAATTTTGATACTTTTTTCTAAAGTTTTGAAGATTTCTAAAGCGTATCTCTTCATCACCATACACTTCAGCTTTCAGAGACTCTCATGCTTTCTTTGCAAGTCATAAGTATAATAATTTTTGTAAATTATGCTCTTGAGATTTTCATTTGAATTTTTCTGAAATACTTTTGCATCTTGACGACACTTAGTCTCAATATTTCTCATCTCTTGTTGAAAGTTTACCATCATCTTCTGAGTCTTCACAGTCAGTTGCAACAATAGTCCGCTGGCCTTCAGCTTTTAGATGTGTTCTCATTCTTATCTTCCTATATTCAAAACTCTTTCCATCAAAAAATGGAGTAAACACAACTGAAGAATCAACACATTCATTTGTTTTGGATGTAATAAATTATATTCTTCACCTAATGTAACATCTAGCGAATTGATATAGCTAGGAATAAACTTAGAAGTTGAAATAGTCACTTTTGAAAAAAAATAAAATCTGAAATTTTCTTAAATTGGGAAAAAATGAATTTTCGGTCAATTTCAAATAGCCATAATTCCTATCTCAGAATGAGTTAGCGATAGTTCTTGATATGGTTGGAAAGATCTTTCCAATGCCGCCGAGTTTGCGTGATTTCAATTTCGTATGAGTGAGTTATGCCTTTCGGAAGTTGGTAAGTTGGGATGTTGGATTGAGGATAGTCCAATCCAGATTCGGGAAGATCAAAGATGTATTTTCCTAACCCAACTATTTTATTTCGTTTTTGGGTAATAAATTAGGATATAAGTTGATCGTATTCAGTCCACACTTTTAGAATAATAAGTTCGGGTTTTGAGAGAAGAGAAAAGATGAGGAGAAAAGAGGAAAAAAATAGAAGATGATGCAAGAACGATCAAGATCGTCAAAGTTCAGCTTGTGGAAATCGTCGGTTGTGAGTCCTATCAAGCAATGTGAGATCTTTCTGTGATGGGTTAGTTCACCGACACCGATTTGCTTAATTCAGCGAATTTTGAGTAGATTTAATGATAAACATTGAAGTTCTTGTAGAACAATGGTTGAATTATTGTTGGTTGAGTTGTTGCATGCCTAGAGTTTATTTGATTCATATTTCTGGGTTGTTTTTCGAGTATAATCGGTTGGATATTGTCGGTATTAGTGATCCTAAGTGTTTGGGGGAAAGATCCATGAAAGTTTAGAAGGCTTAGAGATGAAAAACGGAGAAGAAAAATCAAAATGCACGTCCGTAGGGCTCTGGGGAATCGCGCCTGCCATAGCCCCAATGGACAGTCTCTGTTCGTAGGGACACCCTAACTTGGTCTCTGAAGTTTGGGGCCTGGCTCCCCACGCCTCTCAAAGCGCCAAGGACGCCAGTTCACCCCATTCATTCCTCATCTTTTCATACTAGTTCCTAAGTGATGTACCCACATTTCCTAGTTTATTCTAACACTCTAAGGTATATCTAAACATCATGAAATCATTCATAAACATGAGATCGTGAACCTTGAATCCATAAACCAATTCAAGGAAAGTCAAGATTAAAGTCAAAGAATTTAAGAGTCAAGTCTAAAAGTTAAGAAGCAAGTCAAAACAAGTTTTTAAAAGTTTCTAAGAGTCAATAACAAACATGTTAACTTTGTTTAAAGGCTCAAGTTACAAGTTAAGCCAAGAGTTGAAGTTCCTCCTTTAAGGAAATATAAGGAAACTAAGTATTTCTGAAAAAGTTGTTTCAAGACTCAAGTTTCAAGTTAAGTAAAGAGTAAAGAGTTAAGTTGAAATTCTTTTCTTCAAAAGTATAGGGGGAGTAAGTATTCCTAAAGAGATTTTTAAATGTTTTAAAATTCAAACAAGTAGGAAGCTATGTTTTCCAAAGAGCCTTCGGGCTAGTTTTCATAAAAGAGTTATAGCGTTATAAAATGAAGCAAGCAGGGAAGCTATGATTTCCAAGAGAGCTTTTAAAGCTAAGTTTTGAGCACTAATATTAAACCACATAATAGTTATGTTCTAAAAACATAAGAACCAGCATATTTTGGGGAGTAGTATTGAGCACCGATGAGGGGGTGCGAGTTTCAGATTAACTCAAGTCTCCATGTAGTCATCATGGGTAGAAAAAGGTCATACTTTTTAGATGAATCCTTTTCACAATTTACTAGTGGATCCATTAGGAAGTTCAGGTCCTATACTCTAGAAAAGATAGGATGGTCCTTGGCAGCGTGAGGTAAAACGTTGTATCATCACTATAACTATTATGTGATGGTTGTCACTTAGAGAAACTCAACAATAGTAATTGCATGGTTTGTCAAGAGGTTCCGCTTAGTATGAATGGGGGTATGAGACTTCATTCATGCATTGCACGAGTAGAGTTTGAGAAGAAGTATGATATGTTTTCTTTATTAATAAGATTGTGTGTTTACATCAGATTATTTTGTATTTTAACATACATCTCAGAATCATTTGTACTTTTTCCTATAGAGAATTGAAAACCATGTTTTAAACAAATTTTCTTTATATTGCTCACCTTTAAACTGTTATATAATGAAATTAGTTACTTAGAATGATTTACTTATTAATGAGTTGAGTAGATCAGGTTAGTGTTCCTTCTTAATCCTTTTCAAGCTGAAGTTGTTGTTTAGCGTTCCAACTCGCATACTCTTACATTCAATGTACTGATGTTAGTTGGCCTGCATCGTATCATGATGCAAATGCAGGTAAATAGGATTGACATTATATTCCGGCGCACCGTTGATCAGTGATCAGTTCAGAGTCAGTCGACGAGCCTCTTCTATTTTCGGAGGATCCATTTTCATTACTTTCTAATTTACAAGTTAATTAGGATGTTGTGGGGTCTGTCTCAAAATCCATCTCAGTTATCGTATACTTCATAGATAGTCAGTCAAATGTTAGTTCTTTTGTCATAGTTTTTGATTAAAGTATTTTCAGATTTGAGTTGCCATTTTGGCTAAGGTAAATATATATTTTTAAAACATTATGATTTTTGTTCCAGCCAGTTGAGTTAGTTATCATCTTAATCTTTATAGTAATGCTTTAAGTCTTCCATTGAGTCAAATAATCCAATCCAAGGGTTTGCTCAAGACCAGCAATGGTCTTTGGGTGTTGGCCACGTTCAGAGTGTAGGCTCAGGGCGTGACAAACTTTGTATTACAACATAGAGTTCAAGAGTCATGTGGAGTCTATGAATCTGTGTTCGTAGAGTCTTAGTCATCGATATGAAGAGCTCCACATCTATGATAAAGAGTCTATAACATTTAAGAATTCGTCACTTATTTCATATTTCTTTTGTGCATTAGTGTTTATCTCTAAAAAGTTTTCTTTTAATTCGTGCCTGTGTGTGTTTTCAGAGAATCATGCTTCCATGAAGAGCAGTCAGAGGTCGTCTAGCTAGGAGGATTGTTGAGGAACAAGAGTTGCCAAATGCACCTGAAGTGCAACCTCAAGGAAAAATTATGCATGCTGAATTTTGTGAGACTATCCAGTGTTAGGTCAAGTTGTGACTTATCAAGTTGGACAGAGAGGTTATCGACATGAAGTGGTTGATATCTCAAGTATTTTTGAGTTTTTAGGGATTAATCCACCAAGCTTCACATGTTCAAGTGTTATAGAGGATCCAGAGAATTTTGTTGAAGTACTTCAATTTTTTATTGACATATTGCATGTTATTGATGCTGAGAGGTTAGAACTAGCTACATATCAACTAAATGGTATTGCTAGAGTATGGTTCGACTAATAGAAAAGGAATAGGGTTGAAGATGCGCCAATAGTGAGTTTGGATGTGTTTGAGAATACTTTCATGGGACGTTTTATTCCCCGTGAGTTGTGACAGGCAAAAATTAGAGATTTTGTTACCCTTAATAATTCTTGTGCAACAAGTTGAGGAGCATAAGTTGAAGGATAGAGAAAGGTTTAAGAATAAAAGGGCTAATACATTAGACAACGAGTTTCTGCAGTAAAAAAATAGTACGAATTCTTCCTTCCAACAAAAATAGAAGGAACCTGCTCCACCATCTGCAAGTGTCCTTTCACGCAGCAACAAAGGTTAGCATAATTGTTGGAGTTCAATACCCTTAAGAGCTAAATGCGCCAAGTCTCAAGGTAGTGAGGTGCAATGAGGTAATTGGGCTCCTACATGTTCTAGGTGTGGTAGAACCCACTGAGGTATTTATCGTGAGGTCTCCAAGGGTTGTTTCAAGTTTGGTGATATTGCGCATTTCATGAGAGAGTGTCCAAAGACCATGCAAGGAAATGTTACTAGCGAAGAAACCAACCGATTGTATGCTATAAAAGATTGCCAGGAGAAAGAGGATTTGCCAGATGTTATCACTGGTATGATTTGAGTATTTGACTACACTGTTTATGCTTTTCTAGACCCAGGATCTAGTTATCTTTTATATGTTGCTATGAATTTGTATGTTATTCCTGAGCAACTTAGTGAACCACTCAATGTTTCCACAGCTATTGGTGAGTCCATTATAGTAGGGGGGGGGGGTCTATCATTATTGTCTCGTGTTCATGAGTTACAAGAGTACCATGACTGATTTATTTGAGTTAGACATGGTACAGTTAGATGTCATTTTTGGTATGGACTGACTTCATGGCTGCAACAATATATTTCAGCAGTCGAGTAGTAAAGTTTCAGTTTCCTATGAACCAATTAAGAGTGGAAAAGCAGTTCAACAGGGCCTATGGATCGTCCATTTTGTACCTTAAGGCAAAGAAGTTAGTCTCCAACGGGTGTGTCTATCACTTAGTCCGCAATGACTAAAGTGCTGAGATACCTCCTATTCAGTCATTTTCAGTAGTAAAAGAGTTTCCAGATTTCTTTCACAATGATCTAGTCGAAGTCCCTCCTGAGAGAGAAATAGACTTCAGCATAGACATCTTTCTAGATACTCGTCCTATCCCTATTCCGCAATATAGAATGACACCAGTAGAGTTGAAAGAATAGTTGAAAGATTTTCTAGAGAAGGGTTTTATTTAACAAAATTAATTTAGGAGGAAGTTAAGTTTCAATGGTTTGAAGCTTGTGAGAAAAGCTTTCAGGAATTGAAAGAGAAGTTGACTCCTGCCCAATTTTGAGTTTACCGGAAAGTACTCAAGTTTTTGTGGTGTATTGTGATGCATCTAGAGTTTGTTTGGGTTGTGTGCTAATACAAAATGGAAAAGTTATAGCCTTTGCCCTAGAAAGTTGAAAGTTCATGTGAAAAATTACACAACCCATGACTTGGAGTTGGTGGTTGTTAGTATTTGCTTCGAAATATAATGCCAATATATATTTATGGTGTTCATGGGAAGTTTTTACTGACCACATGAGTTTTCGGCACGTGTTTAGTTAGAAAGTTCTTAATCTCAGGCAAAGAAGGTTGTTTATGGGTAGTACCATCTATTTTGAGAAAGATAAGAAAGAGTTAGCAGAGGAGGTGCATAAACTTGCATGATTAAGAGTTTGATAAATGAATTACACGGAAGGAGGAGTAGTGGTGATGAATGGGTCTGAATCATCATTATTGTCAGAAGTAAAAGGAAAGCAAGACCAAGACCCTATCCGTCTTGATTTAAAGGCGAGTGTTCATAAGAAAAAAATGATGACTTTTGAACAAGAGGGAGATGGTGTAAAGAGATATCAGGTAGGTTATGTGTACCAATGTAGATGATTGAATTACTTTAAAAATTCACCTTGAAGATTGTTATGAAATTTGGGAAAAAAGGAAATCAGTTTGTAGAGAATCTACTTGAGAAGCTAAAAAGGATAGGAAAAAGAGATACCTACATCTCTTCAAATCTGGAGAAGTTCCAAATTGAGGTACTAATCCTTTTCTTGGCATTGGAACTAAGTTGGCATGTTGTGTTTATATTTTGCTGTGGGATGTATGAGTTGAATGTAATATGCTTCACCACAAGCCTAGTAAGAGGTGATCTCATTTGAGCACGACTGTTCCCAAGGGGGAGACATTATAACATCTCAAAAATTGGTATAGCTAGGAAGAATCTTAGATGTTGAAATATTCAAATCTGAAAAAATAATAATTAAATCTGGAAATTTTCTTAAGTTAGGGAAAACAGAGTTTTTGGTTAACTTCAAATGGTCATAACTCCTAGCTCAGGATGAGTTAGAGGTAGTTCTTGATATGGTTGAAAAACCCTTGGAAAGATTTTTCCAACGCCACCGAGTTTGCGTGGTTTCAATTTCGTATAAGTGAGTTCTACCTTACGGAAGTTGGGCTGTTGGTTTAAGGATAGTCCAATCCGGATTTGAGAAGGGCAAAGTTGTATTTTCCTTATCCAATTATTTTATTTTGTTTTGGGTAGTAAATTGGGGTCTAAACTGATCCTATTCATTTCACGTTTTTCAAGTAATAAGTTAGGGTTTTGAGAGAAGAGAAAAGAAGAGGAGAAAACCGAAGAGGAAGCAAGAACGTTCAAGATGGTCGAAGTTCAGCTTGTGGAAATTGTAGAGGGTGATATCTATCAAGGTATATGCGATCTTTTAATGTTGGGTTAGTTTACCCACACACCAATTTGTTTAATTCAACGAATTTTGAGTAGATTGAATGATCAATATTGAAGTTCTTGAAGAACAATTGTTGATTTATTATTGGTTGAGTTGTTGCATGCCTAGAGTTTATTTAATTCATGTTTCCAGGTTGTTTTTCAAGTCTAATCGATTGGGTATTGAAGGTATTAGTGATCCTAAGTATTTCAGGAAATATCCATGGAAGTTTAGAAGGTTTGGAGATAAAAAACGGAGAAGAAAAGTTGAAACACACATCCGTAGGGCTCTGGGGCGCCGCGCCTTCCATAGCCCCACAGGACATTATCTGTCTGTAGGGCCTTAGGGTGCTGCTCCATCCAGAGCGCCCCAACTTGTCTTCTAAAGTTTGGGGCCTGGCGGCCCATGCCTCTCAGAGCGCCAAGGATTCCAGTTCACCCCATTCATTTCCCATTATTTCGTACAAGTTTCTAAGTTATGTACCCACATGTCTTAGTTTATTCCAACACTCTAAGGTATGTCTAAACATCATGAAATCATCCATCAACATGAGATCGTGAACCTTTAACCCATAATCCAATTCAAGGAAAGTGAAGATCATAGTAAAAGAAGTTAAGAGTCAAGTCTAAAAGTTAAAAAAGCAAGTCAAAGAATGTTTTTAAAAGTTTTTAAGAGTCTTTAGTAAACATGTTAACTTTGTTTTACCGCTCAATTACAAGTTAAGAAAAGAGTCGAAGTTCATCATTTAAAGTAATATAAGGGAACTAAGTATTTCGTGAAGAATTGTTTCAAGACTCATGTTTCAAGCTAAGTAAAGGGTAAAAAGTTAAGTTAAATTTCATTTCTTCGAAAGTATAGGGGGACTAAGTATCCCCAAAGAGATTTTGAAATGTTTTCACATTTAAATAAGTAAGGAAGCTAAGTTTTTCAAAGAGCCTTCGGGCTAGTTTTCATAATAGAGTTATAGCTTTATAAAATGAAGCAAGCACGGAAACTATTATTTCCAAGAGAGCATTAAAAGTTAATTTTTGAGAACTAATCTCAAACCACATAATAGGTATGTTTTAAGAACATAAGAGCTAGTATATTTTTGGGAATAGTATTGAGCACCGATGTGGGGATGCATGTTTCAAATTAACTCAAGTCTCCATGAAAATCATGTAGTCATCATGGATAGAAAAGGATCATACTTTTTAGATGAATCTTTTTCACTGTTTACTAGTGGATCCATTAGGCAGTTCAGGTCCTATACTATGGCAAAATTAGGATGTTCCTCAGCAGCATGAGGTAAAACGTTGTACATCACTATAAATATTAAGTGATGGTTGTCGGTTAGAGAAACTCCCACAACAGTAATAGCATGGTTCCTCAAGAGGTTCTGATTAGTGTGAATGGGGGTATGGGACTTCATTCATGCATTGCATGAATAGACTTTGAGAGGAAGCATGATATGTTTTCTTTATTATTAAGATTATACGTTTACATCAGATTATTTTGTACTTTTACATACATCCCGCAGTCCATTGTAATTTTGCATACACTGACTTGAAAACCATGTTTTAAACAACTCTTGTCTATATTGCTCATGTCTTTAAACTGTTATATAATGAAATGAGTTAGCTATAATGATTTATTTATTCATGAGTTGAGTAGAGTTAGGTAAGTGTTTCTTCTTAGTCTTTTTCAAGCTTAAGTTGTTGTTTAGAATTACAACTCGCATACTCGTACATTCCATGTAGTGATGTCAGTTGGCTTGCATCATATTATGATGCAGATGTAGGTAAATAGGATCGACAATTCGGCACCCGTAGATCCAATGAGTAGTTTAGAGTTAGTCGGTGAGCCTCTTTGGTTTCAGGAGGATCCATTTTCATTGCTTTCTAGTTTAGTTCATTAGGATGTTGTGGGGTCTATCCCATGATTCATCTCTGTTATTAGAGGCTTCATAGATAGTAAGTAAAATGTCAGTTCTTTTGTCATAATTTTGTTATTAAAATATTTTCATATTTGAGTTGCCATTTTGGCTAAGGTAAATGTTTATTTTTAAAACATTATGATTTCTATTCCAGCCAGTTGAGTTAGTTAGGATATTTATCTGTGTGTTAATGCTTTAAGTATCGCGCATTAAATAATCAAGGCCAAGTGTTCGCTCAAGACCAACAGTGGTCATTGGGTGCCGCTCATGTTCATGGTGTAGGCTCGGGGCGTGACACCTAAGCCCATAGTAAGACCGAACACCTACTCTTGATACTAATTTGTAGGAAATATAGAAGGAGAACACTTTACTTGGAGACTGCTCAAGTTGTATTAGGCTACTTAAGATCACTTAAAATGATTAGAATCATCTACTATATCTCTAATTATACTACTCAAAATATCAAATCAAAAGTTTCGCATAAATTACTAAATATATGTATTACAATTTATTACTACCTTTGTTTAATTTTACTTGTCATAATTTTACTTGACATACCATTAAGAAAAGTGTAAATTACATAAATTCCATAGTTTTGATATGAAATTACAATTTATTCCCAATAAATTTCTAATTACATTAATCCCTTACAAATTAGAATACTCGGATAGAATAATTGAAGCTCGGATACATTGAATATTGTCTCGAATACATTTTTATATAGCTCGGATACATTAAAAACTAGTTTAAATACTTTAATACTGGCTCGAATACATTAAAAACTAGCTCAGATACATTAATTACTGACTCGAATGTATTAAATACTGACTCAGATACATTAATATGCAACATGAATACAATAAAGAAGTAAGGGATTTTGATGATTTTTTAAAGTAATAGGGGATAATGGAAATAAGTGAAACAAAAGGTGTATTTTCTTTAATTTGTCTTTAAAAAAAATCAATATAGATATAAGTATTTTTACCAAACTATCCTCTATTAAATAATGCTTTGAAAATGACTTGAAAAATAATTATTTTACATTGACGTGAAAACATGGAAAAACATAATTATATTTTCATGATATGTCAAAAGTAAAAAGTAAAGATAATATTTATTTTAGAAATAAGTAGCAAATAAAATAAACAAAGGAAGTAGACACAAGTATCACGAACTCCAAAAATACTTTTTGAAAAACCAAAGGATTGTATAAAAAGAGTAAACATAAAAAATAATATCCACATGAATGCATTAATTCCAAGGGTCTTAACTCGCTAAGCAGTGGTCCACCTTATACAAGACTTTTAAGTGTTAATTTTTTTTTCCTACTTATTATGTTTTATTAATTATTAATTATATGATAAAGTACAAAATTAAATGTGTAGCATAAATGTTATGAAAATGTGAACGTAAAAAAATTAAGCTAATAAAACATCAGTAATGTCGAACAACGATGTGTAGTGTTTGAGAGTGAGGGAGGGTGAATAAGAGTAGGAATAATGATGGTAGGGAACTTAATCCATGTGTGGCTGGTATTGAATAATAATATAATATAAATAAATATGATGAAAGTTTTATTAATATATTATCTTTGTTAAACAAATTAAAATAAATAAACTAATTATAGTTGTTTTCACCTAACACTGACATACTCATTTGTTATTGAATTTAAGTGTGCTCAAGGAGTGGTCGAACTGAGACAAGTTGAGGTGGTGGACTCCTCTCACAATTAGATATATACCACTAAAAATTTCACCCTAAATTGGAGAATCGAATGTCCACCAAATTGGGGATTATTCAACGTGAAGATTAGGATGTACATGATTGGGTTAGTTTGGGTTTTTTAAATATTAAACTAAATTATTTGTATAAAAATTTTAAATATATAAACTAAATCAAATTAATAAAATTCGATTTTTTTATGGTTTTTCAACTTTGGGTTGTTTCGAATTTTTTCAAATACCAAACTAAATCATTGTGTCAAATTTTTAAATTTATAAGTCAAACCAAATAATAAATCTCGATTTTTTTTCCAAATTTTTGGATTTTTCGGTAAAGTTTGCATTGAAACATATAATTAACTTGTGCTTCAAATTTTTTTAGTCCAACAAAAATACAATTATCTAAGGTGTTTCTTAAACGCATAATCTTAATAATAATGAAATATCATATAAAATAAATACTGTAAAGTCATATTGAAAATGATCATAATCTAAAAGTACTAAATCATGCTAAAATAAGTTTTAAGTATTAGTTACATTACTAAGTATTTAAATAAATTAAAATTAATTTATGTATTTTAATTATCTAAACCAATGTAAAACTAAAGAATAAATATTCAATATTATTGTCATTTTTAGTGTTGAATGATTTTCTTTTTGCATTAGTATTAATTTGATTTAAGTTTTATTATAATTATCAACATCTATGTACTATAATCTTTATTGAATCATTCCGAATTCTAAGTTTTAACTTGAAATAATATATTAAAAAGATAAACTATGAAATAGTATAAGTAATATTTTAAAATTATATCAAAGTAAATATTTTTATGTATAAAATAAATTTTAAAATAACATATATAATGTCAGGTTGGTTTGATCTTGGATTAACTTTTTTTCAGTTAAAACCAAACGAACCAAAATATAATCGGATTTTTTCCCCAATACCAAACCACTAGTCGGATGTTTTTTCCGAATTGACTCAATTTGTGGTTTTATTTGATTTTCGGTTTAGATTTATGCACCCTAATGAAGATATATTAAGATTTTTTTCGTTTGTACTGGATAAATGTCTTAATTTTAATTATTCATATCTTAATTATTAAGGTCACTTGTTTTTGAAGATAGAATCTTAATTATTCAAATTTTAATCATTCACTGTATTTATTTTTCTTATTTTGCAACCATTTAATGTGTTTGAAAATGTACGACTGAAATTAATTAGTCTTAATATCATTAAAATGTTAATAAAGATTTTTAAGTATAAAAAATGACAGTTCACCGCTATTCCATCTACTTTCATCCATAACCAACAACTACCATTTCAGCCATAACAACTAGTCTAAAACCACCTACCATCCACAACTACTATCCTCAATCCAACCACAATCATCTTTACTAACAATTGTTCAAGATAAGGATCAAGCAGAATATAAGGATCGAGTTGATCAATGTGGTACTACTCTGTTAGCTATTAAAGAGTAAGAATCGGAATAGGACTAAGTTATGTAGGTGTAGTACGTATTAGTAGTTAACCTCTACTCTTGTAATTGTATTTGTAATGTAGTAAACTCTAAGTGTAGCTAGCCAAGAACTCAACAATGATGTATCTAATCTATATAAGGAACATGTACACGAAAATTTTAATCATCAACACGATCCTTAATTTTTCTCATTCATTGCTTGAGATTTCTACATGATTTTAGAGCTTTAAGATATTTTGTTGTCTATATATTGAATCTAAAATAATCACACGCACTACTAAAAATTGTCAAAAAGCAACAGACGAAAAAGCGATGGACAACGTCACTACAAAAAGCGACGCAAATTGCCACACCGTCTGTCGTTTTTAAATAAAAAAATTATTTTTCAAAAAACGACGAATGTCATCTCTTAGTTCGTCTTTTTTTTTTGTGGATTATATATATATAATCAATAAATAATTATCTTATATCGGTAGCTACACAGTCCATCACTTTTTATTTAATAAATATTTATTTATTTTAAAACTAACCACATTGTTCGTCACTTTTGATTAATTGTTTTTTTTAAAAGAGCGACGGACGACATCTCTTAGTCCGTCACTCTTTGGTCAAAAGGACTAGTGAAACATTTAAGAAGAGTGACGGACATCGTCTCTTAGTCCATCGCTTTTTGTTCAAAATTTTGGTCAAATATTTTTAAAAAGCGCCGGAAAAAGAGACGTTGTCCGTCACTTTTTAAAAATTATATTGAACCAAAAAGCGGATTGTCCCCCCATTTTCCCATCTCGCTTTCTCTCTCTTCTCTCCCTTCTCTCTAAAACCAAAATGTTGCGCCGCCGCCACCCCACGTCGTCGTCACCTTTTTCTCTCCTTGAGCATTAGTCCCCTTGCAACCCTACCCCATCTCCTCCGCCATCCGTCGTCCCACTGCCTCTTTTTTCCTTAGCTTATTAAGGTTAGGGTTTGATTTAAGTTATTTTTTCAATTCTATTAATGTTTGATTTATTATAAAATAGTATATTGTTTTAGTTTGATTAATTGTGTTATTCAATTGTTAATTTGTATATTTGATTATTGTTAGTTAGGGAAAGACTTGGGGATTTTTGACTTTAGGGTTTTTTTTCTAAATTATTTTTTTTCAAATATGATTGTGAATTGAGTACTAGAAGTTAGAAATAACAATTAATTAAAAGTTAGAAGTTTGATTAGTTGCATTTTTCAGCTTTGAAATTCTTGAATTTAGTATGTTTGACGGTTGAACTTAGAAAAATATACATGAAAGTTAGATTATTTTGATGTTAGAAAAATATTGGATAGTATATGAAATTTCAAATTAGATTAGTTGAATTTTCAAAATTAGAAGTTCTTGAATTTAGTAAGTTTGAAAGTTGAAGATAAAAAAATTGGAGATTTTTCAATTTGCCATTGTATTTGTGCTTATATGTATTATATTAAATTATTGTTGTTGAAAATTGGGTTACTTGAATTTTATTCTTGAACTTAGAATTCTTGAACTTGGAAATTCTTGAACTTAAAAATTCTAGAAATTAGATATGAACTTTAATTTTTGTAGGATTTTAGAACTTTAATTAGGTTCTGAACTTTAGAAATCTTGAATTATTGTAGGATCTTAGAACTTTAGGTTGTGAACTTTATAAATCTTGAATTATTGTGTAATTTTAAAACTTTTAGTTGTGAACTTTAGAAATCTTGAATTATTGTAGGATTTTAAACTTTAGGTTGTGAACTTAAGAAATCTTGAATTATTGTGGATCTTAGAATTTCAGGTTGTGCACTTTAGAAATCTTAAATCATTGTTGAATTTTATAACTTAAAGATGTGAACTTTAGAGAACTTGAATTTTTGTAGGATTTTAGAACTTCATAAGTTGTGAACATAAGGAATCTTGAATTGTTGTAGGATTTTAGAAGTTTAAGTTGTGAACCTTAGAAGACATGATTTTTGTAGGATTTTAGGCTTTAGGTTGTGAAACATTAGAAATCTTAAGTTATTCTAGAATTTCAGAACTTTAAGTTGTGAATTTTAGGGATCTAGAATTTTTATAGGATTTCAAAACTTTAAATTGTGAACTTTAGAGAACTTAAATTTTTGTGGGAATTTAGAACTTTAGGTTGTGAACTTTTGAATTTTTGTAGGGTTTTAGAACTTTAGGTTGTCAACTTTAGTAATCTTGAATTATTTTAGGGTTTTAAAACTTTAGGTTGTGAACTTTAGAAATCTTGAATTATTGTAGAATTTTAAACTGTAGGTTGTTAACTATAGAAATCTTGAATTATTGTAGGATTTTAGAACTTAAAGTTGTGAACTTTAGAGAACTTTTTTTTTTTTTTGTAGAATTTTAGAACTTTATAAGATTGGGAATGCTAGAAATCTTGAATTATTGTTGAATTTTAGAACTTTAAGTTGTGAACTTTAGAGTACTTTAATGTTGTAGGATTTTACAACTTTAAGTTGTGAAACGTTAGAAATCTTGAATTATTGTAGAATTTTAGAACTTTAAGTTATAAATTTTAGTAAAATTGATTTTTTTGTAGGACTTTAGAACTTTAAGTTGTGAACTTTAGAGAGTTTGAAATTTTATATGATTTTAAAACTTTAGGTTGTGAACTTTAGGAATATGAATTATTTTAGGATTTTAGGACTTTAGGTTATGAACTTTGGATCTTGAATTATTTTAGGATTTCAGAACTTCAGGAAGTGAACTTTAGAAATCCTTAATTACTTTAGGATTTTAGAACTTTAATTAGGATGTGAACTTTAGAAATCTTGAATTATTGTAGGGTTTTTTAACTTTAAGTTGTGAACTTTAGAGAACTTGAATTCTTGTAGGATTTTAAAACTTTAGGTTTTGAACTTTAGAAATCTTGAATTATTTTAGGATTTCAGAACTTTAGGTAGTGAACTTCAGAAATCTTGAATTATCTTAGGATTTTAGAACTTTAGGTTGTGAACTTTAGAAATCTTGAATTATTTTAGGATTTTAGAACTTAAGCGTATGAACTTTAGAAATCTTGAATTATTGTGGTTTTTTAGAACTTTAAGTTGTGAACTTTCGAGAATTTGAATTTTTGTAGGATTTAAAACTTTAGGTTGTGAACTTTAGAAATATTGAATTATTTTAGGATTTTAAAACTTTTAATTGTAAACTTTAGAAATTTTGAATTATTTTAGGATTTTGAAACTTTAGGTTGTGAACTTTAGAAATCTTTTAATTATTTTAGGAGATTAAAACTTAAGGTTGTGAACTTTAGTGATCCTGAACTATTTTGAGATTTTAGAACTTTAGGTGTGAATTTTAGAAATTTTGAATTATTATTGATTTTTAGAACTTTAAGTTGTGTACTTAAGAAAACTTGAATTTTTGTAAGATTTTAGAACTTTAGGTTGTGAACTTTAGAAATCTTGAATTATTTTAGAATTTTAGAACTTTAGGTTGTGAACTTTAGAAATCTTGAATTATTTTAGGATTTTAAAACTGTAAGTTGTGAGCTTTATAAATCTTGAATTACTGGGGGATTTTAGAACTTTAAGTAGTGAACTTTAGAAATCTTGAATTAGGAATTTAAACTTTAGGTTGTTAACTTTACAAAAATCTCTACTTATAGAATTTATGAACCAATCATTAGGTTGAATTTAGATGTCTTGATAAAATATAGTTTTTATGAACTATTTGTAATTTTAAAATGAATTTTGAAAGACTTTAGCAGTCTTTAAGTTGTGATTAAGATATTTTTGAATGTTAATATAAGTTTTTATTTTGTATTGTGTAGATTCTTTAATATATTTTGTATTTGATTTGGGTTGAATTGAATTGAATTGTTATGAATTATTTTTACAAGTGGGCAGTAGAAAGTCAGATTTTGTTTTCAAAAAAATTGCAGAAAAAGCGACGGACAGGGTGGTTTTGTCCATCGCTTTTCGAGATTTTTTTTTTAAAAATCGAGAAAAGCGACGGCAGTCCTTTAGTCTGTCGCTTTTTTAATTTTATTTTTAAAAATACCTAGAATAGCGACAGACCGGGTCCTTTTAGTTCGTCACTTTTCTGAATTTTTCAAATTTTTATTTCCAATAAAGCAACGGACGCATCTCATTGTCCGTCGCTTTTTAAGATTATAAAAAAATTAAAAATGAATTAAAGCGACGGACTTCGTCTCTTTTTTTAAATTAAAAAAAAATAAAATAAAAAAGCGAAGGACGGCGTCACATTCTTTTTTTTTAAAAAAAATGATGCAGTCCATCACTTTTGGAAAAGTGTCGAGCCAAAAAGTGAGTAGATTGAATGAGTCACGTTTGGCTAAAAAAGTGTCGCAGTCCGTTGATTTTTTCGTCTCTTTGGCAATATTTTAGTAGTGACATCCAACTGAATGGCTCCCTCCACCAATAATCTGTCCACTTTTTCCCTTTAACACCTCATTGCTTCTTGTTCTATAAATGTAAATCAACAAACTATCTCATCTAGAGAACACAAATATTACAATTGATTCAGGTGATGAGATTAACTCATATCATCAACGAGAATGAGCCAACGATAAGTAGTTGTTCCACTAGAAAGGGTGTTGCGAAAGTTGTAGCTACAGGTGTTGAGGAATATACAGAAGACAGTGACAATATTAATTGATGATTGAGAGGAGAAAGATGTACTACTAAGGTTTTGGAACTCAGGCACTTTGACAAAAGAAATCATGTATCTGATTGTAGGTTTCTCAACTTCCTAGGAGATGTGAGACTGCTTAGAATAACCCTATCTTCAATAAACACAATATAAGGAGTTTTAGTTTAAAAAACAATTGCAAAGTGTTAGTCTAGGAACCAAGAAGATTAATGAATACATTAAGAGATTCAAAGACATATGTGACGGCCTTGGAGCCATTTACAAATATGTAGATGAAGTTACCAAAGTAATCAACTTTGCTAGAGGTTTAGGTCTCAAGTGCAAGACTTTTATAACTGTCATGCTAGGTAAGATACCGTATACCACTCTTAAACAACATTTAATGCTCTTAATTAGTGGTTTTGATATTGTTGGATATTTTGTAATACATTGAGGTCTTGAATTGAACAAATACATTTGTTCATGAAAGAACATGACTATTATGAAAAGTCATTTGTTCATGAAAGATATGACTATTTTGAAAATTTATTTGATCATGATAGAACATTATTGTAATTACGAAAAGTTATCTCTTAAGTTCTATAAATATAAAGCTCTCTAGAAGTAGCCAATAGAAAAATTTGCAAGTGTATAAAAGGATTTGTTGTATCCTCAAGGGAATTGCTTGCATATTCCTTAATATCTTTATGAGCAATATCTCTTAAAAGAAAGTAATATTTCATGCCTCAAAGACACCGTCTTCTTAATTCCATAATATTTCTTATTATTTTTTCTAACAGATATGAAAGAGGATGAAGAAAAAGTGCCACAACAAAACCTGCATTCTTTTCCCATAAGGGAAAGGGAAAAGGAAACTCATCTCAGAGCAGAGAAAACAACAAATTTAACTCCGGAAGAAAAGATTTCATGCTTTTTAGAAAAGGATCAAATATTCATCGATTAGGCTATCAAACCTGAATAATAAACTAATCAATTGTAGTCAGGTCAGAGCCCTCTATTGTCTGTTGGAGGAGATTGATTGAACTTTATACCACACCTTACTTCATTGTTAGTTGATGTTGTTTCCAAAAAAAAATTAAAAGCATAGAAAAAAATTATAATCACAAATAAAATATGAAGGAAAATAACTTTATTGATAAATATGTAGGTATAAGTATGTCCGTCTCTTGATTCTTTTCTTATGGTATTTATCCATAATTCGGAGGCCGTTAAGGTGTATTTCTCGAAGTAGGATTTTTGATAATGATGTCTCCATGAATATTCCATAAATTTACAAAATATTAGCACTACTAAAGAAATAACGTTTAGCGACGGATATTAGACGGCGAACAATATTCCATACCATATAACGACGGATTTGCGAAGGAATAACCATTTTGTTGCATAATTAAGAAATGATGTTTTAATTTATTATATAGCAACCAATTTACAACAAAATATTTAATTCTTCGCTAAATATTAGCGCAAAAATTTGGCGCCTAATTTTTCGTAAGGAGTTAATAACGAAGTAGTGCTCACAAATTTAATTAATATCGTGCGACGGAATTAGTGACGGAAAAAAAGGTTCCTACACTATTAAATATATTTTATAATTATTTATATTATAATGTGACGAAAATATCCGTCAATATAATTTTCTAAATTATATATACATTAATTTGAAAGCGACGTATTCTAGAATCCATCACTTATTCCGTTGCAAACTCCAATTTCAGATTTCAATACTCTCATTTAATATTATCCATTGATCATGCTTCGTTAAACTCCGAGAATTAATCAAATCTGCTCATACGAATTTGATCAATGGTCCTGATTTAGGACCCTCTTTCCTATTTTATACAAAAGAGCCCAAACCCCTATTTTTTTCTTCATTCTCCTCCTCTCCTCTCCAAATATGCCGCCCAGATCCATTTTCCCTCCTCTCCGTCCTTCTTTCCGGAAGTGCAGCCTAGAGAACGAGCAGAGAACAACGTCATCCAAGAACATCTGTGAAAACAAGCAGTTAGACAACAATGGAGAGCTGCGACAAGCACGCGAACACCACCATCGAACATCCGTTGATGGCAGCAGCTTTAGTCGGCAAGTAACTAGGAGATCTTCGTCCGCAACAACATCAAGGAGATGGCACCACCACTTGTCTCCCTCTCCGGATAAAATTACAACAACATCAGCTCCATGCAGCGAGTAGTGAGCACCGACAGCAGACATGTAGATCCCTTAGTGTCATTTTGTTAAAGCTTACTTGTACATATACTTTTCTGTTAAAGTTTATTTACTTTTATTTTTCATTGTGGTTACTATTCATTTTTTTAGTATACTTTATAATATTTCCTATTATTTGTTTTATGAGTGATATATATTTTGGGGTTGATATCCCAAGTGTAGGACTTGGATGTAAACCTTGTCTCTATTTTGCTATATGGTATTGTAAGAATGGAAGTAGTTGTAGGTTCCTTCATGGTGGTGGGCCTTGTAAGGGTGAAGTTGGATCACCAAGAAAGTTTGAAATGACGGAACATTGCCAAAAACTTCTCAGATCTATGTCTGCTCACCAACAAAGACTAGCCACAACTTCCCAGCTCATGGCTTCTTCTAACTTTACTCTCTCACCCATGGCTGCTACCAAATGTACGAACTTTCTTCTGCAACAACACTTGCAGTCTGAGTGTCCTAGGTTTAAATCCTCATCTTTCTTTCTTACCGTGTTTGTAGTTTTTAAAATTAGAATTTTAAACTCCAATGAGAGTGACAACAATTATGATGCATATTTTATGGACAGACACAAAATATTCAAATTTAATCCTTTGCGAAAAGGAGAGAAGAATTTATTGAAGAAGTGAGAACAATGTTAGAGCACACCAATAATACTATGTGAAATGAAGAATTTCTCAAAGATTATAATCTCCCATAATCTTCAAGTGTGTACATAGCAAAAAAAACCTCTTAAAAGAACTTTAAGTTCCGATTATTATGAATTTTATCACTCTGTTTTACATGTTTCATTACTAAGTTACTAAAAAGCTTTTATGATTATGATGTAATATATTCTAAGAAGTATATTGAGTATTTCTAAACTAAAATAATCATGCAAAGACCTTCTATGTGCATAAGATTGAGAAGTCTATCACATTATCATCCATTACTTTTGGATATATGTGTGTGTTAATCCAAAGTCAATGTGGATGTATTTGGTAATAACTCAATTTGAGTAACTACTGTATATTCTCTATCTCGAAGTTGGTTTACAAGTTCAACTTACATATGGGTATTAAATGTTGGTTTGATGGTTACGACTGCTTGACTCTATTACTAGTGGAGATTAACTTTTTTTAATATAAGCATGAATAGTGCCTAATTTTATGTGTATGAAAGTTCATTTTCCATGTCAATTTGTGAATAAACTTTTACTTTTGGACCTTGTTGAATAATTGAACAATTAAGTGTAGTGAGTTGGAATTTTTTTGTTTACATTGCTTATATAAAGCCAAAAGTGGCCTTGATTAGTTAATTATTCCTTTCAGTAGTTAAGCTTGAGTATAAGTATGATGCACTAAAGAATTTTCTTTGTTTTAAGCATTATGCATAATCAAGTATTAACTTATCTTTTGTTTCAAAGAGTCAAGTACTTGCCGAGGGTTGAATGGTGGTACATACATTTCCTTGTTTTGATGAGTCTGTTTCGACTCCCTTTGTTTCCTTTTTTTTCCTGCATATTCTATGTTGGGCTGCATATTTCCTCATATATTATTGATCAACTGCACATATTATTATAGTCGAGAAACTCCTTATGTAGATATGAATTGTTAAGGGTTGAAATTTGAAGGAACAATATGTACATTACTGCTGATTCTTAAAATGTTATGCATATTTTTGTATTGGCCTTCAAAATATATTTTGTATCCAATGTGATGCTTTCATTTTTCCTGTATTTATTACAGAAATATGAAGAAATATCACAAAATGAAATAGTGTCTCAAACTGATATTGATCAATGTGAAGCATATTATCAAGTTTTGGGGGAGAAAAGAAGAGAAGACTATAGGTTTTGGTTATGAAGCAAAGATTTAATACAAATAGAAGTTTTTGCCTCATCATCAGTACACCCTTAGTGCCTCCTTCAACTACTACTTATGAGGACGAGATTGCTCTTTCAGCTATTACATATGAGGACGAGGTTGATCCTTAGTTTCACGTGACCACTATATCCCTTTTTTTAGTAATAATATTTGATGAATGTAGGTTCTTTTAAGTACAGTTGATATATTATAATGGATTTTTTTAATCTAAAAAAATGCAATTTCGATATTCTATATATTTTGAACCATGTATGATATCATTATAGCTGTTGATTATTTTTAAGGTATAGAGCAATTTAATTTATGTTACATATAAATCAAATTTACAAGAAAAAATTTAGCAACAAATTAAGCAACTATTTGGTCGTTGCTATATAATGAAATTATGGCGACGGATAAGCGACGAAAAATCTATCAAAAATGACGAAATGAATTATGAAATTAGCAACAAAAAATATAAATAAAATGATGGAATAGTCCGTTGCTAACAAGTGAGACGGATATTTTCATTTTAAGACATCACTAAATTTGTGATGGAACATATTTTTTGTCACTAAGTGATTACTAAGGAGCGATAAGCACCAGTCGATATTACGTCTCTAGTCCATCGCTAATCATGTTTAGCAACGAAATATCATAGATTAGCAATCGTCCTTCACTAAACGCTGATTTTTTTGTAGTGTCGAGACACCTTTTAAAGGGAGTATAGTACCCTTTATATATGCATGAACTAGGATTTATTGTTAAGTAGCCTCCAAGAATCCTAATTGAAATTAACACATCTTATAGAGTCCAAAAGAATTTAGTCTACAAATTCTACCTACTTCAAGGCTTATCTGAGTGTAGACTTGATGAAACTCAAAGAAGAGACTTTAAGTACTCACCTTTTGACCTTTGTGATTTGTGGTTTCATATTTGCATATTTAATTTATGAGAGAAGAAATGAAGGATAGATTTGGTCCAACTGGACGTGCAAATTTGTATGGGTCTAAAGTTTGTTCCTCAAATACAGCAAACATGAAAGGAAAATAGCAAGCAAACAATAATATTTGTATTTAAATTTGAGTGAAGGTTACAATCTTTATGAAATCTTTAAGAAAAGAAATGTTATCCCTGGTTCTTCTCTTCACAATTGTTCTTGATTTGATGAAGTATTTGTGGCTCAAAACTTGTAGCAAAGAATTCTTTGTATGTTGAAGACTTTTAGATCACCACATAAATTCTCTACGTATTTATCTCTCTCTTTCTGATCTTATAAAGACCCTTTATATAGATGTGAGCTGGGGTTTGCGTGGAGGGGGGGTATTTTGGTCAAAGTAATTTTAGAGAACCTTGGGATTAAAGAATATCGATTGGGCTTGTCTTGGGACTGAATGGATGGGCCTCAATATAATTTGGACCTTATTTAAACCATGTAATTTTAACTTAAAATATTAATCCAACTTTATTAACCAATAATTGACTTGATCAATGTATCATGAATTTAAGATTTATTCCAAATTTGATATGGAGTTATCACTTAAACTTCACCGTCTACAAATGTCCCCTACTTCGAGGCTTGTTGGGTTGAACTATAAGTTGAACTTGTAAAGACAAGCCTTGAAGTATTTGTGAAACAAATGTTTTTTTCTCACACAGTTGATCTTTGGCGATGCATTAGAAACTTTATAGGAAATGACTATGCCGACATGCTGAGGCTATCCAAATCAACATATACCAGAGATTTTTAACTGCATTCTCTAATTTGTAATATATTATTTGAATTTCGGTCATTTAACAACTCATTTAAGATTAGAAGTATTTCTAGGTCATGAAGATTTAGCGCATGGTATTTCTTTGTAGCTTAATGATTTTATTTTGGTAATCAACAATAAAATGATTGTCAATCGTATGAGCATGGGTTGTGTCTAAAAGCTTGAATTGGTGATATGAAGCTTGTGATTTCGATTCAAATTTTAGGTTTTTTTTCCTTGGCGTTGAACACCCTTCTGGCAAGCTCTCCTCTAATTTCAGTCGATCACTCAAAAATGTAAGGACTTCAAATTCTCATTGCGTGAGTCAAACCTCTTTAGGAGGCCTTCTCATGCGTATGTAAAAAACATTTCAAAATTTATCAATTTGATTGCCAGGAAAGTTCCCCCTTATTTTGTGTGGAAACATATGTGTAACTTGAAATAACTCTTTTTTCGTCAAAAATTTCCATAGTCGCATAATGTTTGTGCAACTTGAGGTAACTTTAATAGTTATTAAAGTTTTATTGCAACTTGAAGGCAAAAAATCTGTTGGACACCCTTTTTTTTTTTCACAAACCTCTCCATGGTTGCCTAATTTTGTGCAACTTGAACTAAAAACAAATTTCCATAGTTGTCATATTGTGCAACTTGAAGTAAACGGAAGGTGCCTAAGCCCTCCTTTTTCCATTTCTCGTGTTGGTTTTCGGGAATACTTTACACATTTGCAAGATTATTTTTTTCATGTTTGATTTCAATGGGATTTAAATAACTTGGTTCCTATATAGACTTACCATAATTTGTTTCCTAGAAAAACTTAACATATTTGGTTCCTATGGATTTTCCATATCTTGATTCCTATGAAAATATTCCATAATTCGATTCCTATGAAAATTTACCATAATTTAATGTTTCTAGGAACTAAACTTTCTATAATTAAAACTTTCCATAATGTAGGAATCAAATTGATATCTCCATATTTTTAAATCTATATATACTCGCATTCCCCTGGTGACTGTATATCAATTTATTGCATCACCAAGTTAGATTGAGTTCCTCTCTCTTCAGTAAGTCCTTTTCCCAACTCTGATTTTTGTCACTTTTTCTTCTGCTCAATGCGACTGTGGTAGAAAATTCATATTTCGTCGTAAGGATATTTAAATCGCGACCCATGTAATTTTTAAAAAACTAGAGTCGTAGAACTACAACATACATGAAAATAACAATCCCAAATTTGCTCAGGTAATTTTTTTGAAGTCATCTTAAAGTTCTGATGAAGTGATTGCACCGGCTTTGTGCAACTTCATGAGAAAATTATATCTCGACGTAGATTAACGAAATCACAAGAGCTTTGTGTCTTTGGAAGGAAAAATAATATAGATACATCATATACAAAAACCATGATTAGATTGCATTTGTACTCGTTTTGTTTTGTATTTGAATCAACCTTCCGAGAACCACAAAATTGGGATTAACACCTTTTCATTGAATGTGTTCTAACGAATCAATTTTTTTTAATTAATCTTTAAAATTTTAGATAGAGCAATATGGCTTTGATACTGCAATATGATGCACTTCTGCGATCAAGATACGCTACACCCTCTTCTTGAAATAGTGGGTGGCCAATAAAATTAGAATGCCAAAGTCCTACTTTTGGAGGTTCAACCTTTTGCTATCGGCGTCTTCTCTATTGTTAGTGGGATATCTGATTAATCTCTTCTCCTTAATGAATGGTAAAAAAAAGGATATCGAAGACGTCATGATTAAATTCTTGAGTCTGGCTACTCGTATGAAAGTTTCTTACAGAAATCCGCAATTTAGCATGATGTAGTATCGTTAAGATCTTCTCATCTTGATGAATGTTTCGGCAATTGGAGTGTTCCCCCTTCTATTTTTGTCAATGTTTTCTATACACCTAGTTGTTAAGAATGGGTAGACTGTGTGATGGTCTTCCATAAGGATATTTTGGATCTCATGAACTATTATGATGCTATATGTACTTCTTTGTTCATATTCAACTATGGAGACAACATGCTTCATGCATTTTTGAGCTTTGGCTTCTATCTACCAACAAGGTTTCTAATTTCATTGGGACTTACAAGCAATTGGAGGCCTTCATGTACAAGGGTACTATTTAAAAAATGGATCCGTTAGCGAAAAGTGATCTCCAGGAGGTGTCTATCCATGATTGGAGACATCCGTTGTATATTATACTCTATATACCAGAAACACCTAATCATGGATGGATACCTCATGGGTATCACCTTTCTCTAATATATAGAAGGTCGAAAACAAATATAGACAACTGTTGGGAAGAAGAAATTCTTCCTGAATATCAATCTACATCAATTCTTTCGCTGTGGAAATGACTTTTTTATAAACTTTTCTTGTACAGGAAGACCTCCGGTTGCTTGTAAATCCAAAAGTGATATGGACATCTCTGCAATGAATGTAGAAAGTGTATTGGTAAATGGACTCCAAAACTAACAAAAAGAATGAAGCACAATGTCGTCATAGTCGTATGTGAACTAAGAAGTATATATATATATATATATATATATATATATATATATATATATATATATATAAATATCATAAACCCTTATGAGATTCAAAATCTTTCTGTAGCGGGGCAGCACGTCATTTACCTATTCTTAAGACACCTTGTGATGAAATTACCCATATATATGCTTCACCATATGGTGTTTGGAAAACCAATGCATTATCCAGTCAAACGAAAAGTAGTTAGGATTATCATTTGAGTCGTCTAAAAAGGAAGGCAGAAGAGTTAGATGATGCTTGCAGTATCAATTTTTGAGCTACAATTATCATTTATAATATTGAATTTGTGGATGAGGAATCAAAGTTGACATCATAGTCGGAATTAGCAAAAAGAAAAGTCTTCTCTTTTTTTTTCTTGTTAATACTATTTAAAAGAATGATAACCTTGAAACAAGCATGTGTTCTTAGTTTTTACTTTAAATAAAAATAAATGGGCTTAATTGTGTAATAGTATCGTAATTTAGCAAGTTGTATCAGCATGTCATTTAATAAATCCTTATGTGTGTTGTGATGCCATGTGTGGTGAGTTATTGTTAGTTCGTGCTTCAATTGATATCTAGAACTTGCTCGGTGTTTGTTGAATGAGTAGTTGTTATCACTTAGGTAATGTGATTGAGGCATTTCTTTTTAAAAAGCCAATTCTTGACTCTAATTGTATGCCTACCATTGAAATTACCCCTAGTGAAGCCCCATTGAGCCTTTAGCCCTTTTTGTTCATAAGCCACATGAATAGTCGAAACCTCTTCGCTTGTTACCAAAGTCTTTTGATCCCAATGAAATTCTTAAGCACTATGTTAAGAAGAAGGGCTGAAAATGTTCGGTTATATGAGAAAGGATGAAATGCTCATTATGTAGAAAAGAAAAGAATAGGTAAAACTCTATTTTGGCCATGATCCTTAGTGACATTGTGCACCTCAACACAATTTAGGGTGCCTATTTTAGAAATATGCTCTAAACATTGGCCTTGGTATTAACTAGGATATTGTGTACCTCACTCAGACCTTAAAATCTTGAGTTTATGGGTGGCTAGTGAGTAGGATGTTTGTTGGCAAAGTAATGACATGTGCATTAGGGAGTTGTAGTAACTAAAATTATCCTAAACCCTTCCTTACCCTAAGCTGGCATTTCAATGAAATAGAAGTCCTCTGGATTCTTTGAGAAATATAATGTGAAAGTGAAATTACACTATAGGCAAACTTATGGCATGTAAGGGATATAAGAACTTCATTTGTGAGAGTGAGTGCATTGTTTGAAAAATAGGCCTTGTTGTTAATGTGATTGTTTGAGTGAAAAGATATACAAAACACAAATAAGTGAGGGCATTCGTGGCATATGTTTGGATTCTATAATTGGTGTGTTTTGTATGTGTTTGTGTTAGCCCGGAAAAATAATAAAAGAGTCATCTTTGAGCACGTGTGTTGTAACTTGGTGTAAATGTTTTGAAATGTTGCATGCATTATGAAATACAAAATAATGATTAAAAATATTTGGTTGGTTTTAAGGTGCTGATAAGTCTAAGGTATATCAAAAAAAGAGTTGATATCCTAAAGATTGTTTGAGGACTAACAAAGGATTACGTGTGGGGTGGTGATCTTAGACATATTCATATGCCTAAATTGTGATAATTGCCCAGTTTTTTTTATTGAATTAAATAATGATCTTTAGTTATTAGCTTAATATTTGTGTAACTTGTGATGAATGTGCACTAAAACATGCAATTGGTTGTTCCATAAACTTTCAAGGAAATTCGAGTTGATTCAGAGAAGAAGAAAACAAAAAATAGGAAAAATGGCAAAGGCAAATAGTCACAGTGGTTGGTGCACTGTAAGGCGCAGCGCCCCCAATACTTCAGAGGCCTTGGCTTGGCACTCTGTGAGGCCCGATGCGCCACAAGTTGAAATTCAGAGGCTCCTGCCTAACACACTACTAGGAGTTGTGTGCCAACACCAAGAATTCAGAGGGCTAGACCTGGGGCGACGAGAGGCGCGAAGCCCCACCCCTGTTCTGACTTCTCCAGTGAAAATTATATTAAATAGGATTCTTAAGTGAAGTAAAATTTTCCTCTTATCTTCCCAACTATTATAAATATCCTCCTAGGACTAATTTGAAGGTAGTTCGACATTATTTTGGTGTACAAGAGAAAATATCATCGTCTGTAATATGTTTCAATATTCTAACTCTTCAATTTTCATGAAATCGCATGATTAATTGTATATTGTGGTTTTCTAATAATATGAGTGGCTAACGCATTAGTTCTTGTGAACACCTAATTTTTGACGTGTTTGTTTATATATATATATGTATTATATAAGATTATTTTTCTTATTAATGCATTTTTATTTGTTTTATGTTATTTTTATTTAGTAATTTTTTACTTCAAAATGTTTGAATTTTGTGTCAGTGAACTAATTTTTCTTTTGGGTTTGTATGATTAAAATCTAATGAATTCTACTCGATGGGACTATTTTTTTTAAAAAATCAAATGATTTATTGTCTTTTATTAAATTAGTGAATTAAAGAAAGTGGGAGCCCCTAAAAGGGCAGTGTAGTCACTTTCAATAGTCTTCTCATAGAAAAGGAAAAGAAAAAAGAAAAAGAAGATTTCTCATTGGTTCTTTTGGGTGGCTCATTGGAGAGAACAAGAGTCCTTATTGAAAAAAATAATTTCATTGGGAAAAAAAGGCTCAAGCATGCATTGGGTGTTTAGTTTTCAAGAAAAGAACATTATTTCATTTTTTTAATCTATTTAAACTCTTCTCTTCTTTCATTTGGGGGGGGGGGGGGTTATGAAACACAAAATATATATATCGAGAAAAAAAAAGAACAAAATTGCACGAGAGAGAACATAAGAAAAATTTCCTCATCTTAAAAAACATATTTCATCTCTGGAGGTCTTTGGAATCCAAATAAGTTTGCGTCCACATTTTTGCTTGTTATCACTTTAGGTATTTCTTTTATAGTATCAACCCTAAGGATGCATATGCTAAGTAATGCTTAATGTTTCTAGAATGCCTACGATTAGACCGGGTTCACACGGGTTGATGCGCGTAGAACCAGACCTCTAAACCCTTACAACAGCCAAGTAAACTAACTTGGGGAGTTAGTTGAGCTAGGAAAGGTTGGGTCCATCCATGTAGGGCTCCCGAATATGATGATTTACCTGGATGAGTCTTTACCAGACTTAAAAAGGGAAAATCTTAAGTTTGGAGGGTCTAGGGGTAAAATGGTCTTTTTCCAGTCTTAGGGAAGTATCGTAATTACCCTAAATATATAATTAATCATTTAATTAATAAGGTGGAGGGTATTTTGGGGAGAGAGGGTAGAAAATTGGCTCTTACAGTGAAGTCTTGCTCCCCCCGGGTTCGAACCTAGGTGGAAGCAATGAATTAAATTTGTTTTTTAACTTAAGTTGGTAAAACAATGTAATTAATTAATATTATTATTTATTAGCTGATTTAAATAAAAGGGAAATCAGATTTTTTATCATTTAATAAAAATTTTATTTGACTAAGTCCAAAAGTAGACTTCTAAGCCTAATAAAACTCTCACTCTCTCACGTCTATCTCCTCAACATTCACGATCATTCTCTCTTCCCATTCATATTTCTCTCTGCCAAACAACATTCAAGAACTGAAAATTTACCAAGGTTCTTCACACTTGAAGACTCACACGAAAATATAAGAAAAATAAATGTTAATCAATCACGTAGGCGAAGAAAAGGTTTTCCGTCGAGTGGGGTGTTGAACTTTTGGTGTTGGACGTGTGTTCGGAAAAGTTTTTGGGCAGAAATTCGAGGTTTGAACATAAAAAAGGTATGGGTTCTCTTCTATCTTGGTCCCTTTCCCCAGAGACCCCTAAGGTTCAGTATATTCCATCTGAAAACTAGGGTTGTTACCCGTTACATGTCCCTGTCACTAGCTCCCAATGATTCGTAGGTTTGATATGTTTGGTGGTAGATATTAGGTGTGTGTTGTGTTTTCGTGATGGATATGTTCATGTATGTGTGTTTGAAATCGTATGAAGGATCACCTATGTGATCCGAAACTGTGTATACGTTTGTGCAATGTGAACCATGATTATGTGCCTCGGGTTTAAGGCACTAAAATATGATGTTAGTTCTTTGTATTTCATGTACACATGTTTATGTAAATCGTGATGTACATAAGTTGTGTAAAGATGCTGATTGTTAAAGAAGTGAGAAATGAATTTCCAGCATCTTGTTAATGAGTTTAGGCCAAACTAAAGACATTTTCATGCTATGAAAAAATGAATTAAAATATGTAAGATCACTGGGGATTGAACCCATGACCTTCCCATGTTAAAAATCAATGAAATAAGATGAGAAAAAGGGAATGTGACATATGGGATTCGATCACATCACCTTGGCTTGAAAATGAATTATGAAAATAAGAAATGAGAGGAGAGGGATTCGAACCCACCACCTCTCAGTCAATTTAAGAAAATTAAAAGAAAAATATAGGGTGAGGCACGTGGAGTCGAACCTACGACCTCGAGGCAGAACCAATGGAAATTAAGGAGAAGAAATTTAAGTGGGGCTATGGGGGTTCGAACCCACATCCCCTTGGCCAAAGGAGAAAAATTAAAAGAATTGGAAACTAAAAGTAAATGAGGTTGTGGGGGTTTGATCCCACATCCTCTCAGTCCCATTGAGCAAAAATGAAGAGAAAAATTACGGGAAGAATAAAATGAAGGCGTTGGGGCTCGATCATGGGTCCCCAAGCCGCATGGATCAAATCAAAATGAATTACAAAATGTAAGTGTTGTCCGAGGTATTCGAAAGCGGGTTCCCTTGTCCAAATCCCGTATTTATACATAAGTCATACATGAATTAAATATTCAATAATAATGCTGCCTATTAGATTGAAATTGAGATCTTGGCATACATACAAGATGCATAAGTCTTGTACCACATAATCTTAGGAAGATATAAATCTCTTAAACGAACTATGAATGAAGCCTCATGGCTTGTATGTATAGACCCATAAGTCTAGCATATGTTTTAAAATAAGTGAATCTAAGATGTATGCAATAAAATGATGAAATGGACGATGAAATGATGAAATGAATAATGAAATGATGCAATGATGAAATTAAGATGAAATGATTAAATGAACAATGAGATAATGAAATGAACAACGAAATAATGAAACCCTAGAAGGGTTAAGTAAGAGTGTGAAACACATTAAATGGCCAAGTGCATTGGCATATGATGAAATGAACATTCAAGTAAAAAGGGGTGAGTAATTATGAAGAGAAAATGTGCTAATGTTATGTAAAATATGAGAGAAATCTCAAATGAGCCTAAGTAAATGTTACAAAAACGTACTCACCTATGACAGTGTAAAGTTAATGAAGAGACCAACGATATACCATGGTTTCACGGTATTTTTAATGCTTTTTCTTTAAGTTTAGTGTGTGTCCAAAAGTCTTTTTGTATTGATTTTTATGTAAGTTTCTCTTTATTTGTAGGAAATCTGCCTAAAGATGAACGCGAAAGTTTTTGAGCAAGAAATGCAGAAAAGTTACCACCTACGGGGCCTGCGATGGTCCGTCGCGCTTGTGACGGCCTGAAGGTGACATCGTATTGAAGCTGATGAAGGAAGTTGGGGAAGTCTGACCTAAGTGTGGGATTATGAAGTTCATGATGGACCGTCATATCCATGATGGTCCATCATACTTGTTCTTCGTGATGATCAGAGAAGTAGTCCTAGTACTCAAATTCCAAGAAGTTTAAGCGTTATGGAACAGAGACCCTCAACGGACCGTCGTGCTTGAAATGGTCCGTCATACCTGTTCGTCGAGGGTAGTGAAGAAAACAGGAGAATGATTTGTAAGTATAGGATAACGGAGTCCATGACGGCCCGTCATGACCACGACGGCCCGTCACGAGGTCCGTCGACCCGGACGCGTTTTGACAGATTTTCAGCAATTATAGTCCTTCTTTTATTAGTTTTTTTTTTTTTTTATAAATAGTTGAAAAAAACTCATTTTTTTGGGTTAGATTCTCTTATGTTAGACTCTTTGTTAGTAGACTCTTGGATATTAGGCTTTGTGATTGTGATAATTTTGGAGAATCTTTAGTCCTCGATTAATTTCAGTGATTGATACACTTTTTCTGGAATTGATTGGTTGTGCGTTTGTTGCTTAATCAAGTGAAAATCTGGATTTTATTTTTTTCTCATTTAATTAAGTGCATGAATTCTTATATTACATATGTGAATATGTGATTATGACTATGGGTAACTAAACTCCATAACTAGGGTTGTGTGAATCATGGGTGAATAATGAGGTAAAATCTAACTAAAATAACAATTCTAGAATAGTGTCTTGCATGTATTGATAATTCTTTCGTTTAGAAGTCTTTTTAATGGATGGCCAACATTAGAACTCGCCTTAATGCTTATTGCTGGACCAAGGAGGTAGATAATAGGAAAAGAATTATCAATATATATTTAGTGTATACTGTCTAATAGGCTAGTATTGATTGGTACGAGGTAATAACTTAGTCAAATATCAAATACAATGCTTAATATGAGGTAAAGTTAAGGGTTAGTATAGCAACACATGTAGCCGGACCGAGGTGCGGAGTGAAATTTTCGAGATGCCGGACCAAGGATTTAGAAATGCATAACTTATCACTTTGCATGCAAGATATTAGGAAAGAATTTTTTATTTAGATTTATTAAGTTAGGAATCTGTGGGGAACACATAAACCCTAGTTACTTTTATTAATTGATTAAACTCCAAGATTTGAATCTGTTAGTTGTTAACTTTAGTCTAGATAGTTATTTTCATTAATTTAGAAATAAAAACCCTCCTTTTATTGTCTTTTGTTTTCTAAGGAAATAATTGACTAAATAATAGTAATAATAAATTAAAGTTAAGTCTGAACTATTTTCCTCATGGGAACGATCCCAACCTCATTAGTTGGGTTCTTTACTTGATACGACCTCTTTACTTCTTATTTGATAAGTAAGTTTGAGCGTGTTAAATTTTGGCGCCGCTGCCGGTGAAAGTAGCTTTTAGATTAACTTACACTTATTACTAAAGTTTAGTCAATATTTTCTTGATTTTACTTTTCTATTGTTTTTTATTCTTGCATCTTCCTTGTATGCCAAATACACGGAGAGGAAGAGAACCTCCCTATGATCACGAATTAGAGAGTACACTATGCAATATGAATCGAAACTTGGGTAATAATGATGATGATCCAAACCAGAACATCCCAGCTTCGGTTGATGTTCATGGTCTGTTATTATCCAATGATCCGGGTGAAAATCAACAAAGGGGACAGAATCCCGCTCCACGCCCTCAAAAAAACTACAGAGGCTATGATAATATAGCAGACTCTGGTGGGCCACTTGTCTTTCCCCGTCTACCACCAGGCCATACCTTTGTGGTAACTTGTAGTCTGATGCAAATGCTCACTGCCAGATGTTTGTTTTCACGGCTACCTTCTTAGGATCCACATGCCCATATAGATAAGGTAAGGGCAGTGTGTAAAAGTTGTGTAGGGGGCCTATTGGATTTGGATGTAATGGGGCTAAGAGTATTTCCTCTCTCACTGACGGGAGAGGCTGCTATTTGATTCACTGAGCTCCCTTATAACTCAATTTTCACTAAGAACCAACTAAGGGACGTTTTCTTAGCACGCTACTACCCGGTCTCCAAGAAACTAAACCACAAAGATAGAGTGAAAAACTTTGTGTCACTACCAGGAGACTCAGTTAGTAGTTCTTGGGATACATTCACCTCATTTTTGAGAAGCGTCCCCAATCACCGCATAGATGATGAGTCACTAAAAGAATACATCTATCGGGGAAAGGATGATAATAATAAAGCGGTATTGGATACTATAGAGAGTGGTTCTTATGGGGAGAGTCCTTAGGCTGAGATTGCTGAAAAGTTAGAGAAAATCTCCCGGAACAATAAAGCTTGAGGTATTAGGAAGTCATATACTGGGAGAAATACATTCGCAGTGCAATGCACTCACAACTCAGCCACAGATGAGATTCGTGAATAGATGGCTCAGATGAGAACTGAGCTTGGGTTGGTATTAAAACATATCACTCAGTTAACTACTTGTCTAAACCACCACCACCAAATGATGAATGTTATTATGAGGAGAATTCCTATGTGATAAATGAACAGTTCCGACTGAGTGCCCAAGGTCCAAAACCGGAGAATTAGCGCCAAGGTCAAGGAAACCATGGTCGGATCTATGGTAACTATAACCGTGAGGGTCATTATATCCGAGATGGAAACTACAACCGCGACAACAACTTCAACAGGGGTAACTATGGTAACAAAATTATAGGAATGGGCCCTATGTCCCTCTTCAACATCGTGAAGTTACTCCTAAGGATTGTGGAGATAGTATGGCGCAAAATGAGGATATGTTGCACTAAATTATGAGGAGGTTTGATGCTAGTGATGAGCACATTAAAGATTTAAGGAGTGATTTAGCGGGTATTGGGAAGAAAGTCAATACATATGCAATATCGATTAAGCAGATTGAGTTGAAAATGGGCCAATCATCAGTGATTGTGAACACACGGCAACCGGGCACTCTTCCTAGCAACAGTGTTCAAAATCCAAAAAATGACGAACACTGTATGGCAATCACTACTCAGGGTGGTAAGCAGACCATTGACCCACCTATGTCGTCTAAGGAGGAAAAGGTGATAAAATATAATTGATAAGGTGGTAGAGGGTAGTGGTGAAGTAGAAGATAACACTTGAAAAGATGCTGAAGTGCCTACAGAGGTAATTCCCATGCCTAGACCACCCTCCCCCTTTCCTCAAAGATTAGTGTTTAAGACCAAAGATAGTAAATATCGGTGTTTTATAACAATGTTGAAGTAGCTTTCTATCAATGTCCCTTTGGTTGAAGCTCTAGAAAAAATGCCCGGTTATGCCAAGTTTATGAAAGATCTGGTTACAAAGAAAAGATCGGTCACTTTCGAGGATGATGATAGAATGAAGCATTGTAGTGCTATTGCTACAAGAGCTCTCGTACAAAAGAAAGAAGATCCGGGTGTGTTCACTATTCCTTGTACAGTCGCGTCATTACATTTTGTGAAAACATTGTGTGATCTGGGGGCAAGCATAAATCTCATGCCCCTCTCAATTTAAAAAAAGTTGGGATTGGGTGACCCAAAGCCCATTGCGATGCGACTACTGATGGCCGATCGAACAATGAAAGATACTCCACGATGTGCTACTAAAAGTGGAGTCGTTCATATTTCTGGTAGATTTTGTTATTCTTGATTGTGAAGTCGATTTTGTAGTTCCTATTATTATTGGGAGGCCATTCCTTGCCACAGGCAGAGCCTTAGTTGATATGGAAAAGGGGCGGATGAAATTTCGGTTGAACAATGAAGAAGCGAACTTCAACATTCGTAGGTCCATGAGTCAGAGTGGTGAGCTCCAATTTGTATCTGATATATCCTACAAAGAAAAGATGATGAAGCACCATGACCTAAAAATTGAAAAACGAGAGTTTATGGTTGGGGATTTTGTGCTTTTATACAATACTAGGTTGCGTTGGTTTTCGGGCAAGCTCAAGTCCAAATGGACTTGCCCTTACTTGATTACCCAACTATTCCCTCATGGAGCAGTTGAGTTAGAAACCAAGTAGGGTGTGTGGTTAAAGGTAAATGGACAACGAATAAAACTCTATTTTGGGCATGCTAAATCGGCGAATGAAGTGATCGAGGCATACCATCTTGATGAAGGCTGAGTAATCAAGTGTCCTCAATCGTGCCTTGACGTTAAATCAGGCGTTGGTTGGGAGGAAACCCAATACTTATAGTTTTTATTCTAGTAATGGTAGCATTTTCTACAAATGGGTTTTAAATTAACAAGAACATCACCAGGAAATTCTGTAGAAAATCACCCTGCAACAGTCACTGACGGATACATCGACGGACCGTCACGCTTGCGACAGACCGTCGTATGAATTCGTTGTGCCAGGTATGTCTTTCAGTTACTATCAAAATTAGGGCACACACGATGGAACCCATGACGGATGGACCGTCGTCGGGGAATCGTTGCGTCCTTAAACAACATACCTGACCCAACCTGGCTGGGGACTTTTAAATTTTTTCAACCAATAAAAACCCCCACCTCTTTATTTGAGAGATTTCTTTCCCTCTTTATCCCATTTCCCTCCCTTTCAAACTTCCAACTTCCTACCTCTTTTCTATGTCAACACCCTCAAATTCCCCAACTACGGATATCTTCTTTCTACTGGTCGGAGTCGGTTGTTGTGGTTCTGTTTTTGATCACCAAGTACCTCCCTTGCTTGTTTTTCTCCTCTTCTCAGGTATGTGTCTCTGATCAAATTTTAATTCGTATTAGCCTATTTCTTTTGGGTGGGTCTTCATTCTTTGATCCAATTTTGTCTGACCTAGGTTAAGAATCCTCAAATTGCATTGTTAAAACTCTAGAAATAGGTGCTTTAGGATTACTTGTTTGCTAGGTATTTGGGTTAGACACATGTAGGTTAACACTAAGAATTCCATTTGAGTCATAGGGGATTATTGTGGCATCCCAAATTCTGTCACTGAATGACAGAAGGAGACATCGATGATGGACTGTCGTACCCACGACGGACCGTCATAGAGTCTGTTCCAATATCCCACTGTTCATTTTGTCTAAGTGTCTACCAACAGATACATGCGATGGACTGTCGTTCCCACGATGGTCCATCCTGCACAAACGTTCTGGTTGTTAGAGACCCTTTTTCTAAGGGTCTCCTACTTTTTCTAAGTGTCCTCTGACAGACATCTAAGATGGACCGTTAATCCCACGATGTCCATCCTGCACAATCGTTATGGTTGTCAGAGAGCCTTGTCCTAAGGGTCTCCCAATTTTTTTAAGAGTCCTTTGACGACATCTACGACGGACCGTCATACCCTCGACTGTCCGACCTGTACAACTGTCGTGACGGTCAGAGACCCTCTTATCAGGGTCTCCATACTTTTTTTTAAGTACCCCACGATGGACATCTACGACGGACCGTCATTGTCACGACGGTCAATTGTGCTTAGCCGTCTTACTTGTCAGAGACTTTGCTTCGGGGGTCTTCAACATAGTTGAAGTAAGACATGACGAACCCCATGACGGTCCATCGTACTCACGACGAGCTGTCACCTTTTCCATCGTGTTTCACTGTTACTGCAGAGAAGTCATTACAACTTAGCTCTTAGAGCGGAGAGATTATTGAGATTGGTTTTCATCATGTTTTTAGAGTGTTTTTGCTTTAGGGCTCTCATTTTTCATATGACATTGTTTTATAAGTTTGCCTTTCATATAGTCATATATTAGGTAAATTTTATAAGAACACTGGAGGTTGGTTCATCTTTTGATGACAGAGGGGTTAGCCATTATAACTCCACTGCAATGGTAAACCTTTTGCATCAATCCAAATTTGATCAAAACAAAAATCATAGTAAGAGGTGGGTCCTTCTCTTTTTCAGTCTGGCAAAACTCAACTACTTGAACAATGAGGCTACGTTTTTAACCAAGATGCTTAATCTCAATCATTAATCCCTCTTTATTATCTCCATCTTTTACTATATGATTGAAAAAGTTTCCCATTTTTAATTCAATTTATCCATTTCCTCTTTTCAAGGTTAGAGTCTCTCTAGGTCCTCGTCCTAAAATGCACAGATTACTTAAGCTCGTTACTCTGGTTCATGGTCATTTTCGGAATAAACAAATCTAACCATTGCCTTAGAATTTCTTAGCCCAAAAAATGCATCTTCTAATTTGACCAATAGAAAGGAAAAACAATAGGTTCTTTTGAAAAACATTCAATATTCAATTTTGTCTCAGTTATCAAGCCAACAAATAAAATTGAGTTAAGCCACTTAGGGGTCGTTTGGTAGAGTGTATAAGAATAATGCAATATATAGTGCATTAGTTATACTTGCATTAGTTATGATGAGAATTTTTGTATGCATTGTTTGGTTTGGTGTACTAAATATATTATGCATTACATAAATTTTTTAGAAAAAATATTTATTTATAAAATTACCCTTCACAAATATAGTGAAAAAGATGTAAAAAAAGTTTTTGAGAGCAATTATGTCTTTAATAATGATAATACATGCATTAGAACCTATTGTGTTACTATTTCATAGAAATAGATAGCATTAGCAATACACACATCAATACACAAGAGAATGTATTACTAATACAAACATTAATTATGCATAGGTTAGAAAAGTGCACAAAACAACATACTAGAAATACAAGCTAATGCAAGCATTATTTTCTCCAATGTACACTACCAAACCCCTTAAGGGAAAACCCACAAAAATATAAAACAAGTAAGACAACCATTCCCAATTCTCTGGTTTACCATCCCATATAATACCATGTTCTCGTGCTACGACCACATATATAATATTTCTTCCCCATTTTCTTATCTTGGGATAAACTCTATTTGACTGGACAGATCAAATAACAAATACAAAACATTTGGATTTAAAAACGACAAAAGGATTTATAAAAAAAAGGCACTAGACCACTCATGAGGATTCCGATTAGGATCACAATGGACCGACCACACTCACTTGACATAACTAGCTACCTGAAAGGTGGCCTTGATCTCCACCACATAACAACCCCTATGAATTGAAAATTCCATTTATTGTCTGCGTAATCTCAAGTAGGATTGGGGCGGTCACATGCAGGCCCTGCCCACTAATTTCTCACATAATCATTTTAAGTGAGTGTAATTGGTTTGTTGTGATAATAGTTGGACACAATAAGAGTGGTCTAGTTCCATTTTTTCCTTTTGGTTTGTTTTTACGATACGATGTTTTGTCTATTGTGATTTCATTTGTCAAATAGAGTTGTTCGCTGTACAAGAAGATAGTGAAAAAATATTTTATGATCGCAACATGAGAACTTTGTATTAAATGGGGTGGTAAACTAAAGTATTTGTCATGTCTTTTCACCCAGATTCCATGTTTTATATTTTCTTTTCCTTTCTATGTAATAAAAATTTTGAAATTACTTTAGTAAATATAAATAGTGAGGAAGTCTAGATCATTTCTATATATTTTCTGAAGTGGCTAAACTTAATTTGATCAGTTGACTAGATAACCGAGGAAAAGTTGACACTCAAATGACGTTGAAAAGAACTAGTTGTTTTACTTATGTAGTGTTCAAACTGGAATATGGAATTTATGGCCTTAGAAATTCAAAGGAAATTATTATTTATTTATTCCAAAAGTGACTATGAAACAAAGCAACATGCACAAGTTCTCCATTTTTCAGGACAAGGACCAACACCCACACTAGCCTTGAAAAGTTGTGATGGATGGATTGTTATTCTAAAGTTATCTTAATGATTTGATGATATAACAAACTACAAGACCTATTAGAGTACCATGTCCCAGGAGAAGACTGAGAAAGTCTTAGGCAATGAAAAAAGTACATCTGTAAAAGTTGCAATCACTGCCAGAACAACAATGGTTGGTGCACGATTACAAAGGATCAGTATTCTTGTCTAATTGCGTTGCACTACGTTTTTTTTACATCTTTTAATAGTTTCTTTGACCTGGGATACAACCTAGTTATTTAATTGGATGAATTACCTGGATAACTCCATTCCCTCTAATAAATACTTCTCATATGCAGCAAGGGACCTGATCGTGTGTTCTTTTGTATTTAGTTGTTATTTGAGAATATGTAACATGGGCAAGAATACCACCAGGAAATCCTATATAAGAAAGAAATGGAGTTTAGTCAATCCATTCTGTTCTTTGAAAGGAAATTATTCCCTGTATTTTATTTTACCTGATTTTATCTATTTCCTCATCAGTTCGTCAAAAATTAGTTGACACAATTCTTTTATTTGAGATTATTTAACTTCAATTTTCGATTTATCATCAATGGAATGCATTTATAGCCATGAATCTCTCTTGACTTGTTTATATCCCATGATTTCCAAATGCTTTTAATTTTATATCTCGTGAGTTCTAAATGTTTTTCTTTCTTGAATATTGTGTTTAGTCAAACTAAGACAAGTTAATTAAAACAAAAGGAGTAATATCCTTTTATGGAATTCGAAACCTACCTTCTTCAACATCAGCACCGAACTTAGTTAGAATTATGCATGGACGGGAACAATCTTGCACTTGCTTTCTTAACTTCCAGAAAAAAATTCAAAATCCTTTACGACTACCTTTATTGACGAAGTTTTAATAACATTAGCAACAAAAGGGAAATTTGGGTAACAGAGGTAAATGTAGAATATAAAGTAGAGGTAAAAGGAAATGTAGTTAGTACCATGTATCATGTTTTTGCCTTCATTAGAAAGAAGCTTATAAAACATTCCATTCAGAGTAAATTGAGCACCAACAATCCAGTTAGCGACATTTTCAAGGTTGGCTCCAAATTAACTTGTAACATTCTGCATCAAGTTAATTTCATTGGTGAAAAAAAACAAGTCTATATTTTCTTCAATGTACTTCACATTAATAAAAAAATATGGGAGTGTTTTACCTAACATTATAGTATAAGGATATGGTGTTTCTCGGTAAAGAACAACAATTAAGTAGTGTCAAATGACTCTAAATTTTGACATGACACAATCAAAGCAAGAGTGACTACATTACTTGATGACTTGAAAAAAAATGCATATAAGATTTTTTTTTGATAAAATCCAGACATTTATAAGACAAAATATTTGTTTTCTAACCTGCATATTAGTCAAACGGAACAAAGAAAATTGTATATAAAATTTTGCGGGAAAAGAAACAAATATGCGCAAAAGAGGACAAATAAAAATCCAAAATAGTATTAAATGTACAAATTGATGATAATAAAATTAAAATAATTTAGCAGCTCATGTGAAGAACATCAATAAAAATCCCAAAAGTTAAAAATAAACATATTAATTGTAATTGGAAATCTTTTTTTATTAATTATAGCTTTATATAAAGCCTATTAATTTCAAGTATGCCTGAAGAAAAAACTTTTATGAATTGCATTATGGAAACCTTAGTAGCTCAATTGGTTTGTTACTTTATCTTTCACATTGATGGTGAGGTTCGACTCCCCACCTTATAATCCCTTCCCAATTTCCCAATGCAATTGACTTATGAGACTCAAAACCACAATTTTATAAATAGAAGAAAAATCATAGAAAATGGAAAATCAATATAGTGAGGTGTCTGAAGAAGGTAAAGAATATAGAGACCTTAGGAGTACATCATACATTAGAGTGAGGTGAAAAACACAAGCCACATGCAATCTAGTGAAAAAGGAAGTCCCTTAGGAATTGTATCACCACTCAGTACCTTTGGGGAAAGTACAATAATTAGAATCACATAAATATAATCCCTAATAGGGTATCCAAGTAAACTAATGTCAATATCTCACCTTAAGGAAAATTAATTAACACTTTTAAGTGAATTTAATATTTCAAGGACTTGGTAAATGGGCAAGGGTTCTTGAGTTTTGTTCAAACACTTTTCACATACTCTCTTACAAGTGAATATGTTAGAAGTTTACTACTAATAAAGATGGGTGATATGCAGTCTGGGCGACCTGTTGTGATTACAGCTGATTGCAAGATGGCTAGTATCCACCAATAGAGTGTTGAAGTCTTGTTTGAGACTTCACATGGAAAAGAGAAAAAGTCTTTGATTTTTCATTGCAATAATGTAACACAAAAAAAGTTATATGAATTCTCACATAATACAACCCTTATAATATAACAAAATGTCTTTTACTCTTTTAAGTTTGATGTCTCAAACAAGGTTTCAACATGTGGTAGATGTAAATTAGCCACCTTGCAATTGCGTCTAATCTCATCAAGTTTCTTATGAAGCAAATCACCTATACTTATCATGATTTAAAGAAACCCTTGATTTTTTTTCTTGATTTACATTGAACTATATAACATTTTAGCTTCTAAGAGATCGTTAGTGAAATGTGTTTGATCAGGATTCAAGAAACCTTTTCCATTCATCAAGTCTTTGAATTTAATTGTCAAATATGGAGCTATCAGTAGAAAGACAATGAAATTTCCAACCGTTGGGTTTTATTTGCCCTGATTTCTTACCATAAATAGATTATCCTTTTAGGAAAAGGTTTTGGATTGACTTATCATTTTTCTGGTAGGAAAAGGTTTAGGACTCTATAAATAGAAGCATGTTCCTTCTAAATTAATCAACAGTCACAATGTTTTCCTAAGGGCTTTGAGAGTTTTGGTTAGGAGGAGAATTTATGGATAACAAGTTTGATATGTTATCACTTGTGTGAACCTCCCATGTATTCCGAGTGAATTGGTTGAGGTTCTTTCCCTCTGTATTTTGTACTCTCATATTTATAGTGGATTGCTCATCTCCTTTGTGGACGTAGGTCAATTGACCGAACCACGTTAAATCTTTGTGTCTTTTGGTATATTCTTGTTGTCTTGTAACTCGTAGTCTTTCGAGGTTTGCTTTGCTAGCTTCCGCATATACACCTGCTTTTTTATTGTTCTAACAAGTGGTACCAGAGCCAGATTCAATGATGGAGTAAGGTTTAGTGGTTCGGTAATCGATGATTGAACAAGGTTAGATGGAGGTGTTCATCTTGACGGGCGTAATTCTAGCCACAACCTTTTTGATAGTAATATAGATTTTTGTAGAAGAAATTGTTTCAGAGAGGTTCTCTGTGTTGAGACATAAATTTTGCAAAGAATATTATGGAGAGGAAAAGCAAGTTGTTGAAGATTAAGTGAAGAAGGTGGACAAATTTATTTTGTCAGAAATTCAGGCCAAGGGGGGGGGGATTTGTTGGGTTTTATTTGCCCTGATTTTTTACCATAAATAGATTTTCCTTTTAGGAAAAGGTTTTGGATTGACTAATCCTTTTTCTGGTAGGAAAAGGTTTAGGACTCTATAAATAGAAGCATGTTCCTTCTAACTTAATCATCATTCACAATGTAGTCTTAAGGGCTTTTAGATTTTTTGTTAGGATGAGAATTTATGGGTCACAAGTTTGATATGTTATCACTTGTGTGAACCTCCCATGTATTCCGAGTGAATTGGTTGAGGTTGTTTCCCTCTGTATTTTGTAATCTCATATTTATAGTGGATTGCTCATTTTATTTTGTGGGCATAGGTCCATTGATCGAACCACTTTAAATATTTGTGTCTTTTTGTATATTCTTGTTGCCTTATTACTCGTAGTCTTTCGAGGTTTGCTTTGCTAGCTTCCGCATATACACCTGCTTATTTTCGGTCCTAACACCAACATTTCCTCGTTTGTTAGTTTTATTTATTTTTTTAGTGTACGAAACTTTTTTCATCTCTAAATTTTCCAAATTTATCTAGCAATGGCTTAAATGGGTAAAAAAATTAAAAATTTGTGGAAATTGGATATCAGATCAACAATTAAGAAGGAATGAATAGAAAGTTATAAAATGTTTCTCTCATTTTTTATATTTAGGAAGTAATTAGATTAATAAAATATTCACTCTTGAAACAAAACATATGTTATGCATTTATTGATTTGATAAATTCTTATGCAAGAAACGTTATTGAGACCCACGAAGGGGAACTTTCACTATTTCCCAAAGCTATGCACATGTTTTGGACAAGAGATATGTTAATGTTGTTGTAATTATATTAGTAACTATGCATAATGTACCTTAGAAGTGTATAGCTCAGTTGGAAGTTGGAAGGTTGCAAATTTGGTGAAAAAAATGTAGTTGCAATGGTTCACGAGCTGGGTTTACAGGCCATGCAAAGTTTGACAATTCATGGAAACCATTTGTGTTTGATGCCTTAGTATTCTGAAAATTGTCAAGTCTCATATCCATTTGTAGAGTCACCAGTAAGGCCCATAGTTAGTATACAAGTCGTAATAAGTCTTAAGGACTAAGTGATTTTTGTGTCTTGATATTTGCGACTAGAATTTATGGGTCTTACTTGGTTTGACAGATCATAGATGATGCATCGTAGTTATCCCTCAAAGAGTTGATGATTTCATTATTAGTTTATATAGCTGGCCAGCAGGGATTGTAAAAGGAGACATGATTAGTGTTTGTGGTTCAAAGCCTGAGGAACCAAGACTATTCTCCAGTTCCATTATACGAAGAAGTTATACTTGTAGTATAAAGACTGAAGAGTCGTGAAAAGGTATCGTGGTTTATAGTAAAAGGCTATGAACTTCTGTCGTTGATTAACAGATAGATAGTACGGTCTGTAGAAGCATGTACGGACCGTTGAAGGTGTTCATTAAACTGTCCATTAGTTATTTTCTCAGGGTTATTTGGGTATTTTCTTACTATTTTAATTCTTATACTATATCGTTTAAAGCATAGTTTGAAGAGTATAACTAATTTCCCTAAGACCCTAACCACCCAATTCACCCTCCTTCTCTCAAAATCCAAATTCTCTCCCAAGGAAGAACAAGGATTCCCAAGTTAGAAGGGTTTCAAATTTGCTCTTCCAAATTTGAATCAGGGTTTCATCAAGGTTTGTGGGAACTTCATCAATGGGTTCTTCTTCACCCATTGAGTCCCAAAGAAACCGCAATTTCTCAATTATGATTCTTGACCCATTCTAGTGTTTCATGATTTTCTTATGGATTCAATTGTTTTTTAAGTTAATTCATCATAATTGATCTTATTATACATGATTTGAAAATAATTTCATATTTATATTGATATTTTCTTGAACAAATGTGATGCAAGTATTTAGGTTTACGAATCAAGCTATGATCATATACATGCTTTATGTTATGGAGAATTTTATGAATTGAGTATGTTTTGAAATGAAGTAACAACATATTTAAATGAAATTATGATGCTTCCGATTGAAGTATTCATTATGATAGATTATCATGATTTAGATGCTCTTGATTAAGTGGTCCTTCTCCAACCAACATGCCTATCTCCATCAATCCCGCTTTAATATCTCCATCGTGTCCTATATCATTGGAAACGTATACTAGTTTTAATTCGGTCAATTCAGCAACTCTTTTCAAGGTTAGCGTCACTCTGGGTCCTAATCCCGAAAAATAGACAACTTGTCGCCCTTCTTCATTGTCGCTCTCGAAATCAACAAATCTTACTACTGCCTTAGAATTTCTAAGCCCGTAAATGATTCTTCCAATTTGAACACTATATAGGCAAAACAAGAGGTTATTGAGTTCCAATGGTTACTCAGTTATCAGGCCAACAAATCCAATTAAGTTTAGCCACTTCAGAAAATCTATTAAAAAAATGCACACTTTCTCAATAATTGTATTTAATAAAGTAATTTCGTTCAAAATTAAGAGATCATAGAAGGTAACCACTAATATATAAAACACGGAGTCCAGGCAAGACAACCATTCCCAATACTCTGGTTTATCACCCCATATAATACCAAGTTCTTGTGCTGTGACCAGAAACATTTTCCCCCATTTTCTTATCTAGTGAAAACTCCATTTTACTAGTTATACCAAATTACAGATAAAAAACATTCAGATTTTAAAACAAAAATTAAAAGACGTAAAAAGGCACTAGATCACTCTTTCAGAGTCCGATTGGGATCACAAAGGACCAACCACACTCACTTGACAGGACTAGGTGTACCTGAAAAGTGGCCTGGATCCACACCACCTAACAACCCTTATGAATGGGACATGACATTCATTGTCCTGTTCATATCAGGTTGGATCTGGTTGTTGATGTGCAGACCTTTCCCACTATTAACTTACACAGTCATGTTAAGTGAGTATATTTGGACTGTTCTCAATTGGACACAATAAGAGTGATCTAGTGCCATTTTTAGCGATTTTGGTTTGTTTTTAGATCCTAATGTTTTTTTTGTGTCATTTGAGTTTTTTCAAATAGAGTTGTTCGCTGCATAAGAAGACAGGAAATAAATGTTATATGGTCACAACACGAGAACTTGGTATTAAATGGGGTGGTACACCCAGTATTGGTATTAATGGTTGTCTCACTTGGATTCCACGTTTTATGTTTTTTTTCCTTTCCACGTACTCCAAATTTTAAAAGAAATTACTTTAGTAAATATAATTAGTGAGGAAGTCTATTTTGTTTTATTGATTCACTGAGTATACTTCATTAGATTCGTTGGCTTGATAACTAAGGTAAAGTTGATATTCAAATGTTGTTGAAAAGAACCAGATTATTTTCTTATTTAATGTTCAAATTGGAAGATGGATTTTATGGCCTTATAAATGCTAATTAAATTGTTATATTTTTTAATTCCAAAAGTTACTTTGAAACATAGAAACAATCTAAAATTTTCCATATTTCATGACGAGGACCTAGAGCCACGCTAGCCTTGAAAAGAGGTGATAAGTGGATTCGTATTCTGAAGTTATCTAGAAGTTCTAATTATTTAACAAGCTAGGTGAAATATTATAGGATCATGTCTCATTAGAAGAATTAGAAGGTTTAGGAAATACCAAAAGGACAGCTGGAAAAGTTGCATCCACTGCAGTTCAACCACTGATGCAACTGTAGTGGTTGGTGCGAGACTACAGGGTACAAATACTCTCGGCCAATGGCGTTTCACTAGGGTTTTGTCCATCTTACAATAGTTACTTTGTCATGGGATACAACCTAGTGTTTCCATTGGAAGAATAACACAGAAAAATGCATTATCTCAAAAAAAAGTTCTCATATACAACAAGGGACCTGATCGAGTGAATGTATTTGTTTTTATTTGAGAATAGGTAACATGGACAAGAACAAGACCAGAAAATCCTATATAAGAAAGAAATCTAGTTAAATGAATTCATTATTGTTCTTCAAAAAGAAATTACTCTTCTATTCTATTTTACGTTTCGATTTTTGGAGATAATTAACTTTAAATTTTCTATTTTATCTTCAATGGAATGCTTTCACAGTTATGAATATTTCTTGACATGTTTAAATCCCATGAGATCCAAATGTTTACTTTCTTGAATATTGAGTTTAGTCAAACTAACACACGTAAATTAAAACTAAATAAGTAATGTCCTATATGGAATACGAATACTTACCTTTTTCACTATCATCACTGAAGTAGGATAGAGCTATGTAAGGATGGGAACCATTATGCGCGTACTTTCTCAACTTCTAGAAAACTTTGCTAAATTCTTTATGGATAAATATTTTTAAGAAGTTTTAATTATATCAGAAACATTAAAAATAATGGGTAATGGCGGTAATAATGGACGAGAAAGCAGAGATACAAGCAAAGTAGTTAGTAGCATGTATCTGTTTTTGCCTTGGTAATTATGTCTCCACCTCAATAGATTTGGAGAAAATACAATAATTAAAGTAACATAAACTCGATCTCTAATAAGGTATCCAAGTAAAATAAAATGTCAATCTCTTACCTCAAGGAAAAGTGAACTCAAATACACATTGTTTTGTTAATTCAATATTTCAAAGACCTGGTGAATGGAAAGGGTTATTGAATTCTTATAAAAAACTTTTCACATACTCTACTAAAAGTGAATATCTTTGAAGCATAGTACTAGTCAAGATTATTTTAAGACTTTTGATGAAGGGATAATAAAGATGGGTGATTTGAAGTTTGGAAACTGGGTGAAATTAGACGTGATTGGAAGATGCCTAATAACCACCAATAGCGTGTTAAAGTCTTGCGTGAGACTCAAAAAGAAAAGTGTAAAAGTATATTTTTTTGTTTTATTGCCAAAAAAAAGTAACACAACAAAAACTATATGAATTATAACTTAACACTACCCTTATAATAAAACAACAAAGAGACTATTAGTCTTTTCAGTTAGAAGTCTCGAACAAGTTACAACACTTGGTCGGTGTGTATTAGCCACCCTGCAATTACGTCTAATCTCATTAGGTTGCCTTGAATGTAAATCATCCATGTTTATCATACCTTAATCAAAAGTTTTACAAAATTCTTGATTTACATTAAACTCTCTACCATATTCATTTGTAATTGGGTGAGTAAAATGTGTTTGACCAGAATTCAAAGAACCCTATCCTATTCAACAAGTCTTTGAATATTAATTGTCAAATATTGAGCTGTCAGTTGAAATACAACGAATATCTAAATATTTCGTCATGTGTTAGTCTTATCTATTTCTTTTTAGGGTGAGAAACTTTTTACATTCAAAATTTATGTAGCAATGGCTTCGATTGGCAACAAATTTTAAAATTTGTGGAAATTGGATGTGGGATCAACAATAAAGCTAGAATGAATAGAAAATAACGAAAAATGTTTCTCTCATTTTGTTTTTAAGGAACTAGCTAGATTTATGAAAGATTCAATTTTTACAAGAAACACATGTCATGCATTTATTGATTTTGTAATTTTGCAATAAATTTTATTTAAACTCGTGAAGGGAAAATTTCACAATTCCCCAAAGGTATGCACAGGTTATGGTCAAGAAATTTATCAATGTTGGTGTATTTATTTAATAGATGTTAGTCACATTTATGCTTAAATTATACTAAATAAGGGTTATGACATAAACCCTCAATATCAAAAGATCTATAGTTGAAGTTACTTATAAAACTCAAACCCTAGATTACAATTTTAAACATCACTTCTAGACGGAAACTTATTTTTAAGCAGCAGACGTAAGTATAGAAATTTTTATATAAAAATTGTAAGTAATGTCATATAAATTATAGACTTAGAATACCAATAATTAATTAGAAGAATACTTTATATCTCCGTAGCTCCTATTTCTTTCAAGAATGAACAGGCTAAAGCTTTCTTTCCTTCTACCTTAGCTGACAATTTCATGAATGGATATTTACCAAGATGGGGCGAGGAGATGTGAAAAAACCACATATTTTTAGGTTTAAAACACTTGATCTAGTGGGTTTCTATAAAAAACATAAATACATATGTTCACACATAGCCTTAAGTATCATGAAGCCTAAATCACTATAAAAAGGTTCAGGTCCAACAAGGAATCCTGTAAATTAGTTGATAAAAATAATATTCACCAAATATATTTATTTAGACCATTTAATTGAGTTGAATTCAATGTTTGAGTTAATATTAAACCCCCATACAATATAACTTTCAACATTCTTCCACTCAGACAACATTAACTTATTATTTCAAGGTCGCCATGCTAGTAGAGGGACAACAGGTACCGCATGCACCTGAAGTGCATTTCCAATGTGAGGTTACCAATGTTGAATTTCTAAAACCCATCCAAATGATGAGTTAAGATGTGACCAATCTAGATGGACATTGAGGGGTTTGAAGGGATGTAGGTGATACGTCAAGGATCCTAGAGATGCTGAGGATGAATCATTCAAGTTTCACTGGTTCAAGCATCATTAAGGTTTTGGAGAACTTTATTGAGGTGAAACATAAGGTTTTTGATATTATGTATGTCATTGCTTCCAAAAGAGTGGAATGAGTTGCCTACCAACTAAAGGGTGACACTAGAATCTGGTTCGATCAATGGAAGAAGGGTAGAGCAGAGGATGCATCAAATGTGCGTTAGCTATGTTTGAGGAGGCCTTCTTAGGGCGAACTAATACAAGACAAGGTAAGAGAATTCCTCACCCTTAAGAAAGAGCCAATGAGTATTCATGAGTAGAATTTCACCTTACTTTCTCGTTATGCTCCGGAGATGGTTGTGGATATGAGGAGTAGGATGAGTCTGTTTCTTACTAGATTGTCTTATCTATCGAATAAGAAGGTAAGAGTGTGATGCTCTTAGGTGATATGGACATCGCAAGGATGGTAATTCTTGTCCAGCAGGTTGAGGAGGATAAGTTGAACTATGGAGAGAAGTTAAAACAAAAAGTCTAAGACATATGGGAATGAGTTCGGGCAGCAGAACAGTAATGTCAATCGAGCATCCTTCCAACAAAAGGGACATGCACCCAGAAACAAAGGTGAGTATAATATTCATCATTCATAGCACTTCAGATCTAGACTTGCAAAATCTCAAGGTAGTGTGGCATAAAGAGGTAATTGGGATCCTGCCTGTGCTAAGTATGGTAAGAATTACCCAGGTAAGTGTTCTGATGACTCCATAAGTTGTTCAAGAGTGGTCGAGAGGGTCACTTCATGAAAGAGTGATCTAAGATCTTACAACGTAATGCGAATCAGGGAAATAAAGCCTGATCTTCATCAGTTGACCCCAGGCAGAGCCGTATCTAGAGGACCTATTTTAGGGACTTGCATAGGAGAAAATCGCCTATATGTTATCACTAGTCTCAAAGAGCAAGAGATTTTATCCGATGTTGTCACTGGTATGATTAATGTTTTTTCTTATGATGTTTATGCTTTTCTAGACCCATAAGCAAGTTTAATTTTGTGACTCATTATGTCGCGATGAATATTGATATTCATCCTAAAAAACTTTGAAAGCCCTTCAGTGTAGAACGAGATTGTAAAATTTTTTTGTCAATCACAAGATCACCATAGCTAATTTAGTTGAGTTAGACATGGTTGATTTTGATGTTATAATAAGGTATGGACTGGCTTCATATATGTTTTGTCTCCATTGATTGTAGACTCGAATTGTTAAATTCCAGTTTCCTAATGAGCCACTCTTTGAGGGGAGTAGTAGTTCAACAATGCCTAAGGTTCATTTCATTTCGTACCTTAAGGAGAGAAAGTTAGTCTCAAAGGGGTGTGTCTATCACCTACTCTAAGTTAATGATTCTAGTGTTGAGACACCTCTTATTGAGTAAATTCCTGTTGTAAAAGAGTTTAAAAAAGTCTTTGAAGATGATATTCCTGGAGTCCCTCCCGAGAGAAATAAACTTCGGTATTGATGTTCTTCCTGATACTCGTCCTATATTTTTTCCTCAATATGGAATGACACTGGAAGAGTTGAAAGAGTTAAATGAGAAGTTCAAATTCCTCCAAGAGAAAGGTTTTCTTTGACCAAGTGTCTCACCTTGGGAAGCTCCAATCTTATTTGTGAGAAAGAAGGATGGTTTCCTTAGGATGTGTATAGATTACCATCAGTTGAACAAGATTACCATCAAGAATAAGTATCTTCTTCCGAGAACTAATGACCTTTTTTATTAACTTCTGTGTGCAACTTGTTTTTTTGAAAATAAACCTTATATTAGGATATTATCAGTTGAGGGTAAGGGAATGTGATATTCCAAAGGCATCTTTCAAGACCCGTTATGGTCATTATGAGTTTCTTTTCATGTCATTCATCTTAATCAATATGCCTACATCATTCATGGACCTTATTAATAGAGTATTCAAGTCTTATTTGGATATGTTTGTTATTGGTTTCATTGACAACATTCTAATCTATTCGCGGAGTGAGGAAGCTCATGCTAGTTATCTTGCAATGGCTCTCCAAACTCTAAAGGATAGGGAGTTGTATGTTAAGTTCTCTAACTGTGAGTTTTATCTTGAATATTTTAAATTCTTAGGCCACATTGTTTTCGGTGATGGGATTAGATTTGATACCCCGAAAATAGAGGCAGGGGAGAATTAGCCTAGATCCACATCTCCAACTGATATTAGGAGTTTCTTAGGGTTGGATGGATGTTATTGATGGTCGTAGAGGGGTTCTCGTCTATTTCATCCCCTTTGACCTGGTTCACTTATTAAGTTTCAATGGTATGAAGCTTGTGAGAAAAGCTTTCATGTATTGAAACAAGTAGTTGGTTACTGCCCTTGTATTGACTTTACCATAAGGTACTCAAGGTTTTGTGGTATATTGTGATGCGTCCAGAGTTTGATTGGGTTGTGTGTTAATGCGGAATGACAAAGTTGAAGCTTACCAACCCATGACTTAGAGTTGGCTGTCGTAGTATTTACTATGAAAATATGGCATCATTATCTTTTTGGTATTAATGTAGATTTATTCACTGATCACAAGAGTCTTCAGTATGTTTTTTCGCTGAAAAGAGTTTAATCTCAGACATAAGAGGTGGTTAGAGTTACTCAATAATTATGATATAAATATCCTCTCTCACCCAAGTACGGTTAATTTTGTTTTTGATGCCTTGAGTAGGTTGTCTATGGGTAGTACCATCCATGTTGAGGAAGAGAAGAAAGAACTAGTTCAATATGTGCATAGACTTGCATGATCGGGGTTTCCCTAATGGATTCCATAGAGGGAGGAGTAGTGGTGACGAATGGGGGTGAATCCTCATTAGTGTAAGAAGTGAAAGAAAAGCATGACTAAGATCCTATTTTTTTTAATTGAAGGAAAATGTCCATAAGCAAAAAGTGATGGCTTTTGAACAAGAGGAAGATGGAGTATTGATATATCAAGGTAGGTTGAGTGTACCTAGGGTGGATTAATTCCAAGAGAGAATCATGAGGAACGTCATAACTCAAGATATTACATTCATTCGGGTTCCACAAAGACGTTGTGTTTTGAGAGAAATTTATTGCAGAGTTTGTTTTTAAGTGCTCGAATTTCCAATAAGTTAAGTTAAAGCATCAAAGGCTCACTGGTATGGAACAAAATATAGAGATTATGGAATGAAAGTGGGAGATGATTAATTTTAATTTTGTTACTGTCTTATCGCGGTCCCGCAATCAACATGATTCTATTTGGGTAGTTGTAGATTGAATTATAAAAATCAGTCCTTTTTTTGTTGGTAAAGACTACCCATTATAACATTGGATTGTTCCAAGTTTTATCTTCAAGAGGTAGTTAGACTTCATAGGGTTTCAGTTTAAATTATATTAGATAAAGGTGCACAATTTACAATACAGTTTTGAAAGTCGTTCCAAAAAGGTTTAGGGCAAAGGTTAACTTCAGTACTGGTTTTCATCCTCATATGGCCAAGCAGAGCATACTATTCAGACATTAGAAGATATGTTGAGAGCCTGTGTTATGTATTCAAGTGCAATTGTGTTGTTCACTTACCTCTCATTGAGTTTGCTTATAACAATAGTTACCACTCTAGCATCTAGATGGCTCCGTATGGAGATCTTTATGGAGAAGATGCATATCTACAATTAGGTGGTTTGAGATTGGTGAAGCTGTGTTGATAGGACCAGACTTAATTCATCAAGCTATAGAGAAAGTGAAATGCATTCAAGAGAGGTTGAAATCGCGCAGATTTGTTAGAAATCCTTCACCGATGTTAGGAGACGAGCTTTAGAGTTTGAATAGATGATTTGGTATACTTGAATGTTTCACCCATTCAGGGTGTTATGAGATTTGGTAAGAAGATAAAGTTTAGTCCCCGATATATTGGCCCTTATAGGATATATAAAAGATTTAAATGAGGGTTATGATTAAGAGTTATGGTTCATCCGGTATTTTACGTTTTGATGTGGAAGATCTATATGGGATAATCCTTCACTTATCATACCTACTGATGGTATTGGTATCAAGGATATTTGTCTTATGAGAAAATTCATATTTAGATTCAATATCTCCAAGTGCGTAAGTTGAGGAAAAATGAAATAGCATTAGTCAAAGTTCTTTAGAGAAATCAGTTTATTGAGGAAACTACTTCGGGAGCTGAGGATGATATGAAGAAAAGGTATACACATCTCTTTAAGACAAGAGAAACTCTATACCAAGGCACTAATTCTCAACTTAGTAGTGTTAGATTTGCCTATTGGGTGTTTGAACTTAATATTTGATGTTACACCCTTAGACTACTAAGAGTAATCTCATTTGAAGATAAATGTTCCCAAAGGGGATATACTATAACACCTCGCTATTTGAAAGAACAAGAAGGAACTTGAATTTGAAAGAAACCATTATGGAAATAATCAAATTTGGAAAGTTTGACAAGTTATGTTAAGTATGAGTTTTGGGTCAACTTTAATTGATCATAACTCCTAGATCAAGATGAATTACGTGTACTACAAGATACTGTAAGAAAAATCTTTGAATTAGCTTTCCAATGCCACTGAGTTTGCTCAATTTTGAGTTTGTATGAAGGATATGCCCATTTTATGTCGGGTTGTCTAGATAAGGAAAGTCAAAATTGAATTTTAAAGGGGTATTTTGATCTTCTTATTACCCAATTAATTTAATCCATTTTAGTAAATTTTTTGGGGACTAAACTGTGTTAGTTTAGTTCAAGAAGTTTCAAAAATGCTAGGGTTTCTGGACAAATAAATCAAGAGGAGAAAGTAGAAAAGAAGTTCAAGATTCGTCAAGTTCTTGCAATTTTTTTTTTTGGGGGGGGGGGATTTTTTCAAGTATTCAATCATATGATATTTGAGACGTACATAATGTTGGGTTCGTTCACCCACATGCAAATTATGTTTAGTTCAGCAAAATTCATACTAAAAAGGTTGAAAGTTTGAAGTTCTTGATATGTGTTGTTGAATTTGCTTCCGTTCTTGAATTTGGTTGATATTAAGGAGTTCTTGAGATTATTGTGTCGATGTATAGGGTTGTTTTCATTTAATTTCTTGTGTACATATACTGGTGTCTAATTCTAAAGAGAATTTGAGAAAAGAGATTCAAAGCTAGGTGAATTGGGGTTAGAAAACGAAGAAGGAAAAAGTTCGTAGAATTTGGGTACGAGGTATACGTCACGGACATGTTTCTCAGCATTGGAGAATTCTTCTCCATATAGCATTCACAGAATCTTCTTCCTTCAGATTTATTTCGCAATGAAAAATATAAATGCATGTCTGTGTTGTGGATTTGCTTCCAGAAAGTGATTTCTTGAACATTTCTCATGTTTAACCATCTAAAAACACTCCTAAACATCATGAGATCCTTTGTATCCAAATAACAATCCTTGAATCCAAAAATTCAAATTCAAGGAAGGTTAAGAGCCGAGTGTACAGAGTTCTTAGAGTCATTTCAAAAGTCTTTTTGCAAACATTTTAACTTTCTTTTAAGGCTTGAGTTTCGAGTTGATTAAAGAGTAAAGATCAAATTTCTTTTCTTGAAAAGTGTATATCGGGACTATGTATTCCCAAAAGAGTAAATATTTTCATATTTAAAAAAGAGAACAACACATATTTTCAAGAGAGAGATTAATCTAGTTTTTATTAATTATCCCCAACCAAAAAAAAATGATTTTTAAACATATGAGATGAGTATTTTAGCAGTAGTGTTGAGCAGTGATATGGAGAAGAGTTCATAATAGCTCAAGTCTCCATAAATAATATAGCCATCGTGGGTAAAAAATGGTCATGCTTTTTAGATGATTCCTTAGGGCTGTTTTGCATAGAATAGTAGATCCACTTAGTTGAGGTGTTATATATCCCAACAAGTTAAGGATAGTTGTAGCAGTGTGGGCAAGATGTTGTATTATCGCATTTGCTCATAATGATTTGTGTTGGTTGGAGAAACTCCCACAATAGTGTGTGTGTGTGTGTGTATACACACACACACACACACACACACAAACATATATATATATATACATATATATATATATGTATATATATATATATATATATATATAGAGAGAGAGAGAGAGAGTAATTGAGTTGTTGTTATTATATATATATATATATATATATATATATATGTATATATATATATATATATATATATATATAGAGAGAGAGAGAGAGAGAGAGAGAGAGTAATTGAGTTGTTATTATAATTTTGTAACACCTTGAGTTAGAATTTCACGGACAGTTAGATATATGTTCTTTAGTATTGATATCTTAGTTGTTTGATTTAAAGACATGAGTTGTCATTTTGGTTAAGTTAAATGTTGTTCTCTAAACATTCTCCGTTTATCTATTCAGACACTTTTTTTAAGATTGTGTTTAAGTACATTTTCTTTTGAGTAAGTATTCCGCTGAATGTCTAGAGAGGTCTAAGGTTCACTCAGGGCCAACAATAGTTCTCGAGTGTCAGTCCTACCCAGGGTGTTTGCTCGGGACGTTATAGATAGAGAGATAAAGTGAGAAAAATAAGAGATACTAGGAAGGTTTATGAGAAAAATTAAGATGTATGCATACTGTTTATTTTATATAACTACTTAAGACGAAGTCTTACCTAAAGGTCATGAGTCAAAATAAATTGTTTTATTCCTATGACTATTTTGACCTATTTAAGACATTATGTCATTATTTAACTATTCATAAGAAACTAAAACTAATACAACAGGTCTAGGCAAGATATTCAACATGCATTACTGAAATAAATGAGGAGATAAATAGTTATTAAAGATCGAGAGATCAAACTAAAGTTAGATGTTGTAATGACCTGATTCCGTCGTTAGGGAGAAGCCGATAGATAAAGAATTGGTGTCTGAAAACTTCTAAGTAGTAACTTGAAATTTTCTAGCCTAGTCCAAATTTGAACGAAATACAAGTTAGGTGATTTTAAAGAAATCTGGAAACAATTGGGTTATCTGATTATATATTTGATTACATGAGTGGATAGGTGGGGGGTTAAGGAACCCGTATCACTTTACATAATCGAATTCGGGCAAGTAATTTCCAAAAAATTATATTAGCATGAATCGATAGTTTCTAAGCGATGTGTTCTTAAATAGGGATCTTGAAATTATTAAAATAGCTCATTTTTTTTATGAAAGACGGTTTGGTAGTAATTTTTGTCGCTACGGATAGGCTGCTGTAGTGGGGTGAGGATTTCTATGGCGGGACAGACACGACTTAAAGTTGTAAATAAATTTTTTTTCAAAATGACTTTATTCTGCACTTTTCGGGTTTTAGAGCTAAGGAATGACCCCACAGGTTTTCTTGACAGTTTTCCACCATTCTTAAGGCTGAAGGTGAGGTTTCCACTCCCCCAATCCGTTTTTGAATTAGTAGAACATAGTTTCTTAGGTGATTATTGTTGGGGAAGGGTTTTAAAACTGTTTGGATGGCGGGAAAGAGACCTAATCTTGATATGGGGATCAAGGGTTTGAACTAGGATTGATATTATTGATTATGATCCGGGTAATTGGATTTGGATTGTTTATCCTTGCGTATAATGTTTGTAGACCTAGAACAAGTGTAAAGAATCTAGGAAGGGAAGATTCAAATGTCTTAATGGATTCAAGATTAGATTTGAGGTAGAAGAAAGTTGTGATCTCATGTTGGTGTTATATATGTTTGCAATTACTACATTATAATGCATTTATGTATGTGAATATTACGTTATTGATCAGACTATTCGTAAATTATGTTGATTGAATAATTGTGTGTTATGAATCACCTCTTGTTGTATGACTCTGAGATTGTGATTGTGGTTTGTTGAATGGGCGGGTGTCGCGACCTTACATACAAAGTGGGATCGATTTCCACACTCTAGCATAATTAAATGGATCAGTTGCCATGTTATGGAATAAACATTGGACCGAGTACCACATTCCGATATGTTAAAAGTTTGGGGGTCGATTCTATGAGACGACCATTGATTTAGCATATCTGTAAATCTTTATAAATGTGAAATTTCGTGTTGTTTATAAATGATATTTATATTGTGTATATTAAGTGTATGCATATTTATTATATTGTTGTAATGAATTATGTTTGTTGCAATTAATGGGATAGTCGTGTGATCCTATCAGTACAAAGTGGTTGTGTACTAATACTGCACTTGCTCTTTCTTTGTTTAATACAAGGTATCTTCAGGTGGATATTGATAGACCTCAGCTAGGTAACTATTTAGCATGAACAAATTGAAGGGTGAGCATGTTCTTTCAGGCTGCCATGGATCTTCCTTTCTTAAGTCCACTCTTTTTGGAATCAAACTATTTGTTAAAGGTGTTGTCTTGTTTCGGGCTTGTACCCTCTGTTCTTAGATTTGTCATTAGTAGAGTTTTAATACAATGACTTTCTGGTTCTAGGGGTTGAATTTCCGCATTAGTTTGGGACCTTTAATCTTTTTTGAAGTTCTATTTGATTAATTACGTATTTTAAAAAATATTTAGAGTTCAAATTTATTATTTGTTTGTTTAAAAATTATATTTTAATATGCATAATTGACCAAAAATAGTGAAATTATTATGAAATTATTTAATTATTATTAAATTATTATATTTATCGATAGTTAAACTCGAAATAATTACTTTTTACTTATTTTGTAATTTTTAAAAAAATAAGTGTGTTTAATTATGTGAAAAATATTATTATGTGTCAAGAGGAGCACTATTCAGACTTTTGATGATATGTTGAGGGCTTGTATGATTGATTTCTAAGGTAATTGGGATGATCAACCACCTCTCATTGAGTTTTCTTATAACAACAGTTCCCATTTTAGTATTCTAATTGATCCTTATGAAGCTCCTTATGGAGGAGATGCAGATCTCCAAGGGGATGGTTCGAGGTAGGTGAAGCTGGGTTGATAAAACCAGAATTACTCATCAAGATATAGAGAAAGTGAAATTCATTCAAGAGAGGTTGAAAACAACACAGAGTCAGAATTCCTACACCTCTGTTAGGAGAAGGGAGTTAGAGTTTGAAGTAGATAATTGGGTATACTTTAAAATTTCACCCATAAAGGGTGTTACGAGATTTGGTAAGAAGGGGAAGCTTAGACCCTGGTACATTAATCCTTACAGAATATCCAAATGGATCAGCAATGTACCTTATGAGTTAGAGCAACCACACGAGTTAGTAGCGGTCCACCAATTATTTCATATCTCAATATTGAATAAGTGCATGCGTGATCCTTCACTTATCATACCTACTGAAGATATTTGTATCAAGGATAACTTATCATATGAGGAGATTCATGTTCAGATTCCAGATCACCAAATTCGCAAGTTGAGAACGAAATAGATAGCATCGATCAAAGTTATAAGGAGAAATCACTTTGTTGAGGAAGTTACTTGTAACGATCAGAAGGATATGAGGAAGATATACCCACATACCTTTGGATCTAAAGAAGTTCCAAATTAAGGTACAAATCATTTTCTTGGCTTTTATTTTAAGTTGGCATGTTGTATTTACTTTTTGCTTGTTGGGTTTTTGAGCTAGATGTCAGATGTCACACCCTTAATATTATTAGAGTGATTTCATTTGAATACGAATGTTGCCAAGGGATAGATATTGTTACACCTCGCTAGGTGAAAGTCATATTTGGAAGAGAAAATGATAATAAAAAAAAACCCAACCTATACCCAAAATCCCAACTACACACTCCAACTTCACGGGTGTCCCATTACCTACCTAAACTATATTTTTTTCTATTTTCTACCCACCTAGGTTCTGACCTCAACACATAAACCAAATAAGTCAAGTTACGTGATTCCACGCGCTGCGACCCACACATAGAAACTCCCGTTTCTTCCTTTTCTCGCTTTTCTTGCTTTTCTCCCCCATTTCTCCCTAAACTGAAAGAAGAACAAAGAAAGCAAGAAAATTCCAAAAAAACCTCTTTTCATCTACTACTCCACTTTTGGTTATCATTAAACGATTCTAAATCATCAAAAGTAAGAGCATTTACATCAGACGATTCTGCATTATCAAGTGATATCACTAAAATCTTCTTCCCGAAATTAATTTCGACCAAGAAGTTTGCAAATTCAGAAAAAATCCGTATTTGCATCTCACTACAACGTGGAGCATTTGGTATGATTCATTCATACAAAGCATATTCAAGTTTTTATTCACCATTTTTGATGAATTTTAAGAAAATTCAAACTTCTAATTAGAAACCTAAATAAGAAATTAGATTAGATTACGAAGCCCAAATTCAAGATTTGAAGTACAAATGAACATTGACAACTAAACCCTACTTAATTTTGAGATGAATTCATCAATTTTTTACTAAAGAAACAAGGATTAATGGTGGGGGAGGAAGAAGTAATGGGTATTTAAAAGTGGGGAAGATGACTGTAAGAGAAGGGGGAAATTTTTCATCAAATTTTGCTTCAAACGCGCCCAGAGGTGGTGACAACACCCCCATGACAGGTCAACACTTAGGTGGGTAGAAAATAGATACAAATATAGTTTAGGTGGGTAATGGGACACCCGTGAAGTTGGAGTGTGTAATTGGCATTTCGGGTATAGGTTGGGTTTTTTTTAATCATTTTCTCTATTTGGAATGAATGAAAAATCTGAAAAAAAAATTTAAGCTATGTTTAGTTTGACGTTTGGGTCAACTTCAAGCAACCATAACTCCTAGATCTATATGATTAGGTCTTGTACTAGATATCATATGCAAGATATTTGAATTATCTTTCCAATGTCACTGAGTTTTCTCAATTTTTGAGTTTTTATGAAGGAGATATGACTATTTGAAATTGGGTTGTTTAGATAAGGAAAGTCTAAACTGGATTTTTGAAGGGTATTATGGTCTCTTCCTTACTAAATTAATTTATTCGAGTTATAGTGAATTAATTATGGTCAAAACTGAATTGATTAAGTTTGCACAATTGACAATTCACTTTAGAGCTTTATAAAGAAGAACTCAAGAGAAAACAGGAGACGAAAGTCAAGATACGTCATCATCGTAAGGAATTGATAGTGAATTTCATCAAGAATTTGATCCTATGAGGTATATGAGACTTTCATAATGTTGTATTTGTTCATCCACATGTCAAGCATATTTATTACAGCGTGAGTTCGTCCTAAAAATTATTAGAAGTTTTAATAATCTAGATGGGTGCTCTTGAAGTTCTTTAATTTGGATTGAGATTGAGGAGTTCTTAAGACTTAATGTTGATTAATATAGTTACTATGAGTTAGATTCTTGTGTATATGTTTTGGATACCTGAATCTAAAAAGATATTGAGAAACAGAATCAAAATTAATCAAATTAAGGTAAGAAAAAGAGAGAACAAGTTCGTGAGTTTTTATTGGGGCAATGCTAGGGCGACGCAAACATGTTGCACCTAGAAGGCTGGGGCAATGCGCCAGTACTACGACAGAAATGAGCCCTAGTAAATTAAGGAGCTGGCACACCTGTCTTTTTTCGTTTAGGACATTTAAGTCCATCTAAAGCGTATTGATTCTAAATATTATGAATGACTTCTAAACACCTAGAACTTATCCATAAACTTGAATTCATAAATTCAAATTCAAAGAAATTATGATCCAAGTCTAGAGAGTTCATAGAGTTTTTTACAAATATTTTAATCTTGTTTTAAGAGTTGACTTTGAGTTAAATAAGAGTAACAAATGAATTTCATTTCTTCAAAAATAGTAAATGAGAACTAACTATTCCCAAAGAGGAAATGTATTCACAGGATTTCTAAGAGAGCTTTTGAGCTAGTTTTTGAGTAATTATCTCAAACTACCGAGAGAGTTATCATTTTTAAGACATATGAGTTGAGTATCTTGGGAGTAGCATTGATAAACGATGTTGGGACGATTTCATGAAAACTCAATGTCTCCATAAACCATGTAGTCATCATAGGTAGAAATGGTCATAGGTCATAGATGATTCCTTAGTGTTTTTTAGCATAAACTAGTGGATCCACTTAGTTGATCTATTCTATATCTTAGCAACCTAAAGAACAACTCTGGCAGCATGGGCAAAACGTTGTATCATCACATAGCTCATAGTGATGGTTTTCGGTTAGAGAAACTCCCACAAAGTTATATTACTTTATTTTGTATATGTATATTGAGTTTTATTTTTACTGTTTTAAATGCTTTATATAAACTTCATCTTTAATGTCATTTAATTTTGCCTTGAGTTGAGTATCCATGAGTTGAGTAAAGCTGAATTAAGTGTTTCTTTCAGAATTCAGTACAAGCTTATGTCATGTTAAGTTTCCCCCCTCACATGTTAGTACATTTATAATACTTATGTCATTTAGTTTGTATCATTTTATGATGGACATATAGGTAGTCAGGATCAGCATCCAGCGCTTTGTTGTTCCAGTTGAGCACTTAGAATCAGTTGGCGAGCCTCATTGCTTTTGGAGGACCATTTTTACTCGTAGTCCTGTATCGACGTCCATCTCAGTTGTTATAGGCTTCATAGGCAGTTTCTTAGTTCATTTGTCATTATCTTGTTATTGGCTTGTGTTAAGATTTGAGTTGCCACTTTGGTTAACTTAAATGTTTATTTCTAAAACTTATGATTTTAGTTTGATGAAATGAATTATCCTATATTTGAATTCTCTTGTCAATGTTTAAAATCTTCCGCTGAGAGTTTATGCAAGACAAGGGTTCTCTTAGGAGAAGCAATGGTTCTTGAGTGTCGGTTTCTCACAACTTGAATTAATAGATTTTGAAGTGACTTTTAGCCCTGTTGTCAAGTACACAACTATTAGGATGGTTATATCCATTACAATCAGCTATAAGTAGAGAGTTAGGTAATTAAAGGTCAAAACTGCTTTCCTCTAGGTTTCTTGCAGTGTGAGGTATACATGATTCAACGTTTTGGACTTTCTAATCCTTGGTATTACAACATCAGTATCTACTAAAAAGGCATTGTATGACCTAAGATAGGCACCAAGATCTTAGATTGATAGATTTAGCATGCCTCTACTATATTTTGGTTTAATTTATGGTAAGGCAGGTCCTTCCTTGTTTACTTTGCAAAATCACGAAGGCACCTCATTTCTGTTTTTATATATTGATGACATTATTGTAACAGGAATTAGTCAATTACATGTCTTGAGTTTGATTCTAAAACTTGGTAAAGAGTTGTTATGAAAGATCTTGGTACTTTGCATTGCTTCTTAGGGGTAGTATTTTAAAGGAGGAATTTACTTAATTTAGAGTAATTATGCTACTGACTGGGCAGGACATAGATTACATTGGCAAAGGTTGTAGCTACTCTTTTGCCTTACAAACATTTTTGACATAAAACTGTAGAAAGTCTTGTAGATGTCTCCTTATAAAGAATGATAGTAAGGAATATTTAGTATTTGACTCTCACAATACTTGATACAACTCATGTTGTGAACCTAGAAAACAATTTATGCAAAGTCCTAACATTAAAACCCTTCAAGCAATAAAAACTATTCTTAGATACATAAAATGTACTCTGCATTTTGGACTCATAATTATTTCAAGTCATCGTGTAGGTTGTATGGATATTTAGTTGTGTATTAGGGAGCTTGCACAACTAATAGTAGATCAACCAATCTATAACATCTACTTGGATGAAAATTGTATTTCTTGCACCTCCAAGAATCAGAATACAGTAGTACAATCGAGTGAATCGAGTGATGAAGTTGAGTATAAAGTAATGGCCTCCACTACAACATAGATGACATGGATTATATACCTACTTCATGAACTTGGGAGTGTTTCTCAATTCAGATCCCATATTATATTGTGATAACTTAAGCATCTTGTACGTGATTTTTAATCTAGTTATGCATGCTAAAGACAAACATATTGAAATGGACTACTAATTTTTTTTTAGATAAAGTAGTTAGAGGACAACTTCTTTCTCAACTTGTGAGCTCCAATGATCATTGACAAAACAAGTCTTTAGTGAGTTTCGAAACAAGCTAGGAGTAATAATTCCTTGTTTCACTAGCTTGAGTGGAACTGATGATGATTAAGGGAGTTTATGTTGTGGACAAGAATGAATACAAGGTACAACAAACTTGTACAACTATCAATTGTTATAGAGTTCGGGTCACATTAGGATCGGGCTGCTTAATACTAATTACATGTCGACTAGGTTGATGTGTGTCTGTAATTGAAGTAACTACTAACCTACACTCGTGTAAATTGTATATTTGTATCCTAGTAGAATTCTAAGTATAAGTAGACAAGGACTCTTCTCTTATATAAGGAACATGTACTTGAATGTTTTAATCATCAATACAATCATTGAATTCTCTAAATTCTTTACGTGAGAATTCTACACTCTCCACTTATTTGGACAATCTTTTAGTTGTGGGTACTTTTTCTCCATTTCTCTGATAGTCTATAAAGAGAGAGATAAGTAACACCTCTATTTATAGTTGCAGGGGATAGACAATTCAAGTGTAAATGCATTCTCTTGCATGATTTTGATCAGCTCATGTGAGTCATCAAATTTATTACAAATTTTATGTGATAAGATCAGTTTTTATTGTCCAAGCCATGTCATATCGAACATTTGATAGTCTTTAATTGGTGTTTAATTTGATTGGGAGTGTCACATCATTTAACATGTGACATCATCTTATTATTGATCCTTGATTTGATTTGGTGTGTCACATCATTTGAAAATCAACTCAACAAACTAGTGACACCATCTTATTATTGATCCTTTATTTCAATTGGTGTGTCACGTCATCTGAAAATCAACTCAACAAATTAGCCCAATAAAGTTGAACTTAAATCTAAATCCGCGTCATAGACATAAATAATAAAATTTTGATTTGGATTTTATATTTCTTGTATTTAGGAATTTGTCAAAATTTAATATGGATTTTAATTCCAAAGGTTTCACATGTCATCAACGTCATATTTCACAAAATTCAAACAAACTTTGTTGTTAATTAAAATGCTTCACATCAAACCAAATATATAATAATTCAAAAAAATCAATCAACAATAAACTAATCGGAAATTAAAAAAAACTCAATTATATAAGTTTAATAATATGATTTATAAACATAAATAACTAAAACAATTAATTTTGATTTGATAAGTCAAAAGTTTGAAACATTCCAAGAGTTATTTTCACCCTCATCAATAGTCATAAAATTAAAACTGGAATGTAAATGAGTATTTAAAATAAATAAAAAAATAAAGAGAAAAAAAATAAACCTTAATCATTTAGCCTGCGCAGCTTAATGGTTATTAAAAAAATTAAAAAGAAAAATATAATTTAATTATGTAAAAATGGGTGTACATTTCTGGTTAATCAACTATTAACATTAGTGAAGAAACCAACAAGGTCTGGCCGGTAAGGAAGATATGATCGTCGGCGTTCCTCATTTTTGGCTTTACTTTTCATATAAACTTCATGTGCTAAAACAACTGTTATTTGTAGTTTTGATGATTTGACAAACTTAGGGACCTTGTAAAGGTACAAGGTTTCTTATTTGAGTATTGCAGGTTCTTACTTAAGTGTTGCAGATGAAACTAACCCAGGGACCTAGAAGAGGTACCAGACTCTCATGATGATGATCCAGCCGACTACCAGCTGGAGACGGTACAGAAAGTAGGTGCACACTTCCCGATGGCGTCAGAAAGTGTGACTTTTCCAACCAATGGCAAAAAGGTTTAGGAAAGTGACTTGTCTATACAAAAGGCACTTTCCTAAACATTTTACAGTAGTTTTTGCAACTTGATAAAAACTTTTCAAGAACTCTTGCAAAGGCTACTACAAAGCAAAGGCAAAATTATTCGAAGAACAACAGCAATTTCTGGAGCTTTTCGTCTAGTTGTTTAGGAATACATTCTCTTGTTCTTAAACTGTTAACCATTCCTGAATCTATAAAGGAATTGGTGTGTATTGTTAAAAGTCTAGGTTGTCCAAGTGGGATAGCTTAGTGGGTAGATTGTTTTCTACTTAGGCTTGTTAAGCAATAGAGTATTATTGCTTAACTGTGAAATTGATAACTCTTTCTTACATTTGGTGTAATCGTGTTTTACTTTTCTTTAGAAGATTAGCGAAAAACAATTGAAAATCCTGTGAGACAGGTCGTGGTTTTACTCCCTTAAGCAAGGACGTTTCCACGTAAAATGATCGTGTTGATTTTACTGCATTTAACTTTCTGTTTTTATTCATTAGTGTAGTAAGCGACCTGGTCCATTACTTGTTAAGTGAAGGCATATATTCTATCAAGTGGTATCAGAGCAGGCACTATCTATTTGGTTAACACCAAGAAAGTGATATTTGCTCTAGAATGGCAGCTCCACATAACCTCGAAGAAGGTTAGTCGTCAAACAGACCTCCTCGTTTCAATGGACATTTCTACAGTTGGTGGAAAGTTAGAATGCACGATTACCTCATGGATGAAGACAGCGAGTTATGGGATATTGTACTGGATGGACCATTTGTTCCTACGATGGAAGAAAAGGATGGAGAGAAAACTATTCTTGTCCCAAAGCCTAGCCAGAAATATGACGAAGCTGACAGGAAAAAGATTGAAAAAGGTTTCAAAGCTGATACTCTTCTTGTCTGTGGGATAGGACCTGATGAGTACAACAGAGTGTCAGCCTGTGAGTCTGCTAAGGAAATTTGGGACTGCTTGAAGACTACACATGAAGGAACTGAACAAGTCAAAGAATCTAAGATTTATATGCTTACCTCACGATATGAGAACTTCAAAATGAAGGAAGGAGAAACAATACATGACATGTTCACCAAGTTGTCTTCCATTACAAATGAGCTGCGAAGTTTGGGTGAACCTATAAGCATGACCAAACAAGTCAGAAAAGTGCTTCAAATTCTTCCAAACTCTTGGGAGAGCAAGGTTGATGCCATTACTGAAGCCAAGGATCTAAAGGTGCTGACTATGGATGCTTTGATTGGTAATCTGAAGACTCACGAGATGAATCGAAATTACGATTTATCGAAGAAGGAAGCCAAGAAGGACAAGTCATTGATGCTGAAGTACAAATCAGATGAAGATTCCAGTGATGATGATATGGCATATCTCATCAGCAGATTTCAAAAATTGTGAGGAAAAACAAAGTTTATAAAAGAAGAACAAATGGTACTCGTAATGCTGCTCAAGGTGATACTTGCAACAAGTGTGGAAAAGTTGGGCATTTCATCAGAGAGTGTCCTTTGCTCAAGAATAAAAGCAAGGAACATCATAAACCAAGAAGTGACAAAGAGAATAGATGGGACCTGGTACTCGGCAAGAGAGATCGAAAAGCTGCTGCAGATTTGGTTGTAAAAAAGGCTCTTGCTGCATGGGGTGATTCCTCAAGTGATTCAGAAGGCCCCGATGAGCCAAAAGATGTGTCAATGGTTGCTGTACATGAGGAGGAAACTATCTTCAATGAAATGTTTGCTCTCATGGCTCACACAGCAGATGCAGAAGAGGACAATCAGGTAACTCTTCTAGATATGAAAAATGACTTGGATAAATATTCTCTTAAAAAATTGAGAACTTTTGCAAAAGTCATGATTGATTCTGTGATAGAGTTAACATTTGAAAGAGACACCATGAATGCTGAAATTGACAGTTTGACTGAAAACAAAGTTAAACTTGAAGAGAAAATGTCAGGTGTCTCTAGAGTCAAATAACTCTGAACTTAAGAACCAGTTGAACCAGATTACTGAAGAAGCTAAAAAATTGAATGGAATGTCTAATGGTTTGCAAGCTGAAATTCAAGAGAAATTGTAAATCTCTGAGAAAAAACTTGGTGTGTCGCTTGAAATGAGTAACAAATTAGAACAGGATATTGTTAAACTTAAGGAAGAACTTGAAAAATCCCTTAAGTGGACAAAATCCTCAAAGTTACTGTCAAATGCAACAAGTCAGAGTAATTTCAATAAGAAAGGACTAGGAAGTCTGAACATCACTCCTCCTTATAATCCTCACAGTAAGTATGTGTTTGCATCTGAAAATTTGTTATGTCTTCACTGTGGTAAGAATGGACATTTGAGGGGTGAATGTTCTAGATGGAGAAACTCCTGTGAAAAGCTCTCTAATTATGCTGAAAGGCAAAATGTACCAAAGGAGAGACCTGGTCCTTCAAAACATGTATCAACTCACAGACTTTCAAAGAAAAGGTCTGTCCCTGCTCCTATGTCCTTTGTTAGAAAGCTTCAAAATCTACCGTATTGGACTAAATATAATCTAATCACTCCTTTGTCTGCCTACTGGGAACTCAAGCTGAAATGGGTTCCCAAGCTAAACAAGTGATTCTTGGTGCAGGTGAGTGAGAGGAGCAGCAGTCAATGTTGGTTTATGGACAGTGGATGCTCTAAGAATATGAATGGTGATGTAAATAACTTCCTCTCACTCAAGACACTCCAAGAAGGAGGTGTCTCTTTTGGTGATGGTAAGAAGGGGTACATTTTGGGAGTTGGCAAAGTAGGAAGATCTCTTGAAGATTCAATTGACAATGTGTATCATGTAAATGAGTTGAAGTACAGCTTGTTGAGTGTGTCACAAATCTGTGACAAAGGAAATGAGGTCAAATTTACTTCTGAGAAATGCACTGTGGTGAGTCTAACTACAAACAAGGTAATTCTCACTGCACACAGAAGTAAAAATATGTATGTGGCAAACTTGGAAACGTCTCATAGAGATGACCTTACATGTCTTAGTGCTCAGAATGAGAATGCTGATCTCTGGCATCGTAGGCTAGGGCATGTAAGATCATCTTTATTGAACAAATTGATTTCTAAGGACCTGGTCCGAGGTCTGCCCAAACTGAAGTTTGCTAAAAATAAAATCTGTGAAGGTTGTGTTAAAGGAAAACAAATCAGATCATCCTTTAAGCCCAAAAATCAAGTAACATCATCAAGAACACTGGAGCTGCTTCATATGGACTTGTGTGGACCCTTAAAAGTTCAAAGCAGAAATGGCAAGAAGTAAATTTTGGTGATTGTTGACGATTACTCATGATACACCTGGACGAGATTCTTGAGATCTAAGGCAGACACAACTGAAGGGTTTGTGGTATTCTTCATAATGATTCAAACCAAATTGAATCAAGTTATTTGCAGTATTCGATCTGATCATGGCACAGAATTTGAGAACTCAACACTGGATAGATTCTGCATGGAGAATGGTATGAGCCATAATTTCTCTGCTCCAAGAACTCCTCAACAAAATGGAGTAGTGGAAAGAAAGAACAGAACCTTGGTGAACATTGCCAGAACTATGATTATTGAATCAAATCTTCCTCAAAATTTCTTGGCTGAAGCTGTTAACACAGCATGTCATGTTACCAACAGGTGTCTAATTAGAGCTGTTTTAAATAAGACCCCATATGAGCTGCTCAACAACAGAAAGCCAATGCTGAGCTACCTTAGAGCATTTGGATGCAGATGCTTTATGCTGAATAATAGGAAGGATGATCTGGGAAAATTTGATCCAAGAAGTGATGAAGGAGTGTTTGTTGGATATTCTTCATCCAGCAAAGCTTACAGAATATTCAACAAACGAACTCAATGCATTGAAGAAAGCATTCATGTTGTATTTGATGAAGATGGAAGCTTGAAGAATGATGGATCAAATGATGATGATGATGTGATGAAAATGATCAAATCAAAGAAGACTGAAGGAGGTGAAGCTGATGCAGATCAACAACTGAAAAATGACTGTGATGATTATAATCATAGTCTACCTGAAAAGGCTGCTGAGGTTGAAAAGTATGATATGGTACCTGGTACTATTCAAAATTCCAGCCAGAGTACATCAGACTCCCCAGAAAATGATGCCACTCTTGATGAAAAAGAACATGCTGATCATCTAAATCAGTCTGCTCCAAGGTAAGGGTGGAAGTATAGTTAATCACATCCTCTTGATAATCTCATCTCTCCTTTGAATTCTGGAATTCATACTAGATCAAAAACAAGAAATCTAGTTGCATTATCAACATTTATATCATCTATTGAGCCCAAGAATGTGAAAGAAGCATTAGGTGATGCAGACTGGATCAATTCTATGCAGGAAGAACTTCATCAGTTTGAAAGAAGCAAGGTATGGTACCTGGTTCCTCGACCTGAAGGAAGAACTGTAATAGGAACTAGATGGGTTTTCAGAAACAAGCTTGATGAAAATGGAGTGATTACTAGAAATAAATCCAGGTTGGTGGTGCAAGGATACAATCAAGAAGAAGGAATAGACTATGATGAGACTTTTGCACCTGTTGCCAGAATGGAAGCTATTTGAATTTTAATAGCTTTTGCTGCATTTATGGGGTTCAAGCTGTATCAAATGGATGTGAAGAGTGCATTTCTGAATGGAGATCTTAAAGAGGAGGTGTTTGTCAAGCAACCTCCTGGTTTTGAAGATACAGAGCTACCAAATCATGTGTACAGATTGAATAAGGGACTATCCTGAAACAAGTTCCAAGAGCATGGTATGAAAGGTTGTCAAATTTTCTGCTGAAGAATGGGCTCAAACGAGGCAAGATAGACAATACTCTGTTCTTATTAAAAAGAAAACAAGAATTGCTTATCATTCAAGTTTATGTGGATGACATAATTTTTGGAGATACTTGTGAAGAATTCTCATCTTTAATGGGAAAGGAGTTTGAAATGAGCATGATGGGTGAATTGACATTCTTCCTGGGTCTGCAAATCAAGCAATCAACAAATGGAATTTCAATATGCCAGGAGAAGTACATTAAAGAGCTGTTGTAGAAATTCAATATGTTTGATTCTAAACCTATTGATACTCCTATGGGAACAAATTCCAAGATGATAGTAGAAGAATCTGATCCCCTTGTGAATCAGACAATGTACAGGGGAATCATTGGCTCCTTGTTATATCTGACTCCTAGTAGGCCTGATATTGTGTATAGTGTTGGAATGTGTGCGAGGTTTCAAGTATGTCCTCGTGATTCACACTTAAAGGCTGCAAAACGTATTCTCAGATACTTGAAGAAAACAGGGGACCAGGTTCTCTTCTATCCTGCAGGTGACACTTTTGATCAGGTTGGTTTTGCAGATGCTGATTTTGCTGATTATCAAGTTGACAGGAAGAGTACCTATGGAATGGCTCATTTCCTTGGATTATCACTTATCTCTTGGGGTACGAAGAAGCAGAACTCTGTGGCTCTTTCAACTGCTGAAGCTGAATATGCAGCTGCTGCAGCTTGTTGTTCTCAGTTGCTGTGGATCAGGCAACACTTGGAAGATTTATGGATTTACATCAAAGCAATTCCTCTTATGTGTGACAATACTAGTGTTGTTAGTATGGGAAAGAATCCAGTCCACCATAAGAGAACAAAGCATATTGATGTTAGACATCATTTTTTGAGGGATAATGTTGAGAAGGGAAATATTGTGCTTACATATTGTCCAACGGAGGAGCAAATTGCAGATATCTTCACCAAGGCTCTCAGCAAGGAACAATTTGAGAGAAATCAGTTGAAGTTGGGCATGTTAATCTCCAAGTGATGCTCTTAGCTTCATACAGTTGAACTCCCTTGATTGCTAAAATTGCAGTGCAGGTATCCTTTGTGTCAATATTTAAATTTTGAATAAAGATCATTTTTGTGCCTTTTGTAGGTATACTCTCAGTAAGGACTTTCTTAGCAAGAGAAGCAACTAGAACAACTGAGGAATAAAATTTAACTGTACTATGGTACCTGGTGCCTGTCCAGGTTAGCATTTATACATTAATTTGAAACTGAAAATATGACCGTTGATAATGCCACGTGTCAGTCATCGGTTACTCTGACCGTTTGTCCCATCGTTTCTCTCTCAAACGACGCATCTAATCACAGACCTGGTACCTTTTCTCTTTCTTTAAAAAACCCTTACTTCTTTTTGAAACTCTCATATGTTTCTTAACTTCTTCTTCCTGTTCACGAAGGGTTTTTAGCAAAATTTCAAAAGGCAAAATTTGTCTTCTTCTTTTTCTCTTCACCGTTCAAAGAAACTATTCTCTAGTGTGAAAATCATGTCTTCCCCCTCATCTTCTTCCAAACAGATGTTGAATGCTCTCAGTGAAATAGAGCCTCTTGCCTTCTATTCTCCGACCACTACACAAGCCAGACTTCATCCCCCTTCCAGTTCTCAACAAGACACCCCTGATAACCCCTTTTTCGCCATAGATCTAAACAGTTCTGTCCTGCCTACCGAACCTGGTCCGTTTCATGACATGTTGCCTGACAATATGTTTTAAGGGGATCTACCCAAGCATAAGGCTTCAAAGTCCAACATATTGGCAGCGAGTGAAGAGCTGGTGATTGAAAGCTTTGCCATTATGCGGGAAGAAGCAAGGGCAGAGCATACGGAAGTCTTGGAAAGGGAAGAGGTAAGACCCACTCAACCTATCTTTGATAAGACCCCTGATATAGGAAGGTACTATTCTTCATCTTTCTCTGACTTTTCAAGTGAGGAGGAACCTTTAAAATGGAAGGTTGAGAGAAGAGAAGGGGAGAAATCTAGAAAAGGAAAAGAGAAGGTTGTAGAGGAGGCCCCTAGGAGACGACCTACTACTAGGTCTGCTGCTCAAGAGTTGAAGGCGAAGATAACTGCCCTGCAGGAAAAGGCCATCAAGGACAATGATGCTGCCAATGTACAACTCACTCTTGTTATCCAGTCCCTGTCCCATCCCCCCCCCCCACTTCTTCCTAGCCTGTTGAACAACCCTCCCTGTGTCAATTTTTTTTGTGTGGCTTATTAATGTGTTGATGGATATTCAGTTTGTTTTTAATGTATTTATGTTATTATGGTGTGCTGGTTAATTTATTCCTTTGATGTTCTAATTATCTTCGTTTGTGCATGCTTTTCCATTACTGATTGATTGCTTGATAGCTTTGATGTTTTTCAGTGTTTATGTTGAACTCACTAGTTTACTGCATATCTTTTTATGATGCCAAAAGGAGGAAGTAAAACTGTGTGTAGCTAAATGATAATTCAGTGAAGTGGCATATACTGTGAGGGGGAATATACAGTGAGGGGGAATGTACAGTGAGGGGGAATATAAAAAGGGGGAACAAAGTTGGAGAAGATTCTTCATTGTTGTTTCTCATCATCAAAAAGGAGGAAAATGTCATTTGTAGTTTTGATGATTTGAGAAACTTAGGGACCTTGTAAAGGTACCAGGTTTCTTACTTGAGTATTGCAGGTTCTTACTTAAGTGTTGTAGATGAAACAAACCTAGGGACCTAGTAGAGGTACCAGGATGTCATGATGAAAAGCCAGCCGACTGCCAGCTGGAGACGGTACAGAAAGTAGGTGCACAGTTCCTGATGGTGTCAAAAAGTGTGACTTTTCCAACCAATGGCAAAGAGGTTTAGGAAAGTGACTTGTCTATACAAAAGGCAGTTTCCTAAACATTTTAAAGTAGTTTTTGCAACTTGATAAAAACTTTTCAAGAACTCTTGCAAAGGCTACTACAAAGCAAAGGAAGAATTATTCCAAGACCAACAACAATTTCTGGAGCTTTTCGTCTAGTTGTTCAGGAATACATTCTCTAGTTCTTAAATTGTAAACCATTCCTGAATCTATAAAGGAATTGGTGTGTATTGTTAAAAGTCTAGGTTGTCCAGGTGGGATAGCTTAGTGGGTAGATTGTTTTCTACTTAGGCTTTTTAAGCAATAGAGGACTATTGCTTAACTGTGAGATTGATAGCTCTTTCTTACATTTGGTGTAATCGTGTTTTACTTTTTCTTTTGAAGATTAGTGAAAACGATTGAAAATCCTTTGAGACAAGTTGTGGTTTTACTCCCTTAAGCAAGGAGGTTTCCACGTAAAATCATCGTGTTTATTTTACTGTATTTAACTTTCTGTTTTTATTCATTAGTGTAGTAAGAGACCTGGTCCATTACTTGTTAAGTGAAGGCATATATTCTTGTCACGACCCAAAAATGGGTGTGATGGCACTCGTCTTATCCCACCAAGACAAGTAATCCTAAAACCAAATTTCTAACAAAGTGCGGAAGTAATGACAATTCAACAACAATTTCTATTATGAAACCAAGTCATATTAATTCAATTCCCAAAACTAGGTTGTCACTTGCACAAGCCTCTAATGTAAATAGAATTGAAATAAACTAGGAGTCTAAAAATGAAGTTGTCTTTCAAGTAAAAACAAAATCATAAACTGGAGTAGGAAAGTTCATTGAGATGACAAGCATCTACCTCACAATCCTCCACAAGATGCCTCGGAAACGAAAAGAATGACAGGTATCACGAAAATCCAGGCTCGTATCCTACAAAAATTTGTAGAAGCAAGGGGTGAGTTCCAAACCACGCGGTACCCAATAAGCAAACCTCTAAACACAAGTTAAGTGAATAAAATACGGGTACTCCTTACGCCCTATCTAAACCTCCACGCTATAGCATAACAGTTTACCAAACACATGACTCAATAACCACACTCTATAAGTTTACACATTCTCAATAACAAATCAATATTCAACAGTCACAAGCTTCATACAGAAACAATCACAAGATCAGCAAAACACATGTTTACGTTCATCCATAATAAAATGTGCAATGCCATGGGATGCAATGTCAAATATCGTGTTGCATGTCTTTCTTAACGATACACACCCACTGTCTATTAGTCCGGGACACATGGGGGACATATCTTTCCATGCATTTATCACGGCGCATGACACGACCCTCGATAATAGTAACCATCGCGACGCGCGATACGTCCCTCGAAATATAATACCATCGCCTCGAAATAGTACATCCTCTTATCACTTAATTCTTATCACAATCATGTCTCAGATACAATGCAATTGACATGCTCAAATGAGAAATGAGGAGATAACCATTTTGATAACAAAGAACATTCACAACAAGGAATATAACACCAACAAATAAACAACAAGTCTCCAAGTCATTCTCAACACCACACAAGGAAATACACGAATTTCATACGCTTAACAAGGGTTTCGAAATCCACTTGCCTTAGTCAATCGAATGATCACTCCGGGGCTTGAACCTTTCCCTTCCGTTGAGCTTCCGAACCAATGGAATCTATTCAAGCATATATTCGTAATAAGGTTTCAGAACTAACAACACCCACATTATTATGTTTTTAACTTTGACCTTTAAATTCACCCAATTTTATGACCAAAGTTCATAATTCTTGATGCCAACTCACATTTCAACTATCATATTTTCCAATTAATACAACCTTAATAGTTTTCATATAATATAATATACCAATATTTAAATTTCTTGACTCACAACATAACAAAAAAAAGTGTATCATCTCTATAAGTCATAAAAAAATAAAAATAAAGCTACACTACTTGTACCTCTCACGCTAAAACGGAAAAATTATGGACACACTGCTTCAGCCACGCATTGAATCCTTATGCATATTTTTACTAATACAGTACATTTTAATGCTTCTCAATTATATCCTCATCATCATGTCGTTATTAGCTATCCATTATTTGGCCAATTATCATGCCAAATCTCTATTAAAAATTGATCCAAAAGAGGCATATGATGCTAATCAAATTTGGAAAAAAAAATCTAATATACCATTCATTCTTTCAAAACTCAAATATTTCAACCTTTTTCAAACCCACATTATAATACTAATATAATTTCTATCATCACTTTATGAAAAGAATAAAAATTAATTTTCCTTAATTCAACCAAATCCACACTAACATGTCAACTTTAAAAATTCATTCAGTTCCATTTAATACAAATCAGTAACATTGCATATATACGATAATAAGATAAAGCAGGCATAAATTGAAAAGATTCGCTTACCTTTAGGTCGAATCTCCGTTGCCGAGGTTGCACGAATGGTATTCTAGGGTAGTTTTCTTTTCCTCTTATTTCTTTAAATAATAATTATAGCAAAAGTACTAAATTTCACCAATTTATATTAATATATATGAGGGACAACTAGTATAGGAATTTAAATAAATTATCATTTTAGCCCATAAACTATTGATTAATTAACTTAAGTTAAACAAATATTCAAAAATCTAAAGAGGAGCTTTTGGGTCATTACATTATCCACCACTTAAAATCATGTTCGTCCTCGAACATAGAGTAAAAGAAAGTACCTGAAGCTTCAAAAAGTTGAGGATATTTGGCACGCATGTTAGACTCAGTCTCCCAAGTTGCCTCTCCCATTGATCGGTGCTTCCATTGCACCTTCACTGAAGCAATTTTCTTGGTCCTAAGCTTTCGAACCTGCCTATCCAAATTAGCTATAGGCTCCTCCTCAAATGTCAAGTCTGGACCCAACTCCATGGAATCAAGTGAAAGCACATGAGATTCATCCGGAATATACTTCTGAAGCATAGAGACATGGAAAACAGGATGAACTCCTGACAAACTAGGTGGGAAGGCCAACTTATAGGCCACCTCTCCCACTCGGCTCAAAATCTCAAAAGGTCCAATGAACCTAGGGCTAAGCTTGCCCTTCTTTCCAAACCTCATCACACCCTTCATGGGTGATACTCGGAGCCAAACATGATCACCCTCCATAAACACTAAGGCCCTAACTCTCCGATCTGCATAACTCTTCTATCGACTCTGAGCTGTCATTAGTCTATACTGAATCATACGAACTTGCTCCATAGTATCTCTAAGCAAATCTGTATCCAAAGAGTCCATCTCCGCCGAATCGAACTAACCAAGCGGAGATCTACACCTTCTACCATACAACGCCCTAAATGGGGCCATCTGGATACTAGAGTGATAACTGTTATTATAGGCAAACTCCGCTAAGGGTAAATGTCGATCCCATCTATCTCCGAAATCGATTACACACGCTCAGAGCATATCTTCCAACACCTGAATTGTCCGCTCAGACTGACCATCAGTCTAAGGGTGAAATATTGTGCTCATATCTAATTGAGTACCCAGACCATGTTGTAATGCCTTCCAGAAGTGAGAAGTAAATAGTGAACCTCGATCTTATATGATAGAAATAGGAACTCCATGTAGTCGAACAATCTGACTGATATATAGCTCGCCTAACTTTTCTGCCGTATACTTCCCCCGAACAGGAATGAAGTGGGCAGACTTGGTCAGCCTATCAACAACAACCCAAATAGAGTCATAACCACCCACTGTGGTAGGAAAACCCACAACAAAGTCCATAGTAATCCGCTCCCACCTCCAAGTAGGAATAGGCATCCTTTGAGATACACCTCCGGGCAGCTGGTGCTCACACTTGACCTGCTGGAAAGTCAAACACCTCGAAACAAAATTTGAAATATCTCTCTTCATCCCACACCACCAGTAATGCTGACTCAGATCATGATACATCTTTCCCGCTTCCGGATGGATGGAATACCGAGAACAATGGGCCTCCTCAAGAATCAATCTAATCAAATCGCCTGTCCTGGGCACACAAATTCTGCCTCCGATCCGCAAGACACCATCAGAATCAAGGACATCCTCCTTAGCTTCCCCTCTCAATACTTTGTCTCGAATGAGACATAATTTTTCATCATCAAACTGGTGTGCATGGATTTGCTCGACTAAAGAAGACCGAGCCTCAATAAAAGTAATCATCCCATCACTCTCCTCTGAGATCTGCAATCGGACAAGACTGTTAGCTAACAATTGAACATCTCTAGCTAATGGTCTCTCCTCAATACTAAGAGATGCAATACTCCCTATGCTATGAGTCTTCCTACTCAAAGCATCGGCCACAACATTGGCCTTCCCCGGATGATACAGAATGGTCACATCATAGTCCTTCTGCAACTCAAGCCATCTTCGCTGCCTCAAGTTCAAATCTCTCTGACTAAAGATCTACTGAAGACTCCGATGATCAGTGAAGACCTCACAATACACTCCATACAAATAATGACGCCATAACTTAAGTACAAATACCACAGCCGCCAACTCCAGATCATGTGTAGGGTAGTTCTTCTTATGGGACTTCAATTGCCTAGAAGCATAAGCAATCACTTTCCCCTTCTGCATCAACACACCACCCAATCAAACTCCTGAAGCATCACAATACACTGTAAAGTCTACACCCTCCACAGGTTGAGTCAACAAAGGAGCTAAAGTCAACAAAGTCTTGAGTTTTTGAAAGCTCTGCTCACACTCATCAGACCACTGAAAACACACATCCTGTCGAGTCAATCTAGTTAAAGGAGCTGCAATAGTAGAGAAACTCTGAACAAATCATCGATAATAGCCTACCAATCCCATAAAACTCCGAATCTCAGTAGGTGAAGTAGGTCGCGTCCAGCCTCTAACTGCCTCAATTTTGGCCGTATCTACTCTAATACCCTCCTTAGACACCACATGTCCTAAGAATGCCACAGAAGTAAGCAAGAAATTACACTTTGAGAACTTGGCATACAACTTCCCTTCTCTCAACCACTGAAGTACAATTCTCAGGTGTCGGACATGGTGTTCCTCAGTCTTAGAGTAAACCAATATGTCATCGATGAAAACAATCACAAAAGAATCAAGGTATGGTCGAAACGCCCCATTCATCAACTCCATGAATGCTACAGGGGCATTAGTCAATCCGAAGGACATCACTAGGAATTCATAATGCCCATACCGAGTCTGAAAAGCTGTCTTAGGGATATTTGATGCCCTAATCTTCAACTGATGATATGATGCTCCCTGTAACTGATCAAATAAGTCATCAATACGCGGAAGATGATACTTATTCTTCACTGTTACCTTGTTCAACTGTCTATAATCAATACACATTCTCATAGTCCCATCCTTCTTCTTCACAAACAATACACGGGCACCCCAAGGTGACACACTAGGGTGAATAAAACCCTTACTCAATAAATCCTGCAACTGATCCTTCAATTCTTTCAACTCTGCTGGAGCCATACGGTATGGAGGGATAGAAATAGGCTTAGTTCCCGGCTCCAAATCAATAGCAGAATCAATATCCCTATCGAGAGGAACACCTGGAAGATCAGAAGGAAATACATCGAGAAACTCCTGAACCACGAGAACAGAGTCCATGGGAGGTGATTCAACATTAGTATCTCGAATAAACGCTAAGTAAGACAAATACCCTCTCTCCACTATTCTCTGAGCACGAATGAAAGAGATAACCTTGCTAGGATAAGAACCACTAACACTCTTCCACTCAACCCTTGGAACACCAGGCATTGTTAAAGTCACATTCTTAGCATTACAATCAAGGACAACGTGATAAGAAGAAAGCCAATCCGTACCCAAGATAACATCAAAGTCTACCATCCCTAGAATGATTAATTCTACCCAAGTATCATACCTTGCCAAAGAAACAATACAGGATTGATACACTCGATCCACCACTAAGGCTTACCCATGGGTGTAGAAACACGAATTGGTACAACCATGCTATCACATATCATATCAAATTTAGCAGCAAAATACGTAGACACATAAGAAAATGTAGAACCTGGATCAAACAACACAAAAGCAGGTCGATGGCATACAAGGATGATACATGTAATAACAGCATCAGAGGTCTCCACCTCAGGTCTCCAAGGGAAAGCATAGCAGTGGCCTCCTCGTCCACCTCCATCCTGGGTGGTGCCTCTACCCCCACTCTGCTGAGCTGCAACACCACTACTAGAAACTCTATCACCTCTACCTGACTGAACTCTGCCACGACCTCTACCCTGTGGTGCTGGTGGTCTAGTCTGGAATGAAGAATTAGGTCGAGGCCCACCACGACCCCTTTGTAAAGTACACTGTCGCATTAGATGATCGGGATCTCCACAAGTAAAACAAAATCTCTGACCTGGGAACTATTATGTGGACCTTGAAAACCCACTATAATTTCCTCGCCCTGTAGGTCGCTGATGTGAACCGTACGAGCCCTGAACTGGGCTATAAGAACCCCTAGATGTCTGGCCACCCTCAAATGTCGGCATAGATGCATGAATAGGTCCCCGCTGCTGACAAGAACCACTCACCCACTGTGATCCCTTACCTCTAGATGAGGCACCATGAAACTGGACTGATATACGGGCCCTGTTAGGGTCCCCAAACTCCTATCTCTCCATTAATTTTGCCTCTTTGGTGGCGCTCAAAATGGACTGGAAAGAAGCCCCCTCCCTAGATGCCCGAAACACAGCTGACCTAATAGAGAAAGTCAATCCCCTCACAAATCTGCGGATCCTCTCTGTCTCATTTGGGATAATGGCCAACGCATGCCTAGACAATTGGCTAAAACGCGCCTCGTACTCTGTAACCGATAAACCATCCTGTCTCAAACTCTCAAACCTCAAGTGACTCTCCTCTCTCATGCTCCAAGGATAAAACGATCTTGGAATGCACTAGCAAACTGCTACCAAGTCACTGGAGGAGATCCAACTGGCAAAACCCCCGAATAAGTCCTCCACCAGTCTCTAGCTTGTCCACGAAGCTGAAGTGTAGCATATCGAACCCCATGTGACTCAGCTAATCCAACCACCTCTAGTAACTATCGGTAGGTAGTAAGAAACTCATGAGCGTCCTCGCTATTCCCACCCTGAAACTGAGGTGGGTCCATCTTTCGAAATCTCTCATACCTACGCTGCTCATCCTCTGTCAGAACAACCATCGATGCAATTTGACCCCCAACTGCTAGTGCAACATCATTTTGAACCGCGGGATCCACTGGTAGTTGCCCCACCTCATCCTGAACAACTAGAGCTTGTTGCTGCTCTTAGGTATGAGCCCCCTCTCTAGTACGAGAGTCATGTGGTATGGTAGTCGCACCACCACCCTGAGAAAAGCCCTCTAGCACACATAACAGCCTCAATAATGTATCCTGAAGCAAAGGTGTGACTACGGGATCTGGAGGAACCTGGTCCTCTCTGCCATCAACCTGAGGTTCTGTAGAGACCTCTCTAGCACGACCTCTCACTGGTGCTGCTCCACGTCCACGACCTCTGGCTAGTGTCGTACTACTAGCACGGCCTCTAGCTCGATATCTACCCCTACCTCTAGCTGGGGCCTCAACAACTGCCTCGGGTAGTGCCTCCCCACTACCACCAGTAACATTATTTCTAGTCCTCGTAATCTGTCAAAAGAGTATATAACAACTCAGTACTAACGAAGGTAACTATGCACGAAGAGAAAGAGTGAACAAAAGGAAGTTTCCTAGTAATTTTATAGCCTCTCAGAGATGAGTACAGACGTCTCCGTACTGATCCTTGAGACTCTACGTAGACTCGGCTTGTATACACGTAAGACCTATGAACCTGGGGCTCTGATACTATTTTGTCACGACCCAAAAATGGGTGTGATGGCACTCGTCTTATCCCACCAAGACAAGTCAGCCTAAAACCAAATATCTAACAAAGTGCAGAAGTAATGACAATTCAACAACAATTTCTATTATGAAACCAAGTCATATTAATTCAATTCCCAAAACCAGGTTGTCACGTGCACAAGCAGCTACCTCACAATCCCACACAAGATGACTCGGAAACGAAAAGAATGTAAGGTATCACGAAGATCCAGGCTCGTATCCTACAAAAATTTGTAGAAGCAAGGGGTGAGTACCAAACCACGTGGTACCCAACAAGCAAACCTCTAAACACAAGTTAAGTGAACAAAATTCGGGTACTCCTTACGCCCTATCTAAACCTCCACGCTACAGCGTAACTGTTTACAAAACACACAACTCAATAACCACACTCTATCAGTTTACACATTCTCAATAACAACTCAATATTCAACAGTCACAAGCTTCATAGAGAAACAATCACAAGATCAGCAAAACACATGTTCAAGTTCATCCATAATAAAATGTGCAATGCCATGGGATGCAATGTCAAATATCATGATTCATGTCTTTCTTAACGATACACACCCGCTGTCTCTTAGTTCGGGACCCATGGGGGAAATATCTGTCCATGCATCTGTCGCGGCGCACGACATGACCCTCGATAATAGTAACCATCAGGACGCGCGATACGTCTCTCGAAATATAATACCATCGCGGCGCTCGATACGACCCTCGAAATAGTATATCCTCTTATCACTTAACTCTTATCACAATCATGTCTCAGATACAATGCAATTGACATGCTCAAATGAGAAATGAGGAGATAACCATTTTGATAACAAAGCACAATTCACAACAAGGAATATAACACCAACAAATAAACAACAAGTCTCCAAGTCATTCTCAACACCATATAAGGAAATACACGAATTTCATACGCTTAACAAGTGTTTAGAAATCCACTTGCCTTAGTCAATCGACTGATCACTCCGGGGCTGGAACCTTCCCCTTCCGTTGAGCTTCCGAACCAATGGAATCTATTCAAGCATATATTCGTAATAAGGTTTCAGAACTAACAACACCCACACTATTATGTTTTTAACTTTGACCTTTAAATTCACCCAATTTTATGACCAAAGTTCATAATTCTTGATGCCAACTCACATTTCAACTATCATATTTTCCAATTAATACAACCTTAATAGTTTTCATATAATATAATATACCAATATTTAATTTTCTTGACTCACAACATAACAAAAAAAATGTATCATCTCTATAAGTCATAAAAAAAATAATAAATAAAACTACAGTACTTGTAGCTCTCACGCTAAAACGGAAAAATTATGGACACGCTGCTTCAGCCATGCATTGAATCCTTATGTATATTTTTACTAATATAGTACTTTTTAATGCTTCTCAATTATATCCTCATCATCATGTCGTTATTGGCTATCCATTATTTGGCCAATCATCATGTCACATCTCTATTAAAAATTGATCCAAAAGAGGCAGATGATGCTAATCAAATTTGGAAGAAAAAAAAATCTAATATACCATTCATTCTTTCAAAACTCAAATATTTCAACCTTTTTCAAACCCACATTATAATACTAATATAATTTCTATCATCACTTTATGAAAAGAATAAAATATAATTTTCCTTAATTCAACCAAATCCACACTAACATGTCAACTTTAAAAATTCATTCAGTTCCATTTAATACAAATCAGTAACATTGCATATATACGATAATAAGATAAAGCAGGCATAAATTGAAAAGATTCGCTTACCTTTAGGTCGAATCTCCGTTGCCGAGGTTGCACGAATGGTATTCTAGGGTAGTTTTCTTTTCCTCTTAATTCTTTAAATAATAATTATAGTAAAAGTACTAAATTTCACCAATTTATATTTTTATATATGAGGGACAACTAGCATAGGATTTTAAATAAATTATCACTTTAGCCCATAAACTATTGATTAATTAATTTAAGTTAAACAAATATTTAAAACTATAAAGAGGAGCTTTTGGGTCATTACAATTTTATCAACAACTTCACTCTTTTTAATGTTCTTCTTATTTTGTGTTACTAATTTCACAACTCCGTCTCCACTGCTTTTCTCTTTCTTCTCCGTGACAACAACTTTATCTTCTTTCTTTTAAGGTTTGACATAGATGACGCTATAGTACTAGTATTGTTGTTCAAGTATGCGAAGGCATCTCTTCCAACTCTGTTACTCCTATTCATGAAATCTCTGAAGCTTTGAAAATCCAGCTGAATTACTTTTTTTTGCAAGTAGTCTTATTTTCAGCTGAATTATTTATATTTGTTGCCTTTTTCGACCACTCGCAATAAGGTCCGGAGATTTCTTCATTGGATGTTGTTATTGGAGCATTGTTGCTATTATCTGTTTCAATGAATACCTTGTTGACAGGTGCCATTTTTTCAAGTGCTGGAAATCAATATCAGATAAGAGAAGATCTTGATTGAAGAGAGGAAAAAATGGTTTGATTTGACCATTATCCAATGCTTCTGCTGCTGCTACAGGTGATGTATGTACTCCAATCAAGACAAAACCTTGTTGGGTTCGTCTTTCTTTTACTTGTAGCTTCGCCTTAAACACTTCGGTTACTAAATCCGAATGCATTTTCTCTCAACAATCAATTTTAATGGCCGAAAACACACCTTCACTATGATTTTCCAGAGATCTAAAATAATAGCTAGTACTATTGTGGATTGAAGTTTTTGCTTTATGAAAAAGAAGTATAGGAAAGGATTTGAATTAAACGAGGGGTATATATTGAGTAGTTGGGGGAAAGAGATGATGAAATCAACAGCATTTAAAAATGGGAAGAGAGAGAGAATAAATGTTTGAAAAGTAATTAAAAAAAAGGCTTAAGTCATGTGCAGCTACTTAAAGTTGTCCGCAAAATTCACTTAGACACCTTAACTCATCCATATGCCGATTGAACACCTTATTTGTTCAAAAATCATTTCCATTAAACACAAAATGCTGACATGGCAAAAAATGTGTAGTTCACTTTCTTTGAGCGCGTTAAGTTATGAAAAATAATATATTTTCTTTTTTTTTCATTAACTTTTACACCTAATTTAATTTTTTTAAAAAAATAACAAAAAAAAGAAGAAACATACATCTTCTTCCCCAATATTGTTGCAACTATTCTTCCACCATTTTTCATAATCTTTTTACATACGCACACTACACTACACACCACCACCTCCACCTCTCTCTTTCTCTCACCCTCTATCGTTCTTCTTCTGCTTTTCCTTTTTCTTTCTTATGTTGATTTAAGTTTCAAATATCTTGACAAAGTCCTATTAATTATGATGAAAAAAGATATGAATAGATTTTTTTTGGACAAAAACTTATTATTATTTTTCAATTTTGATAAATATTAATTAATGATAAAGAAAAAGTGTGATTGGAAGAAATATCATTTTCAATATTGAATTAGATTCAAGGAGAGGGGTAGGTGGGTTGATTGAAAAAAAAAACATATAATTTCAAATTAAAATGAAAAACGTCAAAGTGAAAATGGTTATTCGAAACGTGATTTGATTTTGTGTCTTTTGGTAAAAAAATGTGGAATTTAAAGTTGGGGTTGGGTGAGAGTAAAAGAAAAAGAAGAAAAGGGAAGGTTGCTCTTTTTTTTTTTTTCCTCAAAAAATAGTTTTTATTTATTTAATTGTGTTTTTTTGGGCCCAATGCCAGATTTCTCTTTTTTATTAGCTACCATGTCATGTCAGCCGCGAGTGTATGACACACCATATTTATTTTTAGTTGATTGTCAAAATATGTTCGATAGGTATTTTTTTTAACTAAAAAAGGTGTTCAATTGAAACAAGTCTAAGATAAGGTGCCTAAATGAAATATGTGGACAACTTTAAGTGGTTGTAGATGACTTAACCCTAAAAAAATGATGTTTGGGGAGGAAGTAAAGAAAGGAAAAGAGGAGAGAAAGTGAGGTGAAAGTGACATAAAATGAAGAATATATATTATCTTATTCCGTTTTATTGTTAAATTTTAATTCCACATAGTTATGAAAAAATATATAATAAATTTATTCATATTAGATAAGTCTGTCTCAATTTTCTTTATTCATTATTTTTTTTTAAAATATTAATTCAATGTTAATAAATTAGGTGTATAATAGAAAAATAGTTTTTTTTTCTTTTCCAAGTATAATAAAATTGAAAAATAAAACTATAAATCAAATTATAAATTTTTTAACAAATAAATTTGAATAGTGTGAATATTTAGAAAACGAAAAATCTTTTGTACTAAAAAAAAAACGAGAAAAATGTTAGCGCGTTAGATTTGAGAAATTGTATCTATTTAGGCCCTACCATTTGTGCACAATGAAAGTTAGACCTTTTCGTTATACATGATTGGTTTACATTTCGAGCAGATTTTGAAAACACATTAATATTATTTTAATAATACACTCTATTTTAATTTTTAACAATTTTTCTCAAAATTTATTCTCTATCGCATATTAAATGAGTATCTTATTATAAATATGTATTTAAATTCTTGTTCACATATTGAATAAAGATAGATTTAATCAATTTTTTCTCACTTTATGTTCATAATAATATAACTTTTGGAAATTTAAACAAATTTTGATGATCTAAAAGTTTCTTTTTTCAAGAGGAAAATTATATGAATAAAGAATAAAATAGTAAAACTGATCAATCTATTAATAATTTCCTAAATATCTTGTAAAATAAATATATTCACGTAATATGAGACTTTTTGAGTGAAAATATAATTCACTCAATCTGTACAACTTGTAAAAGATAATTTTTAAAAATTTAATCCACCTAAATTTATGATCAAATAAATATTTAAAAATAACTTTTGAAAATATTACTTAAAATTTTGGGTCAAACATTTAGCTTATTCTCCACTCGTGCTCATTTGGAAATTGTGACCTAGGAAAGGTTTCAGCATAATTCAGTTATTTAATTGTCAAAATTCAATTTTTATTTTTTTTTCATATTTAAATTTAATATATATATATATATATATATATATATAATAATAAATAATGATCGATATAATTATTTTACCACATCACTCCTATTAATGAATGTTTATAACTAAAATTTTAAAATAAAATCTATTTTTATATACTAGATAAATAAAAATATAAATAAAGGAAATATAATAATAGCAATATAAGCTCTTACTTATTGCATTTTTTAATAATTGTTGTTCAATATCAGCTTTCTTAAAAGATGTTGTCTCTAATAATTATAAATAAATTACATTCCCTCTACACACACACAATAGAAGGTTCGGAAAAGGGTCTGCTATACCCCTCAACTTTGTCATTTGGAGCTGATATACCCCTCGTTATAAAAGTTGAGGGGTATATCAAACCCTTTTCCTAGAAGGTTCTTCGTCAAGAATGATACGTATGACCAGTTTTTGCAAGTTAGCTTATGCAAAATCTGCAACTCCCTATGTTTCGTTTCATTTTCCAGGACACATTTTATTTTGGGAAGTCAAATTATTATAGTTTAAACTAGAATGTTGTTATAAAAAAATTTATTTTTTTGAATGAAATTTTAATATTTAAAAGTAATGTCAGTAGTATAAATTACAATAATTAACAATTCAGGATATTTAGAAAGTATATAACAAATTGTGATTAAAGATAGATTTATTAAATCTCTAATTTCGAAATATGTCACATAAATTGAAATGAAAACAAAAGAATTTATGTCACATTTTTTTTTATTTTTTGATTGTTTGATTAATTATTAAATTTGAATTAAACTAATATTTTAATGTTAAAATTAAAATATTTAAAATTATGCACATTTTGTTATCATTTAATTTTTTTCATGTCAATATAATATATATAATAATAAAAATATTAATACAAAATTTACAATTTGACATACAAAATGAAAAATGAGTATAAATTGAACTGAGGAGTAAAAGGAAGATATTGTTGTTTGAATGTCAATATTCGAGTTTTTGTCCAAAAGCATTTTTTAATTATATCTCAAATTTAAATTACATTCTTAAAGTATCATTTTTAGCAAAAAATCTCCTTTAATTATACTTCAAACTTAAACTACATCCTTAAACTATCATTTTTAACCGAAAACATCTTTCAAGTATTTTAAAGTATACAATTTTCAATCTTTTACTTGAATTTATCAGAAAACAAATCGATATATCCCACAAAAATTAAGTCGTCACTTCCTAATTATTACTGTTAAATATGCCAAGAATATTATCATGAATTTTTTCGTCATTGAGTTATGAATTCTGCAAAATCATTTATTTTGACCATTTTTTTCATTCATTTTTCATGTAATTTTAATTAAAAATATTATTGGTTTAAATATATTTCTTCTCAATTGAATATGCTAGAAGCGACATTTGTTGGAGACTTCCGCTTCTAACACTGTAGAATGAAACTCAAATACGAGACATAATCAATATTATGGTCACTTTGATATTAGATTTACTCAAAAAATCTATTCTTTTAATTGGTTATTAAGAAAAAGGTAAAAATAATTAATTGATTTACGAAAACGGTAAACCATGTGCACTTGCACCTTCCAATCATTTTTAGTTTCAATGAGCAATAGTGTCCAAAATTTATTTTTAAAGAACTTCTTATAGAAAGTAATGAAAGTTTCCAAAATAACTATTGTTGATAATCACGTTAACTACTCATTTTTTCGTTAAAATCCCTTAATTTTTTGACAATATCTAACAAAAGGATGAAAGTTGTTCAGTTACAAATACTTAAGGATATTTTCTGCTACAAATCATATTTTAAGGACGTAGTTTAAGTTTAGGGTATAGTTAAATGATTTTTTCTGCTAAAAAGGATACTTTAAGAATATAGTTTATGTTTGAAGGATAGTTGAATGATGTTTTTGGCCAAAAACTTGCAATATTCCATTCTCTTTCTTGCGGCACATTCACCTCCAATTTAATACTCTTTCTTCCATTTATTTTTATTTGTGTAATATTTTTACAATATATTTTTCTTATTATTAATTTTTTTAACATATCCAACAAAATAGTTACACTTTTTATAAAATTATTCTTAACACTGATTATTATTCTTTAAATTAATTATTAATACATAATATTAAACATCATTTAATTTGAATATATAAGAAAATATTTATATTAACTATTATTTTTATGAGGGGTGCAAAATTCAAAAGACTAACAGAAGGGCAGGGAGGGGTAACAGAAAGTTTGAACAATTACACCTTAATAATAACTTCACAATATGTATTTTTAGCACGTGTGAATACTGTTTCTTAATAATTTCGGGTGAAATAAAAGTCCTTAATTGAAAATTACGCGTATACTGATTTCCTCGTGCAAATTAGTTGGATTGTGTTTTTTTTTTATGATGTCGAATAATTCCATCTCATATTATTGTTTAATTCGGTCTGTTTTGATTTATTTTAGGCTTTTTTTTTCTTCAATGTGGTAGGTCCTAAAATATGCACGTGTACGAATCCTTCTAAAAATATTATTCTATGCAACTTTCGTAATTTTTAATTCAAATTTATTTATCAATTTAAAATCAAAATTTTTGTGTAAACACATTTTAGTTTTATCGAATATTTAGATTCTCAACAAAAAGTAATATTTCATTCATTACAACTAGAAGAAAACGAAGCAAGTAAAATTATAACATCAGACACTGTATGATAAGAGATGCTTCCTACATTTTATGCGTCAATTTTTTATTTTATATTTCTTATATTATCAATAAAGATTGAAAAACATTTCAGGAAAAAAAAACTCAAATAAAGATAAACAAATAGATCTATCAAAAAATATTATATGAAATCTAAATCGCAAAATTAAAAAATATATCAAATCGTTTTCTTCAAAAATAAATTATGATATGGACTAACTCAACCCCCAAAAATTAGTGTGGAGAGGTGAGAAGTGAAAATTGCCCAACATAATTGAGAGAGACCAATCATAGAACTCAAACATTAATACAAGAGTTTAAATTTTATAAAATAGCAAAGTAATTATTTATACCAACATGATCTAGTTATTTGAAGGATTAGATTAAATAATAGCTACTACTCAATTTGTGTCAATTGATGTGACATATTATATATTTCAAAAATCAAACAGATTAAGTTTGATTGAAAATTCGTTTGTGTATTTTTATTTTTAAAAATAAAATTACTCTTTCTGTTTCAGAAAGGATGACCTAATTTGACATGAGACGGAGTTTAGGAAAAAAAAACTTTCTAATCTTGTGGATCTAAATTAAAATTATGCCAAATATATCAAAATTCCCTTTAATCTCGTGGTATTAAACATGTCACATAGAGTTAAAGTTAAAGTGTTACCAAAAAAATAAAAGGAGTCATATTTTTTGAACACGCTAAAAAGGAAACAGAGGCATTATTTTTTAAATGGAGAGAGTAACATATTTGTAAATTAGGTAAAATGTACATTAAGTCATAATAATTGACAATTCAATTTTTATAATGGATATATGAAAAAATACATTCATAAGTTAAATTTGTTCGAATCTCGAAATTAAAATATGTGACAGAGACAGAGAGAGTATACCAATTTAAAATTACAATAATCGTATAAAAAGATTTTGTAATAATCCCCCTATTTATTGCATTTATTTACAATTATTAGTCAAATAGATCCTTCCATTAAGAAACATGTTACTTCAAGTTATATACTTGCTTTGCACGACTAACTCTAACATAGTAACTTATATAAAAGTCAAGAGTGATTTTTTAAACATATCGAGTCAACAAGAAGGGCCTATAGCTTTTGTTTGACATTGACAATTGACCAATCAGAGAATATGATAGGTTTCTAAGAAAATTTAGAAGAGTTGTTAATTGGATCACGCTTTGATTGAATTTGAATCAACCCCCATCCCCATCCCATCCAAAGGGAATTACCTAATTTTATTTTGTGAGAGACTCACCTTTTGTTAGTTGTATGAGGATTTGATTGACAAGTGTAAAAATATGGAATCCACTATATAGTCTTTCTTTTCTCCATTCTCTTCTCCTCCTTTGTAGTCTTACGTTTTCTCTTTCAAGATTTGGCCACAATGTTTAACTTTTTTTTATATATTAGATTTAAGGAAAACATAAAGTAAATGTGATGAGAAAGAATATTTTTTTTAGTAAGATTAAAGAAATTGAATATAGTGTATTTAAATAATTTTAGACTAATAAATAAGTTTTGTGTTTGTTTATAAAAGATCATACATTGATTTTCTAGGATATTTTTTTTCATTTTATTATTTTATTAATAAATGTTCCGTAATGATTTTGTTTATATGTATAACCTTCTCTAAAACAAAAAAAATTATTATAAATATATATTTTTCTCTTTTTTGTATTCATGTGTTTCTCTTTATAATGATTATTTTTTTGTTTTTGCATTTCATGGTCCTTGTGGCTCACCACAGTCCATCTAAGGACTCCTGGGAGGGGATACCCTATTGGGCAGGTACTTTATGAGCACCATCATAAGTTGTGGTTCCCTTAACAGACCGTCAAGAGCTGCATGAAGGGTTCATTAGCTCATTTTCGGACCAGTGACTTCCAATTTGACTTCTTTTCTGGCCAAAAACTTTATTATGTGGTGTTACATTATCTCCTCCTTGGGAACATTCATCCTCAAAGAGAACTCAACTAGCACGGGAAGAGTATGAGAGAAACTAACAACCCAATAATTAATGTAATTTGATCAAAATGCATGTAAGCAAGGACGCACCTCGACTCCAAATCTACTGTGAGTTTACGGTATTTTTGATAGATTTCACTTAAGAGTAGTGTGGGTCTAGGGTCATTTGGTAATTGAACTAATGTTTTGTTGTGCTAAATTTTTTGGAAATGGTCTTCGACGAGCTCAAGAGAGATACAACTAGAATTCTGCAAATGTGGCCACCAACGGAAGTGACCTACGGACCATAGGTCCAGTAACGGTCTGCCAGTGTGTAGGCGTGGATTCTCATCTGGGAAGTTGATTATGTATGGAACTACGGAGGCTAGTGACGGAACATAGATTGACCCATGGTCGGTCCTGCAAGTCTATCAATGATCATTGAGAGTTGAAAATCTAGTACTAGATGAAAAATTCAGAGTGTAGAGCCATAGAAGAGGACCCATAAACTATGGATTGATCCACGACCAACATTACATGTTCGTCGATTGCAACTGAATGTTGTAGGTCCCAAAATTCTGAGAAATTGAAAAAGTCATGATCCATGGAATGGACCTACGGACCGTAGGTTAGTATCATCGATTGAAGCCGCGTCCAGAAAAGTTTGTTCCCTTATTTCGTTTCCTTTTTGTTAAGGACATGTTTTTCTATAAATAGGGCATGTAAACCTCATTTTTTTGGGGGTTAGACATTATTAATCTACTTTTAGTTTTCAATATTCTCTTGTGGAATTAACTTTGCAACTTTAGCAATTTGATTTCTTAAGTTTGTTTTATAAGATTTTACTTCGCAATTTGATTCGAGATTTCATGTTTCTTCTACTCAATACGTAAGTTCATTAATTCTGCTTCTATAAATATGAATTGTGCTCTTTCAAGCATGAGTAACTAAATCCATAACTAGAGCTTTGGCAACCATGATCAATTAATGACATATGTATAATAACTACGTAGTCTTCACTATTTTTGATGCATGTATTGACAATTCTTTTGTTAGAAGTCTTTTTAACGAGTGAACACGTTAAAAGTTTCCTTTTTGCTACTTGTTAGACCAAGGTGGTAATTAATAACAAAAATAATTATCAACAAATATTTAGTGTGATACTATCTAATAATCTAATGTCAATAAGTGGGAGGGTGAAAACTAAATCATACATTGATGTGATGTCTAATATGAGGTAAAGGTAAGAGTTAATAAATTATACACATATAGTCGACCCAAGGTTCTCACTAATTGATAAAAACAAAGTTTGAATATTGCTCACTTGTTACTCAACAATCAATCAGTTATTTTTTACACAAATCCCCCCTCTTTATTTCTTGTCTTGGAAATAAGTTGGCTAAACAATATAATCGTAAGCTAAGGTTATGTCTGAACAATATTCCTCGTAGGATCGACCCCAACCTACAAGTTGGGTTCTTTATTTGACAACAATTGCTTATACTTCTTTATGGAGGTGTAATTTGAGCGCATCAAAATTTGGTGCCATGTCATGATCTCAGAGGACCCCCTAGTCATAATACGGAGTCCTTGACCCCGAAGGGTCCCATACAAGCCCTTAGCATATTCGTCATGGCATAAGACATAGAAAAATGTGGAAATTAAAAATTTTCTTTACAGGCAAAGTGTCTTATAAAGATGAAAGAAAATGTATGACACTATCTCAAACCATCTATAACATAGAATTACATTCGACTTAAATCTCTTTAATACAACTTAGGGACACAACCTTTACAAAAGTCCAAAGACATAAAGTGAAGACAATAGTAGACAAGGTGGGTTCATCCTCGAACTATGAGGACCCCCCAAGTCTTCATCTCTGAGGTCCTTGGAAACCCATCATCCAAGTATCGAACATCACCTCTCTAAACCCTACACTTTGTAGAAAAGGTAGAAAGAAGGGGTTAACATGAAAACATACTAAGTATGGAAGACATGTATAAAATCATTTAAAACATGCTTAAAAGGGTCATTTATTTGGAATCATGCTTTATGAAATTTTGAACATCATTTTGAAAAAGTTGGAGAATCAAAAGTTATAAGCAAATCATATATAGTTCATCAAAGCACAAAGGATAATAACATCACCGTAAACATTGTCTCTAAACACAGTCTTAATGCAATATCACTCATTACAAGACATAATATTCATGCAGAGTTAATTATCAAGGTCATTGCATCATAATATGGTAATCAAATAAGTAACTCTAGGTTGCACATGTGTTATGTGTAGACAAAGCCCCATAACCCTCCCTATCTACATAGTAGTACCTTTGGATAAAATTCCCTTACTTATGAATCATTAGTCTCATCCATACATTATACACATAGTAAAGGGACATTCATAAACACTTAGCTTATATCAAGGAAAGTCAAACATAAATGCTTTATTTAATGAAATCATTCATTACTCATAATACTCATAATACAATGGAACTACACCATGGATACTTTAGAATTCTTCTTGTGCCAAGTATGAGTCACATCCCATAATACAACCCACACTAAGTAGATATCCTAGAGGAGTCATTAGTCATATATAGTGCAACATATTCATATCATGCATACATGGATTCACATATTTTCATATCATAAGGAAACTATCCCACAACCCATTCATAAGTACACTAGTGCAATCTGCAAGGGAAGTCTCGTACCCTCACTTACACCAAGTAAAATCATCAAGAAGTCATAAGCATAGTTCCTATACACATGCATAATTCATATTAATTGAAGTCATTCTTAACATTTTTATATGACATACATTGAAATTTAATAAGCTTTCATAATCATCAGGAACCTTACAATGGCCTCTCTTAATGCCTCGTTGTGCAATGCACAAGTAGAGTCCCATACCCACTCATGCTAAGTAGTACCTGTGAAGAAGTCATAGTTAAAGTCCACATACATGCCTTGATTTCATATTCATATTATCATCTACATTCATTACCATGTAGGGAGATTTGCAATAATCGACATAGACCATGTGAGCTGCATGAAATTCGGTGTTCTACGCCCACTCTGAAAAAAGGCGTTTCACTTTCCTAAGGTGAAACTAACACAATTAACATCTAGGTAGATCCACTAGATAAATGCCTATGTGGGAACATATTATGGAACAAAGAGAATGCTACTAGAAATCCGGACTTTCTAAACATAGAAGGTTTCCATCTCATGGGACAACACATATATTGGGAACCTGAACTTGCTAAAGTAAAAGGAACCCATGTTGGATTCTAGACATGTTGAATGTAAAATCCTCCATCTCATATTTGTAACTTATAACAATTTGAAATATCTAGGAATAACCTATGAAACTAAAAATATTCATTTTTTTAAGGGAAAGGAAAACTCTGAAGAATTGACTAAGTTAAGAAAGTGAGTTTTGGTCAATTTCAAACAACCATTACTCCCAGCTCAGGATGATGTAGAGTTAGGTATTGATATGGTTGGAAAGCCCTTGGAGATTATTTTCAATGCTGCTGAGTTAGCGCATATTCAATATTGTATAAGGGTGATATGTCTATTGGAAGTTGCACTGTTGAGGTGAGGAAAGTCCAAATTCAAATTTAAAGAAGGGCGAACTAGGCTTTTCAACAATTAATTTCCTATTTCATTTTCAGGGTTTTATTGGGGTAAAACCTAAATTTAGTTCAGTTTTGGAAAATCAAAATCAGGCTTAGGGATTGGAAAAGACAGAAAAAAATAAAGAAAAGGGAGAAAATTTAAGAATTTGCCAAGAACGTCAAGAATTACAATTATATTTCATCGGGGCTAATGCCTATCAAGGTATGTGAGATCTTTTAGGGTTGGGTCATTTCACCCACACACCAATCTTGTTTCAATTCCATGATTATGAATAGGGTGAATGAGGATAGTGAAATTCTTGAATGACATTGTTAAATTCTTGTTGATTAAATTATTGAATGCTTATTGTTGCTTCGATCCGTAATAATTGGTTGTTTGTGGAGTTAGATCTTTTGGGTACTGAAGGTACTAATGATTCTAAGGGTTCGCAAAAATAACTATGGATGTTTAGGGGATTTAGCTAGGCCAAGAGTCCGCTCGAGGCTAATAATAGTCATCGAGTGCCAGTCCCACCCAAGGTGTAGGCTGGGGGTGTGACAATATTCATGTTCACTAAGTGCTAAGCACAATCAACTTTAAGGTAGAATTTAGTGTTTACTTACATTATTATTAATAGAAAATGCATCAATATTCCAATCATCATTATATCACAATGACTCATAGATTCATTAGGTGAGAATGTCCTTTCAACCTTAGAATCGTGAACATGTGACAAAACCTTTCAGATTGCATGATCATTCCATACTTATTCTTTACAAAAAACATTTAGTTATATAATCATGGTCATGAAAATTTCATGCATAATAGTATGTAAAGGTGCATATGAGAACTAGGTTTCAAATGACACCATAAACACATTATATTCATACTTATTCATGGAGTGTGTGTGTGCGCGTGCATAATTGTCCTCACTATGGTACAACAACAACAACAACCTTTCATCATAGTCACTTCCCTTCAAAAGGAACCATAACATGTACATCATATCCCAACTCATGCACAATTAACTTATATTGTATTAAAGGATCTTAGACCATGTAGATCAACATATCTAATATTCATTACAATAGAAATGAATACATTCATCACTAAAGTAGGTGATTCATGACATATATAAACTCATGCACTCATATAGGGGGTTATGTGTTGGGGACTTCCACATTAAAACCACATACAAGTCAACATGTATCAAAAGTAAATACCTCCACCATAAATGGATCAAGTCATTCATATATAGCAAGTTCAACATATCATACCTTCATAAATTTCCCTTAAAATCCACGAGTCAAGATAACGTCTATCATCTTAGACTAGGCACTTAAATAGAATAACATCATAAACAAATTACATAATACAATAATGAATTACATAGAAACATACTAGATTCTTATCCTTCATTAATCAATCAAATCATACTAGGGTTTAGATTGAGAAAAAAGGTAAATCACGGTTCTTGTACGTAATACATTACATGAATTCATCCACAAACCTTCATATATAATCATAAACAAGGTATTTCGTGTCATTAGGCTTTACTCATGATCACTGGAAGTCTAGGTGATCTAGTTCTAAGGTCATATATCAAGACCTAACCCTAACCTTAGAAATATAACATGAGATAGAGTAGCTTCATACTAAGCTTACCTAATCAATGTAGAGATCCTAGATGATCAATCTTTACCCATCAATAAATCCACACAAGGGGAAGATCATGGGTATTTTGGGATTTTCTTTAAAAAATTATTAATACACCATGAATTCACCCATAATTGAACATATTTTAAACATAAAAAATCATAATTTGACAATAGAAAAGTTTTTAGAAGGTTGCTCCTAGTTTGGATGAAAACATAGAAATTGAGGAATTTGAAAACATAGTTGATAGGGCTTCTTTGTGATAGCTAACCAAGAATAAAAAGCCCCCATAACTTAGACATTAGAATTCCGTGAAAATCCTTTGAAAAAGCTTCAATCTTCAAGCTTTACTTTATCTTCTTCTAGGTCTTCAATGGAGGTTTTTGAGAGAAGAGTTTTCTAAAAACATTGGGGTAAAGTTAGTCATCATTTGGGGGTCTTGAGTTGTGGTGAATTAATGGATTAATTTAGGGTCTTATTAACTATTTATACAAGGTTATTGGAACACTTAATCGAGCCCCTAAGCCCTTAATTAATTATCTAACTAAATCACCAAACCCCCAACTTAAAACTAAATTTACCAAAACTGGTAACATCTACGGATCCCCATGTTCGCACAGTAGAGATCTACCATCCGTTGTTTGGTCTTGTGGTTGGGTACTGACAATTCTTCAGTATTGGCACAACTTCTTACTATGAGATTGGAATTAGGAAAATTTTGTAGTGTTGGAAAGAGGACTCAAAGTTCGTTAGTTTGATAGTTAATGAACAACCTAATTCATTTTGACATATGAGATATCAACATTTGAATTTGGCCCTCACTAATTAAAATTTGCAAAATATTGCAGCACCTACTCCCTTCAACTTATGGACCGTAGGTGGAGTGACTAATGTAGGTGGCCTCCGTAGTTTGTGACTGAGGCTGAGTTTTTCCGTCCTGTTGCAGGCTTGACTTATGGAGGAAGACCTACGGGGCATCATTTTACTTACAGGCCGTAGGTGGCCCTTCATAGGTCACACCAAAAACATAGACCATGCTTCCAAGTCAACTTTGGGGGACTTTTTTGGGGTCGCCTTATAAGACCCCTCGAGTGAGCTTAGGAGAGTCGTCCTTGGATGTTCAACCCCTATACTTGTCCATCTAAGTGTGAGAGTCGCTTCTACAAGTTTTCACCCCTCAAACAAGACTCCAATCTTCAACAACAAGACCCATACAACTCACAAGTTCAAATGAATAGTTTCCAGATGTCATGGTCATTTCTTGATGTTTGACCTCTAAAATTACAAAAAAAACTTCAATAAAAAATCTTCATCATTAAAAAAAGTTTCCAACTTTAAACTAACATGCGAGGCTCAATTTGAACCTACTAGATTTAGTAAAGCCTTAACTAGGTCTTACTAGTTCGTATGGGGTGTTTTACGCCACTGCCGGGCAATATGGCCTTTAGATTATATTTAATTACATTATCAAAATTGACTTCAATTATTTATTCATTTTAATTTTACTTTGTTTTTGTCATTATTAAACTTGACTTCAATTATTAATTCATTTTATTTTTACTTTGTTTTTGTTTCTAAGGGTTTCTACTCTAATATATGCCAAGTATAAGGAGTCGAAACGAACCATTGACCCCATATGATCAAGAGTTCAAAAGAACTTTGAGAAGAATGAATAACCAAGGGGTTTAAGTTAATCCAATCAGAGGAAATCTTAGTGATGGAGTTCAACTACATCCTCCTAGGTTTGTTAATGAACACGCTGAGGATCATTGTGTTAATCTACTGGGAGATTCATTGAGGATACATAATCCACCAAAACTAATGTTGCGTAATAACTATAGTGTAAACTTCAATACCATAGAATCTTAAGGACATATTGTGCTACCTTCTCTTCCTCCGGGGCACACATTTGTGGTGACTAGCACTTTGATATAGATGCTTACATCGACGGTTTATTTTTTCTTGTATGGCATCAAGGGATCCAAATGATTAGGTGCAGATTCAACTGCCAATGATATTCGGATGCAGATTCAAGCATCCGACGAAGGTTCCCAAAAGGTAAATGATGTGAATTATTTGACTAGAAATCCACCACCACTGGTTGATGAATTTTGTTATGAAGAGGATGAGTATTTAGTGAAAGATCAGACGGGGGGTGTAGAGCCAAATCCCAAGGTTCTGACTCGAATAATTGACACCAAGGGAAAGGAAAACAAGGTCAGAAGTATGACAATTACAACGAGATGGTCAATATGTTAGTGATGGGAACTACAAGTGTGACAACAACAACAACCGGAAAAACTATAACAATAGGAACAATATGAGTGAGCCTTATGTTTTCTACAAAATCGGGAATATGGTAATAGAGAAGCTGAGGTTGTATGTCATATATTGAAGATATGATGCAGAAAATGATGAAGAGATTTGATTCAAATAATGAGAATGTGAAAAGATGTGAAACGACTTGTCTTGAATCGTTCAAAAAATTAATGCCCATGTACTGTCAATCAAGAAACTTGAGCAACATATGAATCAATTATCCACTAGTTTCAACCCACGTCAACCTGGAGCACTTCCTAGAAGCACCATGAAAAATTACAAGAATATGAGCATTGTATGACAATCACTATTAGAGGGGGAAAACATATCATTGATCTACCAGTTGTCTGAGGTTAATATTGTAGTTGAGAAAGATGTTGATCAGATTGAGATTATTAGAGAGTCTATGAATTGTACAAAGATGGATGCAAAGATAACTCAAAAAGTGGTGCCCATTCATACACCTCCACCTCCGTTCCCATAGTGGTTGGTGAAAAAGAATGAGGAAGAAAAATACCTTAAGTTTATCGATATGTCGAAACAACTTTCCATCAATGTTTTGTTGATAGAAGCTTTAGAGAAAATGCCTGGGTATGCAAAATTCATGAAGGATTTAGTGATTAAGAAGAAGGAAATCAGCTTTCAAGATGATTGTAGGTTGAAACATTGTAGTGCTATTGCTACGAGGTCACTTGTGCATAAGAAGGGGATCTCGGTTCCTTCACTATTCATCTGCCATGAGTGATTAGGTTGCTAGTATTAATCTGATGTCATTATCTATTTACAAGAAGTTGCGTTTAGGGACTCCAAAACCGATTGCTGTGCGATTCCTCGTGGCCGATATAATTGTGAAGAGGCCCATAGGTGTTCTCAAAGATGTACTTGTAAAAGTGGACTCATTTATTTTTGTGAAGGATTTTATGATACTAGATTTTGAGGTTGATTTTGAGGTTCCCATCATCTTAGGGAGACCATTCCTTGCTAATGGACGTGTCTTGGTCGATATGGAGAAGGGGCAGTGAAATTCCAAATAGTGAAAAGGTAATTTTTAACATCTGTAGATCCATGAAGCTAGACAACGATCTTAAATAACTGTATATGGTGAATAATATTGTAGAGCGAGGTTCGGATATACCTTTTGAAGAGAGGTTGGGTATTGTTGCAGTGGCAGCGATAATGATGAATTTTTAGGGTCATTAATATACCGTGGTTTCACGGTATTATTAATACTTTTTCCTTATGTTTAGTGTGTCCAAAATCCTTTTTGTGCTAATTTTTATATAAGTTTCTCTTTGTTTTGCAGGAAATTTGTCCAAAGCTAAATGCGGAGATTTTGAGCGAAGAATTGCAGAAGAGGATTACTAAGCTTGTGACGGTCCATCGTGGCTCTGACGGTCCGTCCTGCAGGTTCGTCATGAAGATCAGAGAAGTGATCCCAGTACCCAGATTCAAAGAGTTGAAGTGTTTTGGAACGAGACCCTCGACGGACCGTTTTTCCTATGATGGTCCTTCATACTTGCCGTCGAGGGGAATGAAGATAGCAGCAGAAGAAATTGCACAAGTATAGGATGAGAGAGTCCATGACGGTCCGTCGTGACCATGACGGTCCGTCGCGTGGTCCGTCGATCCAGTCGCGTTTTGGTAGATTTCCAGCAATTAGAATCCTTGTTTAATTAGGTTTTTGTTTTTTTATAAATAGTTTGAAAAACCTCGTTTTTGAGGTTAGACTCTATGAGATTAGATATCAGATTTTTAGACTTTGTGTATTAGTGTTGGATTTTGAGATTCTTGCAAGTGATTTTTGGATATTAATCAAGCAAACTTTGGATTTTATTCTTTCTCATGGAAGTAAGTACATGAATTCGTATTTAATATATTTGAATATTGTGTTTATGGCTATGAGTAACAAAACTCCATAACTAGGGTTGTGGGAACCATAGGCAAATAATGAGATAAACCCTAACTAAAATAACAATTATAGATTAGTGTCTTGCATGTATTAATAATTCTTTCATTTAGAAGTCTTTTTAACGGATGGCCAACGTTAGAACTCGCCTTAATGCTACTTGCCGGACCAAGGAGGTAGATAATAGGAAATGAATTATTAACATGGATTTAGTGTATACTATCTAATAGGCTAGTATTGATTGGTACGAGGTAATAACTTAGTCAAATATCGAATACGATGCTTAATATGAGGTAAGGATAAGGGTTAGGATAGCAACATACGTAGCAAGACAAAGGTGCGGAGTGAGGTTTTATAGATGCCGGACCAAGGATTTAGAAATACATAACTTATCACTTTGCATGCAAGATACTAGGAAAGAATTGTTATAGTTAAAGTTGTCAAGTTATGAACCTGTGGGGAACACGTAAACCCTAGTTACTTTGATTAATTGATTAAAACCCAACATTTAAAGCTGTCAAGAATCTCTTTCAAATTCGTTATTTATTTTCACTTATTTAGAGATAGAAACCCCCCTTTTTATGTTTTTACTTTCCAAGGAAGTCATTGACCAAACAATAGTAATAATAGGTTTAAGTTAAGTCTAGACTATTTTCCTCGTGGAAACGATCCCAACATCACTAGTTGGGTTATTTACTTGACACGACCGCTTTACTTCTTATTTGAGAAGTAAGTTTGAGCATATCAAATTTTTGCGCCGCTGCCGGGGATTTTAGCTTTTAGATTAACTTGAACTTATTACTATTGTTTAGTTGATATTTTCTTGATTTTACTTTGTTTTATTGTTTTTGATTTCTTTTCAGAACTATCCTCCTTTTATGCCAAATACACGGAGAGGAAGAGAACCATTATTTCCCTACGATCGTGAGTTAGAGCGTACACTGCGCAATATGAATCGAAACTTGGGAATTAATGATGAGGATCCGAACCAGAACATCCCAGCTCCGGTTGATGTTCATGGTCAGATGTTACCCGATGCTCCGGGTGAACATCAACAGAGGGGACAAAATCCTGTTCCACGGCCCCAAGCATACTACAGAGGGTATGATAACATAGCATACTCGGATGGGCCACTTGTCTTGCCCCCTCTACCCACAGGCCACACGTTTGTGGTAACTAGTAGCCTGATGCAAATGCTCACTGCCAGAGGTTTGTTTTCAGGGCTACCTTCTGAGGATCCACATGTCCATATAGCTAAGGTAAGGGAAGTGTGTAAAAGTTGTGTGGGGAGGCCTGATTTGGATCTAGATGTAATAGGTCTCAGAGTGTTTCCTCTCTCACTGACAGGAGAGGCTGCTATATGGTTCACTGAGCTCCCATACAACTCAATCTTTACTTAGAACCAATTAAGAGATGTCTTCTTAGCACGCTACTATCCGGTCTCCAAGAAACTAAACCACAAAGACAGAGTGAACAACTTTGTGGCACTACCAGGAGAGTCAATTAGTAGTTCTTGGGATAGATTCATCTCATTCTTGATAGATGATGATTCACTGAAGGAATACTTCTATCGGGGACAGGATGACAACAACAAAGAGGTGTTGGACACTATAGTAGGTGGATCTTATGGAGAATGCCCTTATGCTGAGATCGCTGAAAAATTAGAGAAAATCTCCCGAAATAACAAAGCTTGGAGTACTAGAAAGTCTGATACATGGAGAAACACCTTCGCAGTGCAGTCCACTCACAACCCAGCCACAGATGAGATTCGGGAAGAACTGGCTCAGATGAGAACTGAGCTTGGGGTGGTACTAAAACATGTCGCAGGGGGTGCAGAAAAAAAAATGTAGTCAACTACATGGCTAAACCACCACCTCCTAATGATGAGTGCTATTATGCGGAGGACACTTATGTAGTAAATGAGCAGATGGGGGGTTTCCGACCAAGCGCCCAAGGCTCAAATCAGGATAAGTGGCGCCAAGGTCAAGGGAACCAAGGTCGCAACTATGGTAACTACAACCTTAAGGGTCATTATGTCCGAGATGGAAACTACAACCGCGACAACAACTTTAACAGGGGTAACTATGCTAATAGAAACGACAGGAATGGGCCCTATGTCCCTCCTCAAAGAATGATGCGCACTGTATGTCAATCACTACTCGAGGTGGTAGGCAAACCATTGACCCACTTATGCCATCTACTGAGGAAAATGTGAGAAAGGATCATGATAATGTGGTAAAGGGTGGTGGTGAAGCAGAGGGAAGTAATGGAAAAGATGTAGAAGTACCTATCAAGGTAATTCCCATGCCTAGGCCACCACCACCCTTCCCTCAGAGATTAGTGAAAAAGACCGAGGATGGTAAATACCGGCGCTTCATAACAATGTTGAAGTAGCTCTCTATCAATGTCCCTTTGGTAGAAACTCTAGAACAAATGCACGGTTATGCCAAATTTATGAAAGATCTGGTCACCAAGAAAAGATCGGTCACTTTTGAGGATGATGATAGACTGCAGCATTGTAGTGCTATTGCTACAAGATCCCTAGTTCAAAAGAAAGAAGATCCGGTCTGCGTTCACTATTCCTTGTACAGTTGGGTCATTAAATTTTGCGAAAGCATTATGTGATCTGGGGGCAAGAATAAATCTAATGCCCCTCTCGATTTACAAGAAATTGGGTTTGGGGGATCCAAAACCCACTGCGATGCGGCTACTGATGGCTGATGGGACAGTGAAACGGCCCATAGGGATACTCCATGATGTGCTAGTAAAAGTGGAGTCATTCATCGTTCCGGCTAATTTTGTTATTCTTGATAGCGAGGTCGATTTTGAAGTGCCTATTATTATTGGGAGGCCATTCCTTGCTACAGGTAGAGCACTAGTTGATATGGAGAAGGGACAGATGACATTACGGTTGAATAATGAAAAAGCGACCTTTTAACATTTGTAGGACCATGAGGCAGAGTGGTGAGCTCCAATCGGTATCTGCCATATCCCACAAAGAAAAGATGAAGAAGGAGATTGAACAAAAAAATTTAAAACAAGAGTTTACGGTTGGTGATTTGGTGCTTGTAGACAGTTCTAGGGTGCCTTGTCTTCCGGGCAAGCTCAAGTCCAAATGGACTGGCCCTTATCTGATTACCCAAGTATTCCCTCATGGAGCAGTTGAGTTAAAAGCCAAGGAGGGAGTGCGGTTTAAGAGGAATAGAGATAGAATAAAACTCTATTTTGGGCATAAAGCATCGGGGAATAAAGTGATAGAGGCATACCATCTTGATGAAGTCTGAGTAATCAAGGGTCCCCAGTCGTGCCGAGACATTAAATCAGGTGCTTGTTGGGAGGCAACCCAATACTTATATCTTTTTAGTAATGGTAGCATTTTTCTACTAATGGGTTTTAAATTTGCAGGCACATCACCAGGAAATTTTGCAGAAAATTTCTCTGCAGCAGTCACTGAGGGAGACATTGACGGACTGTCGCGCCCGCGACGGACTGTCTTATGCATCCGTTGTACCAGGTACGTTTTTCTGTTGTTTTGAAACTAGGGCACACACGACGGAACCAACTACGGGTCGTCACATCTGCGATGGTCTGTCATCGGGGAACTTTTACGTGATTAATGAGGTATATCTGACCCGACTCGGCGGAACCCTTTTTCAAAATCAGACCGTTTAAACCCACCCAACCCCTCATTTCACTCCATTACTTTCGTATTTCTCCCATTACTCTCTCTTTTCAACTTCCCCATTCCCTCCCACCGATTATCGCCCTTTCAAAATTCTCCAAATCCATAAAGTGTTATCTACTAGTGGAAACTGCTGCTGTGAGTGTCTACCTTGCCACCGAGTACTTTTGCATATGTTTTTCTCCATTTCTATGGTATGTGTCTCTAATTTATACTCATTTATCTTGCATTTTTGTTACTAGTTAGTATTAATCTTAGTTCCTCATAGTATTGTGTTTACTTTATACGATTCTGCCTGACCTAGGTTACAAATGTTTGAAATTACCATGTTTACCACCCTAGACATAGGTGCTTTTGCATTGCTAGTTTCCTAGGTAATTGGGTTAGACACATGTAGGTCCAAAACACTACAAGGTTGATGTGGGTTCATCGGGGTTTCTTAGGGTACCTTTAGTTTTGTCACTGTCATTCAGAACGAGACCCTGATGTTGGACCATCGTAGCCACGACGGACCGTCGTAGGGTCCGTTGCACAAGCCCTAGCACCCCTGTCCTACCGGACACATGTGACGGATCATCGTCCTCGTGACGGTCCGTCCTGCACAATCGTCATGCTAGACAGAGACCCTGTTTCAAAGGGTCTCTCATTTTTTCCCAAGAGTTCCCCAACAGAAACATTTGACGGACCGTTATCTCCTGCACAACCGTTCTAGTTGTCACAGACCCTGTTTCTAAGGGTCTCTCATTTTTTCCCCAAGTGTCCTTCAACGGACACATGTGACGGACCGTTGTACCCACGACGGTCTGTCCTGCATGACCGTCATAACGGTCGTTGACCCCTCTCCTAAGGGTCTACATATTTTTTTCTAAAGTGTCCTACGACTGACGTCGACAACTGACCGTCTTAACTGTGACAGTCCGTCCTTCACAAACCGTCATTCTAGTCAGAGACTCTCCTTCAGGGTTCTCTATTTATACAGTGTCCAAGTAAAACACAACGGACCTCACGACGGTCCGTCATAGTCACAACGAGCCGTCACCAGGCCCGTCGTGTGTCATTGTTTCTACAACAATTACATATTATATTCACTATTTTATTTTGTATGGTTTCGCTTGTCTTGTTTGCCATTACTCATACTAATAGTGATCCTTTGCAGGTACTATCTACTATGGCACTTAAGCAAGACCGATCCTACGCACGCGGGCGATCAAAGTCTATTGCCCCGTCTGCACGCTTGATCATAGGCTCTGATGATGAGCGGGACCCTGAGTATGTGCCCCCAGGCACTTCCACACCTTCCCGTGCTGCACGTGCTCCCAGAGCCACACCCAAGACAGTGTTGTCCGGCGTAGTCACTGCCTCCAAGTCTGATGAGGAGCGCACACTGACCGGCACACCCTCTAGGTCAGCCACAAATGAGGAAGGAGCGTCTGGCTCCTTAGGAGTATCATTGTCCGAGGAAGCTTCTCGCTCTGCTGAGGTTCCTGCACCCGCCACTTCTGCAACGTCGGCCTCGTCTTATGAGGCGAACAGTTCAGACTTATCCGGCGCACCAGCTCATGTCCCCACCCCAGCCTCTGACCAGCCAAACCGGTGGTGTGTCGATGGCCAGTTTCAAGTTTACTCCGACGCCAAGTTCCTGACTGATAAAGGAGTAATGACTCGAACACTCACTTTTGAGCGGCGGTTACTTACAGGGAGTCTCCCAACGATGCCGGAGATCCACAACCTCTTCACCAGGCATCTCTTAGAGTGGACAGCACGTCTGTTGGGACGATATAGCGAGGATATGGTCCGAGAGTTCTACGCATCCTATGTAGCGACGCTCCGATCACAGATCGATAGGCGGGCTGCTCCCGCTAAACAGGCCCCACTGGAGCAGGTTCGAGTCCGGGGCGTGCTGGTTGACATTTTGCTGCCAGCCATCCGCCGGTTTCTTTATGGTGAGAGTGCAGATGCTACTCAGACCCCCATCACTACCGAGTTTGACTACCGCTGGCAGATAGTAAAGGATGGATAGTTCATGCGCGAGCCAGCACTGAGAGAGACCACCAAAAGGTGGATGGTCCTGCACCTGTCAGTAGATGGAGAGGGTGCCGATTGGGTCACTAAGCCGAAGGGGTTCATCAAGAAGGCCAACCTCACGTTCATAGCAAAGTTCTTGTGGCTGCTCGTCCGTCACTGCCTTAACCCCACAGCTGCTGATAACATCGTTACCTGGGATCGAGTAGTTTTGATGGCGGCGATGATAGCCAGATTTGAGGTGGACTTCTCATGGCTTCTCCAGGCAGTCATGCACGAGAGGGAATTCAAGGTCACTACTACCTACCCCTTCCCGTGTATGATCTTTGCCCTTTGCAGGTCCGCAGGTGTTCCCATATGGCACATAGATCAGCTTAAGACCCCGCAGGGCACTGTAGACGTCGGCGTCATCAGAGACAAGGCCAATGAGTTGGCTCCACGCAGAGGGCTCCGTCCAGAGATGCCCCCACTTGCTGATGATCTTGCGGATAAGGAATCCCAGGCCCACACAACTACACAGGCGTCCACTGACACTACCCCAGTCGAGTCTATCCTGGGTAGTAGCACAGCCCCAAGCTCCTCTCGCACAGCCCCTCTACCAGCACTGGTCCCGCTTGACAGGGTCCAAAAACTAGAGGCACAGATGGCCACTCTTCTGCATCATATCCAGACGTGGATGTAGAAGTCGATCACTAAGTCTAAAGAGCGTCTAGAGAGGAAAATTCAGCAGTTTACAGAGCGGAAGATTGCTGAGGTTAACCAGCGCCTGGACGCCTTTGAGTTGAGAGTGTTAGCCCGACCAGCCCCTCCGGTGGATTTGTCGACTCTTCAGGCTGCAGTCGACAGTCTTCGTGCAGACATCGACACGATCCTAGAGGCGAGGGTGCCGGAGTCTGTCGAGCCTGCTGAGGACACTGTATTGGCGGCTCTTTTTGCTACTTCAGAAATTACACCACCTCCCCCTCGAGAGAGTGCCAAGAGGCGTAGGGTTCGAGCAGAGGATGAGGCGCGATCAAGGAAGAAGGAGTGCCGAGAGATAGAGGCTGTGAGGAGAGCCTCATTTGCTGAGGAGGAGGCACACCAAATCAGAGCATCACAGTTAGCAGTTGGGTCGTCTAGCTCCCGCACTGCAGAGATAGCAGGAGGCACTACTGATGTTGAAGTTGTTGTTGAGGACACCACTGAGGGTGTCCAGATTGCAAAGGACGTGGGTTACGGGAAACCGGACCCACCAGCTTGTTGATCGACGGCGCTTTGCGCCACAGGTTTTCTTCACCTACCACTCTAATATTTAGATTTTGTTATGCATTGGGGACAATTTCATGCTTTTTTGTTGGGGGTAGGATAAATGGAAAGTGAGTTTTAGGGTGAAGTCTGAGTAGCCCAACTCACTATCCTCGTTTGGGGTTTTCTTGCTTGTGTTCTTTTTTCCCCAAAAGACTGATTACTTTTTCTGTTGAACCGGCATGTTTATATCTTTTGTACATAGTTTAACTCTGAAGCATGATGGATGAAATGATATCCTGATAAAACTGGAAAATGTTGCATGACTAGGCATAATAACTGATAATTGTGTGGCTCTAAGCATAAAATAGAGTTACACCATTGCATTACCCCAAGTCTTCAATTCGAACTAGGTGTCTGATAATCTGGTATAGTGATGAGATGTCAAGTGAGTGTGAGGAAATCTGAATAGTCCACTATTGGTACTGAGCTAGAACTTGCCTAGTTAGTCCTGCTAAAAGTAAGCTGTAACAGACCAATTAGGAAAGGATCATAGGCCCTTATTCAAGATAGCCAATTTTTAGGCTAAATAAAAGAAACCAAATGAAAGTTATCCTTGTTTGATCCAAATAATCTGAGCTTAAAATTAGACCTTTCTTTTTCACCCCAACTGATCTTTTCTGGGAACAATATGTTGGCCCTGGTCTCTCCTTGGACATGTGCACCTCAGCTTATGCCAAACGCATAAGTTGAGGGTGGCTAATGCACAAACAACCTTCATTATGGCCCTGACCCAACTTTGGGTATTGTGTACCTTTACTCATGGCAAAGCCATGAGTTGAGGGTGGCTGTTTAGAGGAATGCTCTGGAAAGTGGGGTTGAAAGAACAAAGAGAGATAAAGAACAAAAGTAAAGTGACTCAAGAACTCGTTGAAAGAAAAGTAAAGAAAAAGGGAAATATACAAGAAAAAAAAAGAAAAAGAAAAGAGTCACTAACACAAATGAAGAAAGAAGGGAAAATAGCAAGGTGAAAGAATAGGAGAAACTGGGCAAGATAAAGTGATAGAAAGTGGAGGGTTTAGCCGATATGTCAAGGAGGGCAAAAAGTCACTAAAGTATACCTGAATATACTCTACCTGACTCTGAGCCTATGTTACAAGCTAAGAAAGTCCTATCATGATCCTAAGGGTTGTATAGCGAACTTAAGGCAGTGAAAATAAGGGCAAGCTTATGGAAATAGGTATGAATGAGTGTGACTTTGTTCTTAGAGCGAGTGTTGAAAAGTAATCCTTATTCTCAAACTTAAATCATTGTGTGAAAAATGAGGATTTTGTTTTGAAGTGAGGACACTAGTTACAATACCGGAATTGTTAGCACCTCGGTGAGAAATTGAAGAAGATATGTGTTAGTGCATGGTGAGTCTGTGTCATGTTCTAATACCACAAAATCCGTGCCCAATAGTGATAGCATGCATAGATTTGATCAGATTAATCGGGATTGATAGCCAAATGATTTCAAAGGATAAAACATGGATACAATTGTACAAAGATTGTGTAGTGAGTCATAGTACGTCGCTTGAGGACAAACAACGAATTTAAGTTGAGGGTCATGATATTGAAGACTATGATGAATTGGTCACCATACTCGATAGGTTTGAATTTGGTTCCAAACCAATGAAATTGGAGCTAGATATGAAGAACTGCAACGCTCTACCCGCAAAACCATTTGTTGAGGAGGCTTTGAAATTGGATCTCAAGGATATACCATCACATTTGAAGTATATAATATTGGGGATAGATGGTACCTTATCAGTAATCGTTGTGTCATATTTGAGTGAGGTGATAGACGAGGCATTGGTTTTTGTGTTGAAAAGATTTAAAAGGGATATTGGGTGGACTATTGCGGACATTATTCGGATTTCTCCTGGCATTTGTTCTTACAAAATCCAACTCATGCCAGATCATAAGCCTAGTATCGAGCACAATTAAAGACTAAATCTGATTATGCAAGAGGTAGTTGAAAAAGGGAATCATCAAGTGGTTGGATGCTGTAGTCATTTATCCCATTGCAAATAATAGTTGGGTTTGTCCTATTTAGTGCAGGCCCAAGAAAGGTGGTATTACAGTGGTACCTAATGCAAGAATTAACTTGTTCTGATACAGCTCGTGACTTGATAGAGAATATGCATGGACTACGGAATTTGAATGCTTGGATAGAAAAGGACAACTTTCCTATGCCGTTCATGAATCAGATGTTGGACCGCATTGATGGTAAGGGTTAATATAGATTTCTTGGTGCTTATTTGGGATACAATTAGATCTCCATATTTTTGGAAGACCTAGAGAAGTTCTCTTATTGGAATTTCGCCTTCAAGTAGATGCCATTTGGGTTATGTAATGCTGCAATGTAGTTCCAGCATTGCATGATGTTCATATTTTTTTGGTATGATGGAGGACACTATTGAGGTGTCTATGGATGATTTCTCTCTGGTAGATGAATCATTGGATGGTTTTTTGAATCATTTGGCCAAGGTACTTTAACCGTGTGAAGAGTGCAATCTTGTGCTCACTTAGGAAAAATGTCACTTTATGGTGAAAGAGGGGATCATGCTGGGTCATCAGATTTAGAGAAGGGTATTGAGGTTGATAGAGAGAAAGTCAAGGTAATTAAAAAACTTCCACCATCTATATTTGTTAAAGTTGTTAGAAGTTTTGTTGGGCATAAATGCTTTTATAAGAGGTTTATCAATGATATCTCCAAAATTGTACACCCCTTGTGAAAATTGCTTGAAAAGGTGTATGTTTGATTTTGATGATGCTTGTCTAAGAGAATTTAGATTGTTAAAGGAAAAGGTTGTTTCAACACCTATAATTATTTCACCAGATTGGGGGAAGCCTTTTGAAGTGATGTGAGTGGAGCGGTGCTTGGTGTGGTACTGGTAAAGAGGCGAGAGAAGATTCTTCATCCAATTTGTTATGCTAAAAAAGCTCCAAATCTTGCCAAAAATAACTATACAATGACTGAACAAGAAATCCTTGCTTTAATTTTCACATTCAAGATATTTTGATCCTACTTGCTTGGTACTAAGGTCATAGTGCATACTAACCATTCAACATTATGATTTTTGATGGCTAATGAAGGATGAAAAACCTAGAATGGTTAGATGGGTATTGTTGCTGTAAGAATTTGATTTTGTTGTGAAAGACAGAAAGGGGATTGAAAATAAATTTGCTAACCATTTGTCTATATTAGAAAAGGAAGCTATGCTCAAGCTAGGAGATGGTGCTGAAACTAATGATGCATTTCCAGAAGACAGGTATTGGCGGGTTCTCATAAACTTATTCATTTGTTTGTATACTTTGCTAACTACTTGACAAGTGATCTGGTTCTATCAAAATTGACTTTTCACCAAAGGAAAATTTTTATGCATGATATGAAGACGTTCTTCTGAATTGAGACTTATTTGTTTCATATTTGTGCTGATGAGAATTATTTATCGCTGTGTGCTTAATGTTGTGATGATGGGTATACTAGAAGTGTGTAATTATTTTCTTGTTGGTGAGAGTCATAATGGTATTCAGACTGCGAATAAGATTTTGTCGTCTTGGTATTACTAGCCTACCATCCACCCATATGTGCATGATTTTGGCATAAGATTTTGCAGTTTTGGCATCACTTGCGTACCATCCACCAAGATTCTCATGATTTCTCCAAGTCTTGTGATTGTTGCTAAAGATAAGGTTGAATTTCAAAGAGGCAAGAACTACATATGCATTCGATTTTGGTGATTGAGTTGTTTGATGCATGGGGAATTGATTTTATGGGTCCATTTATGAGTTCACATGGGTTGAATTATATTCTTGTTGCATTTGATTATGTGTCGAAATGGGAAGAAGCAATTACACTTTTAAGCAATAATTGTAAAAGTGTATCACATTCCTAAAATAGAATACCTTCTCCAGATTTTTCACACCTAGGGCGATTAACAACGATGGAGGTTCCCACTTTTGCAATAAGTTGTTCAAGTCCTTTGTAGAGAAATATGGAGTCTATCACAATGTAACCATCCATACCATTCAAAGTGTAGTGTGCAAGTTGAAGTGTCCAACAGAGAGATCAAGAAAATTCGTACTAAGACAGTGAATGCAAATATAACCGATTGGTCAACGAGGCCTGATGATTTTCTATAGGCCTATCACATCGCTTTCAACTCTTATAGGTTTGCCCCCTACAAACTTGTATATGAGAAGATTTCCATTTGTCAGTAGAGGTAGATCATATGTCTATATATGTGGGCGTTGAAAGTTGAATTTGTATTGGGGTGCCTCATAGAGTGAAAAAGTGAATGACGTTTAAAGAGTTTCGTCTAAATGCTTATAAAAGTTCAAACTTGTGCAAGAAAAATATGAAGAAGTACCATGGTAAAAAGATTGAAAAACATGAATTTGTTGTGGGTGATTAACTTGTCGTATCAGGACACTTCATCCAATTCTAAGTGCTGATAGTTATTAGCAAGTAATATAACCAAGCAAATGGTTAGAGTCGAATTCCAAGGGAGCAGCTATCGAGAATTAACAGACAAGTACATATTAGTTCAAATTAGTCATAGCTAAAAGACATTTACGATTAACAACATAATAATTCAAAAGGGGTGACACAACTCTCAATTATCAAAGAGGGGTTTGTAAGTAGTAAAAAGATAAAACTAAAAATAAACAAAAATACAAATATAGAGACGGGATTTTTGGGATGTGAAAGGGATATGGGCTTAAATAAATAACCATGTCTATAATATTGACAGTGAATCACTGTAAATTTGTGACTAAGCTAGACTTTAGTGAGGGTAAATTCTCTCTCGAGCAACATACCAAGAATCAAACCGGTTTTCTCGAACACTAATAAGCCGCAATAAAGACTAACATTTGACTTTGCCTATTCCCTCTCTTGAGCTGAATGTGTGGGAAAGAGTTTAGGATTCACTCTGTCGAGATGAACCCACGTCAAACGAATAACCACAGGCCAATAATTCAGTAGTTTAGCTCTTATGACCTCTCTCTCGAGTAAAAGAAAGACATGAAGGTGAATCATATTTGCAACTACAACCCATTAAATTCATACACAACTATCGAATGAAATCACATTTAAACAATAAATACACTATTAATTAGCAAGACCTACCAATAAATTCAACCAATATTCACATAATCACACACAAAAAATTGGAGTTTTATCTAGGCACAATAAAGAGATTGAAATCGATACTAAGATGTGTTTCCATCAATTGGGTAGGATATAAAATATATTTACACAGGTTTTACAAGGAAGATACTTCAATAACCACTTCAAATTTCTTGGAGTTGGAAACCTTTAAGTCATCAAAGTTCAAAGCCAAAGTCTGACAAAAACTCTAAGAACTAAAGTTAGGGAAAATATCTGAATAATACAATCGTAATAGTAAAGGTCTAGTAAAATTTGATACCAAGCCAAAAATATTTACGAGTATTTATCATATTAAAAAATTTATGGTGCGAAGGACAACTTGGAGTAGTTAGTCGGGATCACTGATTATCTCAGCGATCTACCCTTTTAGTATATTTCATCTCCATATTGCCTAAGTCTTCAACTTCTTCGTGTTTGGGATCATTGGGCAGTCTACCACTTCTTCGCATAATTGCCTTACTATACGCCAACTGCTTCTCTGCACTTACGACTTTATCCTTTCCATCAGGGCTCAGCACACTAGAACATTAGGCAAGAATAAGTTCATTCGACGACTCGCCTAATGGGTTAGGTGATACTAATGCCTTCTTTTCTTCATTCTTTCAACTGCCTTGTTCCTTTTTGCTCACTTGTGTACATGCATTTTCTCCAAGTCTAAGTACCTGATACTCAAAGTTTTTCATCAGTTTTAGAGATAAAATACGCATTTGAGGACACTAAATCTACAAAAATGTAGCCCTAAATGTGTCAAAATTGTGGACTCATCAACAACCCGAACTTAATCTTTTGCTTGTCCCTAAGTAAAACTCAAGTTCAGCAGTTGAAAAAGGATGCTCGAACAGTGCTACATAAGACGCAATCATGAATGTACACTACAAGATTCAATTACTCCTGCAAGGATCAACTGTGTACTCAAACACTCAAGTTGTAACACACTATTATCAAAGATTTTCAAACTCCCGATACTTGTTTCAAAATCAAGTTCACGCTCAACTAAAGTGATCTAATTCCCTCACACAAAGGATAATTCCATTTTCACACACAATGATTCACGTGTTTTAAGTTTCGGAATCAAATGCAATGCTTACACTCACAAAGATGAAAACAATGCATGACTTTATCCATAGGTTTGCCCGTATTTTCCAATCAACCTTTGTTTTAGTTCACTTAGGATCTAAATGGTCTTTTCAAGGATTATAATGGGGTTGAGTGTGCAGGTATAGTCATTTTGGTCATTTACTTTTATACTCATGGAATGTGGTGCTCCCAACACTTTATTATCTCTTCATTCATCACTTTCTTTCGTGCTCATAAATCATCCCATTATTTACTTCTCCATGGATTATTCAGAAACCCCATTTTCTTTTTCACTTTCATATATTTATTCTACAATTTTTTCATTCTTTTTATTTTTCTTTTCTTTTTCTTTCTTATCGTTTTTATATGGAGGGGTTCAATTATTTTCAACACCATGGGTTAAAAGGGACTTTTCTTGCACTTCTTGACCTTTGTTCTCTTTTTACCACACCAAGACTTAGGCTTTTGGCTTGAGTTAGTTATTAAATCAACCACACATCAAAAGTATTATAAGTAATGGAGTAAGAAAGGTAACATTTTCATCATGTTTCTTTCAAAGAAAGATTAGGCTTAAGTGGTGTTCAAAAAAGGTTTGCACACTTACAAGGAAGGCCACAAAATAGGTATATGTCAAACTAGTCACACTCTTCAAGATTTCCTACGATCATATCATAAGGTCACATCACGTAGTAAACAGGACCAATGGGGCAAATTATCGGTGTCATCATGCATGATTCAACGTAAGATTATCACACAAGGCATTGGCACCAAAAGTCAAACAAGACTCCACAATTTTTCTAGTGTTTAATGTTCGTCCTAAGAAACTCAATTTGATACTTGGATAATCACAAAAAAGATGCTAAAAGTTCACATATTGTCTATGCAACTTTATATGTCCTAATCGTAAATGCACATTCATGTTTGCTCGACTGCCAGCACTATTCAAGTCATCGGTATTGATCGAAATAGAGACTCAAATTTACCAAAGAACAACCCTATTCGAGTATATACAAGAGGTGGAAATTTATTTTTTGGAAGGGTCAAAATCATTTTTTATTAAAATAGGAACCACAAGCTCAAACATACACAAAAAGCAGTAGAAAACACGATTTTGAACATAACAAACCAAATATATTACCAAATCAAAGTCAAAAAAATGTGGGCCTCACCCCACCACAAATAAATAAACATTTTACTCAAATATAAATAATAATTATCCAAAGGTCAAAATAAAGAATGACATAGAGGGAGATAGAGAAAAATCTTTTCTATGAATTAGCTCCATATAACAGGGCATCACTGCCCCATGCTTCGTTCTAATCCTGGATACCCATTTAAGGTGTCACCTCAGAAGATGAAGCATCGCCATACCTACTATATTCGGCCAAGTCTTTAATTGGCAAGAAAGCATGTATAGTTGTGTATAATCCATGAGTCCACGAAGGGATGGTGGGGTCTCCAGGTTAGTCTACTTGCTGGAATTAGGCTTCTTTCCCTCACTTTCCATCTTGGGAGGTTTTCTTTCCCTTGTACTTTTATTGAAAATTTTCATCCTCATGTGTTGAGGTGACATATTTATTCGAGCTACCTTTGTCCTAGCTATATCTGTAAAGCTTTGAGAAGATCAACATAGAAGATCAACTAAATATAAACTCGCCAAACCTATTGGTAAATCACACAACTACTTAGGTGAGTTACCCAGTTCTATGCATAGAGGATACAATGGTACAGACAAAAGGCGAACAAAAATATTATGGGAATGTTGCCGAGTTAGTTCGGCAACACAAGCTTTTTGCCAAAAGTTAAAGAATCATATGTGAAATAAGGCATTCATTTTGTCAGCGAGATGGGGAGTTTAGGTGAACCATCGAGTGGTTTGGCGAGCCTAACTCAACTTTCCAAATAACCCATATTTCCTACTTTCATCCCAAATCATCAAATTCAACCCCACAACCTATGAAAACCAAATAAGATCATGAATCAAATTAAGCCTAGTCCAAATGACACTCATGCACAATGCCACAAAATATCATCCAGTTTATGGAAAAAATTACAAGAATCAACTATGTAACTCATCAAGGGAAAGATTATCGAATATGAAACCAATTGTCCTAATCCTACTAGAGAGGCCCAACGCACATCAATGAGATAATATTATTACATTTGAGTACAAAGTCGATAAAAAGAACTCAAGGTTCCAAAACCAACATTTTGTGCAGACTAATTTAACATTGAATCACTAGACGACAATGTAATTCAAGTCTAAAGCATGAATCGTCAACTAAAGTACTATAAAAATGTAGGAATATTGAAAAATCTGAACAAAGAGTTAGTGTGTGACGTATCAAAGTGAGAGAAAGTAAAGGAAATTTAAACTTTTAACCTTTGGCTTGATATACCGTCTAGTTGATCGCCGATTCGGCGACCTAAGTTGCACTCGTCGATCCTCTCAGTGACACGGCACATGATCATCTACCTCGGTCGAGTTTTACAGGACCTTTTTTTTTCTGGGTAAAAATGACGGTCTACTTTGGGATCACTGACTTGGTCGTCGATTCATCATTGATTTCATGGGCTCACCAAATTTAAAGACTCCTATTTAAAGTTGTATTGATTCTAACGAAAGTCCAGATTGGGCACGCCGACCTGCTCGGTGATTCATAGCCTTAAACTTTCATTTGCCTATCTCTTTCTTTCCAAATGCTTGCCACATTTCAACCTACCCAACTAATACACAATCATTTCTAAACAAATATAAAGCAATAAATAGGGTTTGTAGTTGCCTCCAAAATAGAAGCTTAGTTAACGTCGTGGTACGATGCAAGTCAACCTTCAAAATTCATTCTTAGGGGTTGACATCGTTTCGCTTGGAAAACCCTATTGTTATCATGGATTCAAATGCGATGAAATATGGTCCATTTGGTTTTCCAATTGCTTAATCTAGAGAAAATGGGAAGTGACGGTCTGGCTAAGGGTTGACATATCTTCTTTCATTTCTTGTCTGATACCTCAATATTGTTGAGGATATGTGAGAGAATATCTTCAGACATGACACCGTTTGAATCCTTTGACTTTTGAAATTCGTGGGGAGGCACATACCTATCCCTTTCCCTTTCCTTTCAATGGGATTTTTGTCCCTTTATTCACAATCTTGATCTTTCTATCCTTCATCTCTTTTCAAATCATGGTTACCACCCTGCCCAAGTAGTTTGAACGATAACCTCCATCTTGGTTGTCTAAGAAGTTAACCATTTCATTATACAAGACCTGGAATTTAAATTCATCCAAATTACATACCAGACCCACAACATTGACACCTCAAGCAAAAGCTCATTTGAAAATTTTAGACAAAATGTCAAGTGGTGTCATATTTTGGCCATGTTCTTATTCCACTCTTGATATTTCTCAATCTACTCCTTGGTCAGTTTATATGTGAGAGGAGAAACCTAATATTCACGGGTATACCAAGACCTGTTAATTTTGGTCGTCCCAACTAGTAATTGTGCCTCTATCATTTAAGGCTGTTGCATTAAAACTCTCATAGAAAGTTGGTCAGCGACACCCTTATTTAGTGAGTCAAGGCTCCAGTAAAAGTACTGTAGCAATACATTGTCATGTAATCCATGAATGCATTGCAACACAACCTTTTTGAAATGCAGCCAAGTCTCATGAATTGGATCGCCCTCTAAACGCTTAAAGCTTTTGATATTTTCTCAAAGTTTAAACATCTTCGAAGGAGGGAAAAATTGAATATTAAATGTGGTGATCAACTCCTCCCATGAAGTGATTGAGTTATGTGGCAACTTAGCCAGCCCCTTGCACAATCCCCCCCATAAGAGTGAACGGGAATAACCTAAGCCGAACTTACTAGTAAGAGATGTTCTTGAAGAAGAATGGTCCGCATACATCCAAAAACATTTAAAGATGTTCATAAGGATCCTCATGGGCTAATCCACTCAAAGTCTGTTTAGTTACAAGAGTTGCAACATGGTGCTTTTGATGTGCAACACTACATTCCTTTCGGCTGGTGGTAAGACAATGTCCCAATACCTCTTATGAGATAGGGGGTCATTATCATGAGGCTCGTTGCCATTGTTGAGGTTTCCAATGTCATTTTCCTTGACTATTTCACATCCATTAATGCTTATATTTCCTATTTTTAATACAAAGAAGCAAAACAAAACTGAAAATTAAGTTTGTTCAACTATAACCAACAATTTCAAAATTCAACTCAACAAAAAAATTCTCAACTAACACCACTCCCCCGCAGCGGTGTCATTTTGACTTGACGTATCAAGACACTTCATCAAGTTATAGTGATGAGTGATGTTAGTCAATAATATAACCTAACAAAGGGTTGGGGTAAAATCCCAAGCGAGCCATTTTCGAGAATTAACAGTAAAGTACAAATTAGTTCAAATATGTCATAACTTAAAAATATTTATGATTAAAAACATAATAAATCAAAGGGGTGACACAAGTGTCAATTATCAAAGGGGGGTTTGTAAGCAGTTATAAGCTAAAACTGAAGATAATGTAAATACAAATATGGAGACAATATTCTTGGGATGTCATAGGAATATGCACTCAAATGAATAAGCTAGTACTTGCTATTAATAATGAATCATTGTAAATTTGTAACTAAGCAAGACTACAGTGAGGTTAAATTCTCTCTCGAGGAACTTACTGTAAATAAAATGGGTTTCTCTCAGACACCGACAAATAACAATTGTGCCCAACCTTTTCCTTATCCCATTCACTCTCTGGAGCTAAATGTGTGGGAAAGGGTTTACGATTCACTCTCTCGAGTTGAACCCACATCAACCCAATAACCACATGCTATCAATTCAGTAGTTTTGATCTTAAGGCATCTCTCACGAGCAAGCCAAAGACACAAAGGTGAAATCATATATGAAAATAAAACCCCATTAAATTCATACAAAACTACTGAGCAAAATGATATTTAAACAAAAAATACACTATAAATTAGCAAGACCCAACAGTAAATTCAACCCATATTTACATAATCACACCCCAAGAATTGGATTTTAGCTAAACATAGTAAAAAATAGAAATTGGAGGAAGTTAAGCATTCTGTAAAGTACCTCAGCACCTAAATGAAATAGGGCTGGGAATAATTGTCTCCTTGCTTGAGGCCTCTTGTCGAGTGGAAGAAATCATGCCTTGAACCATTAACAATGACTGAATAACAATTGTTGTTCATGGTTTTCCAGATAAGATCGATAAATACCTCTCCAAATCCCATCAATCTCATAGCAAGACAAGTGAAGGACTAGGAAACTCTATCATAGGCCTTGGCCATGTCCAATTTAATCACCACATTTTCTCATTCCTAAGGTTTTCTGATACTATGGATCATATCTTGATCCAACATAATATTCTCTGAAGTACTTCTGTATTTCACAAAGCCTGACTGGTTTTCCGAAATAATCATAGGAAGAATATGGGCAAGTCTTAGGCATAGAATCTTGGATATGATCTTGTTAGTGAAATTACTAAAATTGATAGGTCTGAATTCACTAAATGTATTAGGATGCTCCTTTTTAGGTAACAATACCAAGCAAGCATGGGATATAAACTTTGGCATGTTGTGTCAACTGAAATAAGCCTGAATAGACTTAAGGAGATCATGCTTAATTATATCCCAGCAGACTTGGTAAAATTTTCCTCCAAAACGATTTGGACCTGCAGCTAAGTGTGGATATATTGAAAAAACTGCCCGTTTTACTTTTTCCAAAAGGACCATCTCTTTGAGAGATTAATTTTGCAACTCTATAACTTGTCATGGTAAGAATTGGAGAATATCTGATCAGCAATTCTATTTTTTTGACCTGAGAAAATTTCTTGAAAATAGTTACAAGCAGCCTGACCAATTTCCTTATCACCTTGAATCCATTGGCCATATTCATCACAGATTTTGTGGATCAATATCTTCCTCCTTCTTCCTCTCATAATCACATTAAAGTATTTAGAGTTGGCATCACCCTTCTTATACCACTGTAAATGAGGTTTTTGTTTCACGATACATGATTCCAAGTTAAGATACTTAATGTATTGAGCATTAACATGGTGTAGTTTTTCCCTATTAACTTCAGAGTTATTGACAATAATTTCCTCCTGAGCTACTCTCACCTGCTCTTCATAGTTCTTGATAATGCTGAAGATATCAACAAACTCCTTTCTAGACCAAGTACTAAGAGTCTTGTCTAACCTTTTTATTTTTTGATGAAATCTCCACATAGAATTGGCCTGGCATCTCAATTCCAGCATTCCTCCACTGTGTTCCTCAATGTATTTTTTTTAGTCCAACAGTGAAGAAATCTGAAATATTTAATGTGATGATCCTCCCTGGCAATAAGTTTAATGACCTCGTGTGGTCAGAACAAACAGAAGGTAGATGAGTAATAGTAGTTTGAGGCATCAATTCAAGCCATTTGTCATTAACCATAGCTCTGTCAAGTGTCTTCCAAACCCTTGCATTCTCGTATCTTTGATTTCACCAAGTGAAGTGTTTACCATTATACCTTAGATCTATCAATCCACAAGTACTGATCATACTAAGGAAATGAAAACTTTAATTGATGTTGTAAGGTATCTTTCCTTATTTTTCATCAGTGGAATTAATCACATTAAAATCACCAATGGTAAGCCAAGGTTCGTCCCTCTGTGGGTAGTGGATGAGCTTATCCCATAGAGGTCTTCCAAGATGATGCTTAAATTTTGAATAAACAAAAGTCATGAGGAATTTTTCATTACATTCCACATGCTTTATTTCATAAGTGATTTGTTCATCTTTAGCCTCAAGAATACTACAACTCATGATTCCAAAAAATCCATCTCTTACCATTGTTGTTACAGTGATCTTTATCCATATTAAGTTTGATTTTATAACTGTTGATTTGAGAATTATTTGAGAAAGGTTCAAGAATTGCTAACAGGGATATGTTGTGTAGCTTCTTGAGTGTCTGGATTCTTTTCGGAGATCCTTGGGAGTTACTACTCCTGGCATTCCAACAGAGTGTACTAATCATCAAAAACCTCTACTTCTTGACCTGTTATTGGGTCTGCTTGTGTTAGCAAATGTGTTGGTATTAACCTGTTTGGTGTTCTCTCTGCCTCTAGGTTATAGACCTAGTTGATTAGTCACCTCCTCAATCACTTGGTCAAACATAGTGGAACCAAAAGCTTTAATAAGATGCATACTTGTCTCTTCCTGCTCTTCTTCATTTTCATTTATAGATCGAGTGTCTTGATCCTATTCACCATCATATTGTATATTAGCGTACTCCTCCTCATCTACCTGCATATGTTTGTCATGTGTCAACTTTTTTATTCTCTTAGGTTTAAATATTATTTCCCTTATTCTCTAACTCTTATTATTGCCTTCTTTTTATTGCATTTATTTTCTTCGTGCTCATTTGTCCCTGGGATTTATTATTGGGAGGTGTTCCTTCAGGTTCAACACCAAGTTTATTATGGTCCTGTCTGTTTTCAGAATCTGATTTCTCTCCCTTTTTATGAATAGATATGCTAGTATGTTCTTCTTGATTCATTCTGTTTACCCCTTGTATAATATTAGGATTACCCAGGCCTTGAAGTTGCACATTTTCTGATTTTCCTGCACTTGTTGAATAACTTGCATAGTGGTTGCAGAGGCTATAATGTCAAGACCAAGGTTTGTGTGAACCCCCTCAGGCAGAACATGAGGGAAACTTGTTGGGAAAATGCGGACAAAACAAAAATATATATGGTAAAAGTAATGGAAATAAAATGGGAAAAATAATGAGAATTTTTTTCGAAAACCCTTCTAAATAACGAAAAATCACGGGCCAAGAGGAGTAACTGATATCACTACAGTAAGGAATTCTACAATATGTAGTCACGAATACAATACTCAAGGTGACTACTACACACTCAAAAGGAAAAACACACTTTTGATTTTCACCTTACTAAAATATCACTCACACTCTATTTTTCTTCACATACTATTTTTCTATTGTCTACAGAATACCTCACTTTCCTCTCAAAATGATTTTTTTTCTCTAACTTGGTGTGTTTTACAAATGAGCAGGAATGCTCTATTTATGGTAGGATAAAGCCATGCCTATGTCACTAATCACATATGTAAATATATCAAAGTCAAAAATGATTGCAAACCTTACCACTTCGTCAACCACAAAATCTTTTATTTTCAACTCCAATAAATATTCATTTTTAACAATTACTTGTAGCAATTGAATAGCATAATTTGACCAAAAAATGGAATGGTTTCAACAAAACTCCCACCTTTGGACACCCCTTCTTGCAAATTTGTATGTTTGTCTTGACTTCCCCCATCCACAGCTTCAACATCTTCACCAACAATATGCACAACATAAACAATGGGATGCCAGTGTATGGGAAGACTAGAGTCAATACCAGTGATCTTCTTGCTTTGCTCATGAGTCAATACATTTTTATTTAGATGCTTATTTTTATGCAATTGATTTTTTGGAGCTGGTTCTGGGGCAGTGTTCCTGTCTATTCCTGCATTACTCTTTGTTTGCTATAATTCCTCCCCAATGTGATTGGTGGCCCCTTCTTGTGCATCAAGATCAATAAGATTATTATGAGTGGGGATAGGGGTCTTACCTTCCTGTTTGTTGTTTGGATGTTCCTTCTTTATTGTACTCCTTCCTTTAGTGGTTGTGGGAAATTTCCCTTTCTCTTTTGTATTTGCCATTGTTCTTCATAAGAGTGTCATCCTTCGTTATGCTCATTTAGTGCCCTATTATTATGGTATGCAACCTCTTCCCTTACTTCCTTGCCTTTCTGTTTATCTTGTTGACTTTACTTATTGCCATTGTCCTTTATATTTTTAACCTTTTTTCAAGTAGCTGCTTCCCTTCTTCTTTTCTGTTCTTCTTCCCCTTTTTATGGTGCAATCTGTATCCAAGTGACCTTGATGTTGGCAAACAATGTGCTTACATGGGACCACACATATATGGTCACAACCCTAGAGTATGGGATTGAGATAGATTTTGCCTGCATACTGATTGTGGATATTCGTGCGATGACCTCAGGGCCACCACCACCTAGCCCATCCCATGCCTTGTTATTCGACTATGACACCATGCTAGAGAATTTATTTGGCATTATGATAAGTTGGTGCAGGAGGCAAAACTATTGATATTGACCTGATTAGCGATGAGGCCGACGTGGCTACACTGCGTAGAGAGCCAATGATTGAGGTGTCTCCATAAGGAGAGGACTGGGTTGATGATGTGGAGCAAATACACGGTGAGCAACTTGCCCATCCAGTTACTACTGAGGATTCACTAACTTTCCATTATCCAACCACCAGTCAGACCTCTAGAACTTCCATAGACTCACTTTTCAGGGTTTGCTACTATGATTCTTGCCCATGTTCAGAAGCTGAAGACCCATATGGCTATATTAATTCAACATGTGCAGCATTGGATGCCACGTGCGATTGAGGAGTCCGCCACTAGGGTTCAGTAGGAGATGGAGAAGATGATGGACAAAAATGTTCAGACAGTCCACTAGCGCTTTGATGCTTTTGAAAAATGTATCTTGGAGAAGACAACCCCCATCACCAAAGTTTCTACCTTTAAGATTGAGTAATTTAGTCTATGGGCTGTACTTGATGCCCTTATGGTCCACCTGAGGCAGAGATTGAGTCGGCCTCTACAACACCGGTTGATGACATGGTTTCAGATGCACTATTTAAAGATAAGATGACACCACCTTCTTCTTTCCATCATATAGGGAATCACCCCCCTATAATATTTCTTTTGAGGATACTGATACTGAGAGAGATCGAAAGTGTGAACCAAGAATTTGGGATGCTTGAAAATCATATATAGTTGATAAAGAGACACGCCAACAGCGGGCCAGGGAGTTTGGTGTTTCTTCTTGTAGCAGTGTTAGCATCACAGATGGTGCAGTGACTAGATGGTATCACTACTGAAGGTACTGAGAAGGTTTATGCAGACACTGCTGAGGGTGATACGACTGTTGATATAGCGAGCTCTTGGAAACCAGACCCTCCCGCTTGTTCATAGGTCTTCGGCTCTTTGGGCCACATATTTGCTTCTCCCAATCCTTTATTCTTTACTTTTTGTACATTGATGACATTTTTACTCTATTTTGTTGGGGGTGGGGTAAATGGATTGTGATTGATAGGATAAAGTCTGAGTAACCTAACTCATCATCCTCTGTTGGTGTTTTCTTGCTTGTGTTCTTTTTTCTCAAGAGGATATTTTTAATTGCTGTTCAATCGACCTGTGTAAGGATAGTATGTGTAGAAGCATGAGAAAGAATAAAGTATGATGGCATAATTAATAAATAAAAATGATACATATCCAAAAGTTGTGATATCTGCTAAAATTTGTAGGCTAGAATGAGTTTAATGTATTTTCTCTTAGTATGACATGACAAAGAACCAATTTGATCTCATTATTAAGCTAAAAACTTGAACTATGTAATTAGAAAATTTGATAATGAAAAACTTTGCCAAGATAATGTTAGAAAAATTAAAAAGTTCAGAAATTTTTGTGCCAATCTAGAACTTGCCCTGTTGGTCCTGCTAAAATAATCTAGACTACGCATTAAGATGTGATCAGAGGACATTTTTTAAATTAGTCCGCATCAGCCTTAAATGATCCAACCAAATGAAATCAATATCCCCTTTGATCCAAATATTTTAGCCTAAGATTGACCATTTCTTTTTATTCACCTAACTCAACGTTCCTAAAAGTAAGTGTTTTTGCCCCGGTCCCTCCTTAAACATATGCACCTTGACTTAGGCTAAAACCATACGTTTAGGGTGGCTAATGCAAAACTTGACCTCAATATTCGCCCTGTTATGACATAAGATATTGTGTACCTCAACTGATGGAAAATCCATAAGTTGAGGGTGTCTAGGAAAGAGGGAACTAAAAGAAAAAAAAGGACAGGAAAAGAGTTTTGTGGTTAAAAGAAAGAAGAAAAGATGAAGAGGATGTGACTTTATGCCAAGAAGCGAAAATATTATAAATAAAAGTACAGAAAAATAAAGCAAAAAATCAAGTGAGAAAAAGAAGAAGAAAAAAGTGAAAAATAAAGAGCCAGAAAGTCAAAGGTGACATACATGGTTGAATGTGACAAATGAAGTAATGTAAAAGGAAGGATGTAAAAACATAGGGAGAAAAGCGGTAAAAAGCCTAATGTAATGTCAGGGTGGGTAGAAAGTAACTAAAAGTACCAAATGTACCACACCAGACCCTGAGCTTACATTACAAGCTAAGTAAGTCTTTTAGTGATCCTAGCAACTAGCTTAGAAAGTATAAGCAGTAAAAATAAGGGCAAGCCTATGGTGTTGATCATGAACTGTACTTGAAGAAACTTCTATGTGTGAGTATTGAATCAATTCTAGAATTCTAAATTCTTATCTTATGTGTGAAAATGACTTTTTGAAGTAGGGGAACAAGTTACATGTCGGAGTATTGGTACCAAAGTGATTGTGAAAGAAAATGTATTTTATGTGTCTATAGGTTGATCTTTATAATATTTTGATCCGCATATATTAGCTTGTTGAATTTAATAGAAATGATTTGCACCTAAAAAGGGAGTTGGGATTGAAAAACATGTGACTGTTTGATCTTGAATTTATACTTCCACACTAGTGCCGTTTAAAGTCTTACACATCGTTTGAGGACAAACAACAAATATCAGTTGAAAGTGTTTATGTATCGTGAGTTTGTAATATTTTTAATATTTTTAACCTTTGAGTTGTCTGTTTCTAGGGAAATTTTGAATTGGAACTAATCTTTATTGTGCTTGCAAGAAATAGGCTTGGATGAGGTCGAGATAGATATAACAAAATTCTATAGAAGTGGCCACCCACAAAAGTTACCTATAGATTGTAGGTCCAGTCACGGTCCATCAGTGGGTAGACCTAGATTTCTCATCTATGATATTTGAGTATGTGTCGAACTATCGAGGCTAGTGACGGACCGTAAATCAATCCATGGTCCATACTGCACGTTTATCAATGATCACTTAGAGTTAAATTTCAAAGTCTGGATGAAAAATTCTAAGTGTGGACCCACAGAGGACCCATAGACCATGGATCGACCCGTACTTCACGTCCGCCGATCGCAACTAAAATTTTAAGGTTCCAAACTTCATAAAATTTTCTAAGTAATGAGCCACAGAAAGGACCTATGAATCTTAGGTCAGCATCGTTGATTGAAGCCGCGTATAGAGAAGTTTATTTCCTTATTTCGTTTCTTTTTTTTAAGGAAATGTTTTTCAATAAATAGGGCATGTAAAACTCGTTTTTGGGGGTTACACATTATTGATTTACTTCTAATATTTTGTATTCTCTTGTGGAATTAACTTTGTAACTTCAGAAATTTAATTTCCCTAGTTTGTATTACAAAATTCTTACTTTGTAATTTATTTAAGATTTGACGTTTCTTCTACTCAATATGTAAGTTGATAAATTCTTCTGCAAGTATGAATTGTGTTCTTGCAAGAATTACACACTAAATCACAACTATGGTTGTGGGAACCATTTGGAAATAACAATATATGAATTATAACAAAGTAATTCTTGACTACTTTTGAGGCATGCATTCGTCATTCTTTCCTATAGAAGTCTTTTTACATAGTGGACACGTTATAACTCGCCTTTTTCAACTTTCTAGACCAAGGAGGTAGTTAATATGCAAAGAATTATCAACACATATTTGGTGTGATACTATCTAATATTCTAATGTCAATTGGTGTGAGGATGACAATTACGTCATACATTGATGTGATGTGTAACATGTGGTAAAGGTAAGGTTAGTTAATTATACACATGTAGCTAAACCAAGGTATGGGGTGAAACTCTCTATTTGGTTGACCAAGAACTTAGGTATAACATACCACTTTGAATGTGATACACTAGGAAATGATTACTATCATTAGGATTACCACGTTATAAGCTTATGAGGAACACATACACGCTACTTCCTCTCTCTTATTGATAAAAACAACGTTTGAATCTTGCTCATTTGCTACTCAACAAGTAATCTATTATTTGTTACACAAAATCCCCTCTTTACTTTCTTGTCTCGGAAAAGTTAGCTAACTGAATAGAATTATAATTTAAGGTTAAGTCTTAAACATATTCCTTATGGGAACAACCCCAACCGACTAGTTGGGTTCTTTATTTCACAATGACCCCATATATTTCTCTAGAGAGGTGTTATTTGAGCGTATCAACTCCAATATAAAATATGTCCAAAACATCATCAGGAAGATATGAACTAGAACTAGCATTCCAACATGAATACAATCACATAAAGACATATAATCAAGGAGGAAATTCCAAGTCCAAGCTAAAGCATATTCCGAACATATTTTCATAAGGTATATATGCAAATCATACTCAAATGCACATAATCTTGAAGAAATCAATCAAGTTAACTCCTTTTTTTTTCTCTCAAAATAAACTTTTTTATGAATATGTATGCACGAGGAAACATAATAATGAATAAAGCACACGATTCTAGAGTGAACCATGAGGAGCAAGACCTGAATCTAGACTCAAAGATAAGGAAACATATAAGGCTACTAATACATCTCATTGACCTCAAACTTTCACCAATCAAACCTAAGAAGAAACTCTTCCAGAATCAACATATCCCTACTCAAACAAGAACCGTGAAGCTCACTATCTCCCCCTTGAGAGAAAACCCCACTAGTCTTTTCGAATCCATCTCCATTAACCCAAACATATCACCAAAGACTTAAAAACCCTAAACCATTAGCACAAGTAAACACCTAAGGAACTTTCATGAAGACATTAAGATCGACCTTAAACTTACTAACCACACATGTTGTCTTACCATATCCAATTAAAAAATCAATATCATACTATGCATAACCACAAGCTTAAAAACAATAACTTACCAATTAATGCATCTGGGGAACCTCATGATCTTTTTGAGTATCAAGTGCACAAAATCTATCTTGTTCCCGACTACAACTAGGACAGGAGAAAGGGTAGGGTTGATCCCATCGATGATTATCTCCCTCATTCATAACAACCGTAGGAAAATTCCTTATCTTGTGGTCCATCTTACAAGAACCAAAGCACATATTGGAACCCTCTAGAAACACAACATTTTGTCTTCTTCCACACTCCCTACACTCGGGCCACATTTGATCACGAGAACCCTCACCTTGAGAACGATTTCCTCCATCAAATCTTGAATGTTAGTACTCACCATCATCTTTTATTTCCCTATTTGAATCCCTGTTTTTCCTGTTCTATTGGTTGTCAATGGACCATCAATTGAGAGACATCTATATCCCTAACAAGCATGGTGCTTAGGCATTCTTTTACTAGTAAGTAAGAGCACCCACCCAAACTTACTCATTTTTGCCCTTGCATCGGCGACCATAGTTGGAGCATATTTATACATTTATATGAATTTTAAAGAATACTCATTTACACTCATATCCCATTGACAAGAATTAACAAACTCAAGTACCTTTGCCTCCTTTATGTTAAGGGGAAATAACCTATTAAGAGTACATATCATCATACTTTTCCAATAAAAACCAAATGCATATTCATAAGTGAAGTAGATCATCATATAGTATAATCAATATTAAAGATCACCATATACATATCATGGCAATTATAAGCATATACAAATATAAGAACATCCTCCTAAGACTTCCCTCAAGGCTAACTAGTGCAATGTTTGGGTAGAGTCCCATACCTGTAACTAGACTAAGCTAAATCCCTTAGTTCATCCTAGTTAGAGCTAATTACTTTAGTTCATTTTACCTTTTGGGAACATCTTACCTTAACTTACATAGACCACATGAGCTAATCTGGAATCAGGTGTCATGGAAACCTACACCATAGGAAGTATGACTACTTGCCAAGGTAGTACTAAAAAATGAACATAGAATCTTGGTGGATCCACTAGCTAGTATTCCTACGGGGGAACCATAGTTCAAAACTAGAAGACATAGTTGTGACCCTCTTTATGCTACATGAATTATTGTCTCCAATTCATGAGTACATTAGGTGATCCTACCTTCCCTATGTGGGAAGGGACACTCCTCACTGCAATTCACTCGGTGCTAAGCTAGAAACCCTTTTGAAATGTCTTTAATGTCTTTATTAATCATCATTACGTAATGTAGGTCATAGGGTCTATCCCTTATATAATCATCTTCATCATAGCGCAATAAGAATTGCATGAGTATTTTCCTTTCATTACAATTCATACATCCGAGGTTAGCATATTTACATAGTCACATCATAATAAGACACATTGATAAATTATCACCATCATTATAACATTTATATCTTAGTCAACCACTCACAATCCATGGTTCAACACATTCCAAGTCAACATCATACCGACCCTACCAATCTTAATATAAGGTGTACTTCAATACAACATCATCACTTAATCATAAGTAACCACAATTGAAGTAAAGAATAGAGATCACAAGACATACACAATCTCCTTCAAAATGCCATCATCAAGGTCTTACCATCAACAAGGTAATTCAACCTTTAAATGGTATAATATCAATAAACAATAGTAACCAACATAATAATAAGGCCAATGGAATTATTATACAATGATCCATCACTAGTTGATAGCCTAAAAATAGAGACTTAGGTCAAGTTAATAACCTACTTCACAACCTAGGTGAATTACTCAAGAACTAGCATAATTGAATTACATTATATAACAATCTACTCTTAATTAGAATAATAACAACATAAAATAGTAATTCATACACTAACTAAACAAATTAAGTTAATACTATACAATTCAATTCAAGATCAGAACCTAGGGTTAAGGGGAATAGGTCATCTACTAAAAACTAGGCCAATGCATCAAGAATAAGCATAATGTAACCATAATAAATGTTAATATACTCTGAGTAACCAAGAAAAATCATAAACAAAGCAATTCACAAGATCAATTTCGTATTTTAAGTAAACCCACTTGAATTTCATATTTTTGAAATCGATTTTGGAGCCCTTGGGGAAAGAGATCCCAAAGGGGAAAGAAATCCCATACCTTACGAATTGATGAAGTTTGATGGAGAAACTTTATACTTTTCAGCCCTAGAACACACCTCTATCTTGGTATTCAATGAGGTTTCTTTGGGATAGAGAAGGAATAGAAGGACGAGCAATTTGGGTTTGGGAAATTATAAGGGTAGGTTTAGTCTAATTGTTTGGGGTCTTTATAGGAGTCATTAGATAACATAATTAGGACTCCATAAACCCCTAAATAATTAAATAATAAAATAATAAATTAACTTGTCTAACTTAAAAATGTGCAGAAAATCAATGAGCTCACAGACGAGACCTCAAAATACAGCCCATCTGTCAGCGACGGCCAAGGGACCAACCGTCCCGTTGGTCCGTCGTTTTGGTATGAGACTGTGCAAAAAGGACCTTATCAAATTTTTCTAAGTTTCCATCAACGGTATCAATCGACGTTGCGTCGATTGGCCCACGATCCGTCGTTTGCACTCGTTGGTGGACACTGCCTTTTGGCAGCTTTTTGCCAAATTGCAAGGGTCCTCCTCAAGGGCCCTTGAATTATCCTTGGGGACTCATACCCGAACGTTTCGACTATAAACTAACTCTAATATGTATTAGACACCTTTCCACCAAAATTCATCATTTTCCAACTCCTAAATCATTGTCAAATAAGTTAAGGCACACTAGCACCTCATTGAACTAGTTTTCGAACGTCATGAACGTTCCTTGACGTTTTTATTCCTAAACCTCCTAAATGACTTATATTGATTTCTTTTGACCTTAAAACAGTAAAACAGACTTTATACACTCATTTTTGTCTCTAGAACACGTCCTAGACTTTCAGAGTATTACAAGTATAATTCACCACATAAAATAAATTTAATGATTAAGATATCACTAATCAACATTAATTTACTTTGGTAATTATTCCGGATGATTACCTTATTCAACTATCTATAATCTATGAACATTCTTAAGGTATTAAACTTTTTCTTTACAATCAATACTGGGCACCAAATGAGAAGTATTGGGACAAATAACATTTTTACCATGAAGTTCAAATATGACTTTAAGTGCTCAAAATCATACACACCTTCATACTCTCATTTTCCTATCGCGGAATCATTACAGTCATTTTCATAACACTACAATTGAGCACAAAAAAGTGATAGGATGATCAAGCAATACCCAAGATTACATCGAAATTGACCATACCAAGTTTACAAAATTTACCCAAGTCTGAAACCCACAATCATTAAAGAATGAAGAATGATATACATGGGTAACCACAACATATTCTCCAACCATGGTGCAAACATAAATATGGGCATCAAGAATATCACAACTCAAGTTAATTCCTAATGCAAACCTAATAGATACATCGAGTCACAAACAAGAATAGTACCTGTTATCAAAGCATCTGATTTATCATCCTCTAATATTTCCGAAAATGCATAATACAGAGATCTTTCATCATTATGGGAAGCCCCTAATAAGATTGTCATGATAGGAATCTAAACCCCAGACGAGACCATCATCGTTGACCTCACAGAGGCGGCAGACAAGCCTACTTACGTCATTCTTACTTTACATAGGTAAATTTTAGCAGAAAATTTGAAACCTTTTGTTTCTTAACATTTGTATAAAAAAAAATTCTCATTAATACGTATTTGTTCATCATCAACAATCTAACATAAGAGATAAGCAACTGAAAGAAATAGTTCAATTCTTATTAAGTGTATAATTGCCAAAATGGCACCAATACATTGTCTGAATAAAAAAAGGAAAGAAACTCTAATGGATTATGCTCCACTAGCTCAATTCAAAAACTAATCTAGAATATAAAACAGTAGCATTCGCAAAAGCATGAGTACCTACCAAAACCGGATGAATGTTGGACGCTCGGATAACTACAGCGACGATCCTGTAGCTATATCCTCCAAGTGAGCCTCCACCTAAAATAGTAGAGATTGTATAGGGTTAATACACATTTGTACTAAGTATGGGTATATGCAAGCACACACCACAGACATGCATGAGAAAGAATATCTCTTTCCTAACAACATTATTTTTTGAAGTCAAGTCAGTGGACTTGCCAAATTGAGATTTGGAAAGTTTGCAAATTTGGATTAGGAAAGTCAATGAGCTTTCCAAATTTGGTTTAGGAAAATCAGTGAGCTTTCAAGATTTGGAATAGGTAAGTTATGCCATGAGAATAACATATATCATAATTTTCACATTTGCACAAAGCACATAACAGTTACACATAGCACATATCATATAGCTTACAACACACTTTGCATGTAGCACATAACTTGTTTAATATCATTCATTCATATGCCATGAGATCTGGAAATCATGGACTTAATATTAAGACATCCAAGAAATGAGGGCTCAACAGATGGGACCTCAACTAGGGTGTCTTCATTAGCAAATACATAGTCCGCTTCGTTCATTCATACGTACTCCATTTCATTTCATCCATAGGCTAGTGTAAACACCAGCTATACCTAGTATGTAGTTTAAGACTTTCATTAGGTTCGTTGTGAAATGACATCCCAGAATTGAGGGCTTAACAGATGGGACCTCAACTAGGAAGTCCTCATTAGCAAACACAGAGTCTGCTTCATTCATTCATATGTAATTCATTTCATTTCATTCATAGTCGACTGTAAACACCAACTATACCTAGTTTATAGTTTGAGACTTTAATTAGGTTCATTGTGCAATTACCAAGAATGACCTAATGTCATACTTGAATCTAACTAACCTTTTGATTATCCTATCCTAACACCTTTGGTATCATTCATTTCATTATGTGCATCATTTGAGGTTGGCCTCCTCCATTCATTGGGAACACTAACTTTAACCGACATAGATTATGTGAGAATCATGAAATCTAGTGTCTCCCCCACAACAAAGAGAGGTGGAATCACCGACCAAAGTGATCCATAACATGCTAGAGTACATGGGAATTTAACCTCGCCACATCATTATATTAGCTGTATAGGTTCAAAGACTAGGAGATATAAGGAGACCCATACTCGACAAACTGGACAGTCTCATCTCATGACAGTTACGTAAACCTCTACCCTGAAAGAAGGCATCACCGCTCATAGCTAGTCTATTGGTGCTCTGTACAAAATTCTATTACGTTCATCTCATACGTCGTGGAAGCTTGCTTCTAGTATGAGGACCTCATAGATCATTAGATGATTTATCATCTCATCGGTAGTATTGAGTGTGTTAAAGTCAATACTCTCATTAGAGTGTTCATAGAGACTGGTCTTTTCATTATCTTACTCTCTTAGGTGAGTACGTATTGGTAGTACTAACTTAGGCTCATTTGAGAATGCTCTCATCATTTACATTAGCCTCATATCATGTTGTCACCACATTCATTATCATTAGCACCTTTGCTTTTCATAGTTACTCATCTGTTATTATGTGAATGTTCATTTCATCATATTCCAATGCGCTTGGCCATTTAGTGTGTTTCACACCCTTACTTAACCCTTCTAAGGTATCATCATTTCATTGTTCATTTCATCATTTCATTGTTCAATTCATCATTTCATTGTTCATCTCATCATATGCCAATGTACTTGTCCATTTAATATATTTTACACTCATACTTAACCCTTCTAGGGTTCATCATTTCATTACATACATATTAGGTTAAATTACTTTAAAACGTATGTTAGACTTATGTGTCTATACATAAAAGCCATGGAGCTTCATTCATAGTTCGTTAAGTGATTCATGCATTCCTAAGATTATGTAGTACAAGACTTATGTATCTTGTATATATGCCAAGATCTTGATTTGATCTAAGTAGGTGGCATTATTCTTGGACAGTTTGTTCATGTATGACTTATGTATCAATACGGAAGTTTAGGCAATGGAACCAAGTTCTAATATCTTGGATAACACTTTACATTTCATTGACTATATTTTTATCTCCATGATATTGGGACTCTATATTAAACCCCAACATTAATAATATATACATCCCCAATCATTAACAAAGGGGACCAACTCAAGCGTAGGGATTTTGAAATATACATCCCCAATCATAGCTAAATGATAAATACAAACCATAGAAATCCTCTTTCTATCTTTAATACGAGATTCAAATTGGCCTTTACACATAAAATTTCCCCATTTCCACTCTAGGACATGCTCATTTGGAAACTGAAATTGGACTACGTGTTCTACAATCAATAAAGGCATTACACGAATGCAACCAATCCATACCAAGAATAACATAAAACAATAATATATATATAGCTTTACAAGGTTAAAAAGGGTAACTCTATGGGACAAGGAAACATGAAACTTTCTATAGATATTCTTAGACACCATAGAAGCACAAAAAGAAGTAGAGGCCGAAAAGGGATGCCTAACAACACTTATGGGAGAATATAAATCTCATAGACACATGTGGTGTCACAAATACAAGGTATCACTGACATCAAGTAGAGCTTAAACATCAAGTTGGAAAGCATTCAACATACTAGCCACTATATCGGGCAAACCATCTTGCTCATGCCTAGTCTGAAGTGCATAAAATCGTTGCTTTGGAGCAATAGAACCAAAACTACTTGGACTGGATGAAGGAGTAGGTTGAGAACTTTAATGATTATCTCCTTCATTCTTAGCAACTGAAGGATAATATCTTATCTTGTGATCCGTCTTACCAAACCCAAAACATGCATTGCAACCTGCAAGACACATTCTCTCTGATCCTTCCATACTTAGCACAAATACGCAACAAGAAACCACATTCATTTACTCATTGAGGCTCCATTTTAGACACCCTATATTTTATGAACTTAGAAGACACATTAGAGTAAGACTGACCCAAAGCTATTTGTCAAAACTTCGAAAGACCATGTCCATCAGACCTTGGATGTGAGAAATTACCATCCCCAGTCTTATCCCTCTTTGCCTCTCTAGCTTATTCTCCTCTTAAATTTGTTCATCATGAACCATAAGACGAGAAACATCCATATTAGTAACAATTAAATCGGTGTAACATTCGTTAACCACCATTTCAGACACACCTGAATAGAACCTGCTCATCTTTGCCCTAGAATTGGCAAGCATTGTAGTAGAATATTGACACAATTGTGTTAACTTCAAATCATATTATTTCACACTTATTCTCCTTGATGAATATTAATTAATTTGAGAACATTTTCCTCCCTCATCAAAAGGGGCAGGAACCTATCTAGGAAAATAACTTTTTCTGGCCTTCCTTATTACCATTGGTTTAATATTTTTTGAGAAACAACCTTAAGTTGTTAAGATACAAACTTTTTCTTTTCCACTGGCTTAATCACTTAATCATTAACACCTTCAAAACCTTATTAATAAACTCTTAAGGATCTTCGTCAACTTCAGAACCATGAAACTCTCACGGATTCATTCTAGTGAAGTTTCTCACACTAGATACTGTCGTACCTACATTTGGGTTTACGGAAATTGGAACCTTACTATTAGATTGGGCCATCATGGCTTGAGACAATACATGAAAAGCTACCCTAAATTCTACATTAGTAATTTTTCTGCCAAAAGATCGACCAGAGCTTGATTATATTTAGGAGAAGCTTATTGATTCAAATTATCTCCGATATTTCTTCTAGAATAAGCTCTTCGAGTCTCCATATGTTGTAGAGTATCCGATCAAGATTAGAAGAGATACTCTATAGAGTTAAATTATATCGCGTGACTTTAGAGTAATTAAAGAAGTAGAGTTTCCTATCATCATGCAGCCTCTCATTCATAAATGTTGTACTATTCACACTCATGAACAAGATTCAACTTGATGTAGCTTATGAGATACCTAGGATTTTTACAAAGTTTTTTCTCTGCTTACCAAGTTTGTCACCGCCCAAGGTATCGCCTAGGAGTAACAAAAGGTATAAAACATCGAAAGGACCCATAAAAGTCACTTAGCATTCACAACATAAGAAATAGTAAAATATTTAATGAACAACATTTCAAGTTCAAAAATTTTATAATGAAAAATAGAAGCCAAAACACTTGTCTCATTAGCTATCTAGTACATAATAATGAATTTCAGAATAGCCCATACATCATGTCAGAAAATTAACGTAAGAACAAAAAGCTGAAACAACGAGAGTCTGTCCTTGAAGCATGAGGACCCACCAAAGTTTGAAATATCTTAATTAAACTTCTACACATAAAACTTGGAATCTTGACAGTGCAACCCTACATTAGGCAATAGTGTGCTTTAGTACAAATCATGTACCATGTATGACAGCCATGCATATAAACATTTAAAATATTCTAATCATGGACATTACATGAGTTATAAATGAACAAGCTAAAACATAAATCTTGAGAGTTATAAATCATAAGTCATAAAACATGATCAATACTCATGCCTACATTTCCCCAAAAGTAGGGTCTGACATTCAGGGTTCTTAGTTTTATGGATCAATTATTTTTGGAGAGATTTCAAGTTGTGTTGAGTCCTCATATTCTTAGGACCAATTCTGATATCCCTTTCATTTTTTAATTTCAGTTTTCGAACTTGATGTATGTTATGCATCTCGATTAACTCTTATGCACTAGATGAATTTCAGATGATGTTTAGATTTTCTTTTTTTTCTTTAAATATTTTATCTGTTTAAATAGATGTTTAAATCTTTTGATCTCTATGATCTTGTATGATGCATGCTAAGCCACTTGCCTAATTCCTCTGGGGGTGTTATATGCCTATTCATATCTAGGGTGTACTTTGAGTCGTGAAAAACATAGTGTTTATATCACAAGACTTATAAAGGTCATAGGATGTATCATAATCCATGTCGAGTAGAGTCTTGTTTATCAGTGTGAAGCGCAATACATTTATGTATAAGAGGCTATAAGTTGTTTAGTAAGTTCCACTTTTTGCATTACTATAAAGTTGGGCATTAGACTGTAACTCTAGGTGTCTTTCTATATTAATCCTATTTATGCTTTTAAAAATATGCTTCCACGAAGGAATCTCGTGATAAGGAATAGGAATGTTCGTGATAATGTGAGATAAGAGGTTTCCCAAGTGTTGGACAACCCTTTGGTCGAGCAAGTGACTAATGATTAGTTGCAAATTGCATTTCATGCCTCAGCCAAATATATGATGACTCAATCAAATAGGGAAGTCTTGTCTCCTGTGAACCCAAATGTTGGTACACTAAAAACTATAGTAAGAGAATTTATTAGAATGAATCCGATGGAATTTTATGAGTCTAAAGTTGAAGAAAATCCTTAAGAGTTCATTAAGGGTCTTGCTCAAGTTTTGACTGCTTAAACACTTAAGGGTCTTGCTCAAGTTTTGTTCAACCAATGGAAGGAAGAGAGGTGGAAAATGAGGGTCCTCTTGAAAAGGAGAAAGTTAAGCTTGCTTTTCTTGATAGGTTCTTCCCATTGAAAAGAGAGAGACAAAGGTACTTGAGTTTGAACTTCATGAAATTGTCCAAATATGCTCCAACTATGGTTGCCGATCCAAGGGTAAGGATGAGTAAGTTTGTATCGGGTGATTCTGAATTAGTGATCAATTAATGCCTTTTACTCCATGCTTCTTCAGGATATGCATGTGTCCCATTTAGTACTATATGTAAATTAAATAGCAGAAGAAAAGTTCACGAAGAAAAAAAGGGATTCAAAGATGGAAATAAGTGATTATGGTGAGTTCTTACATTCATGGTCTGATAGAGGTAGTCATTCTAATGGCAAGTGTTCTAGTGAGAAAATGTGGCCCGAGTGAAGGGAGTGTGGGATAAGACATCATAAGGATGAGTGTATAGCTTGTTGAAATGCATGTAAAATTAAAAATAGATGATAAGATAAAATGTTATCCTACTTTTGCTAAGAATGAGGGAGATAATATTAAACAGGCTCAACCGTACCATTCCTACGATCCTAGTGGTGTTCAAAAGCCCAATAGGTTCTATGCTCTACAAACAGAAGAAGATCACGAGGGTTGGTTAGATGTAGTATTTTGTAAGTTAAGCTCTTTAGCTTGTGATTTTGCATTCCTTGATATTGCATTCATGACACTCATTAGGGGTGATATTATCAAGTAAACCTAGTCATGAACATTAAACTCAATAACTCTTATCCTTATAAAAGAATATGACTTTTGATAAGTTTTATCCTTTTTCAAACCTTCTCCAATAAGTCAAACTTTCTTCGTCTCATGTACGAACTTGGGACCTATTAGGGAAACTTTACCAAACTCAAACCAACCTATAGGTGAGTACACCTTATATAGTACAATACCTAAAATAGAGTCATAACAAATACTTGAGTAAGAATAACCATTATAGGAAAACACAGTAAAAAAAATGGTCATCCTAATTACCCTTAAAAATTTTCACACAATCTCTAAACATCTTCAAAAGTTTGGATAGTACGGTCCGCTTGTCCATCAGTTTAAGGTGAAAGGTTATACTAAGGTTAACATTAATATCAAGAACCTTTTGGAAATATTTGCATAACAAAGAAGTTAACTGAGTACCACAAACGGAAATAACAGATAAAGAAAGTCCATAGAGCATTACCATTTCTCTCAAGTACAACTTAGCGTAGTCTTTTGCCGATTATGAAGCCTTGACGGAAATTAAATTACACGATTTCGTCATTCAATCTAATATAACCCAAATCGAACCATATTGTCGCTTGATGTAAAAAAAAACAACCAAATCCATATTCAAGTCTTCCTACTTCCAAGTAGGAATTCTAATGTCTTGGGATAAAGCTCACGATTTCTGATGCTCAACTTTCAAGCATTGACAATTAAGACATTTAGACACAAAACTCCACGATTTATTTCTTCATTCCATTCCACCATTATATATTATGTAAAGTACTCTACATCTTGGTGGCTCTAAGATGACTGAAATATTGAGAACGATGGGATTCTTACAAGGCATGTTTTCTCAAGTCATCAACATTAACAACACACAAACAGCTTTGCCATCTAAGTACTCGATCTCCCTTATTAAGAAAGACATGAAAGACTTATTTAGCACTACTTCCTTTAGTTAAACCAAGGTTTGATCAAGACCACCTTTAGTGGAGTCTCCTGGATGAAAACCCAACCAGGACAATCTATGAACATCTCCAACAAACTACGTTCTACCATCTTCAATATAAGCAAAAATATCCACAGATAAGCGACTAAGAAAATCAGCCTTAACATTTACCTTACTAGGGTGATGAAGAACATTCATATCAGAATCATTTAATAACTCAAGTCACCTTTTTTGGTGAAGAATTATATCCTTTTGATTGAGAACATATTGCAATATCTTGTGGTCAGTAAAGACTTCTACGTGAACAACATAAAAGGAGTGCCTCCATGTTTTAGGGCAAAAACAACTACCATTAATTCTAGGTCATTGGTATGATAATTCTTCTCATGAATATTAAGTTTGCTTCAATAATAGGCAATAACTTTTCCATTTTTTACAAGTACACATCCTAACCTAATTTTCGAGGTATCCTATTGAACAACAAAACGACCAGCCCCTTTTCTTAAGGTTACCATTGGAGCAGAAGTAAATCTATCCTTCAACTATGTAAAACTCTTTTCACATGATTCATACCATACGAAAATAGCCTTTTTTGTGTCAATGTTGTTAATAAAGAAGTAATAGAAGAAAACCTCTCATCAAACCTTTTTTAATAACTAACAAAACCCAAGAAACTTCAAAAATCCAAAAGGGATAGAGGTCTAGGCAAACTCCATCCATATTCTTAGGATTTATATCAATACCGTTACTTGAAACAGTATGGCAATGAAAAAGCAAAAAACAAATCCGAAAATCGCATTTGTGAAACCTTGAAATGAGTTGCTGGTTATTAAGAATTTTCAACACAGTCTTTAAATGGTTGATGTAATCATAAAAATTGATCGAATAAATTAATATATCATCAATGAATACAATCAAAAAGATGTCATGCTATTGTCTAAATTTCATATTCAATAAACTATAAAGTGAATAGAGAATTAGTAAAACCAAGAGACATTAACAACAACTCAAAAAATGACCATATAGGGTTCAAAAGTCCATTTATGGAATATCATTTGCCTTCACCCTCAATTGCGGATAACCTGACTGATGTTTAATCTTAAAAAAGAAACCCACTCTTTGAATTTTGTCAAAAAAATAATCTATTCTTATGAGAAGATATTTTCTTACAGAAAACATTGTTCAACACTCAATAGCCTATACACATTAAGAATGACCCATCTTTTTTTCTAATAAACTAAAATTGTGCGCCACCTGGAGAGATAATCTATTAGATGAAACCCTTATCCAACAGATCTTCTAATTTCTTAAGTTCTATTCGAACCATTTTGTAAGAAGAAATAGAGATAGGTTGAGTATCTTGAGAAGGTCAATACTGAAATCTATTTCTCTTTTAGAAGGAATACCATGTAGATCATATGGGAAGAGTTAGAAGAACTCATCAAAAAGGCGACCGACTCAAGAGTAGGAGTTTCAGAATCTACATCTCTCATCCTGACTAGATGATAAATACAACCATTAGAAATAATTATTCTAGCTTAAAGAAATTAAAACAAATTGGCCCTTAGGCATATAATTTCCCTCTTTTCGCTCCAAGACATGCTCATTTGGAAACGAAAACTTGATTACAAGTTATATGATCAATAGAAGCATAACATCATTCAACCATTCCATACCAAGAATAACATAAAAGTATAACATATCATGCTTTACCAGTTTAACAAGACAAACTCTATGGGACAATGAAACATGACACTTTCTATACACCCTCTTAGCCACCATAGAAGCACCAATAGGAGTAGAGACAGAAAAGGGATCTAAAAACACCTACATGAGAATATGAAACCTCATAGCGACATATGGCATCACAAAACACAAGGTAGAACTCATATTAAATAAAGCATAAACATTACTGTGGAACATTTTCATCATACTTGTTACCACATAGAGAGAACCCTCTTGATCATATGGAGTCTTAAGTGCATAAAAACGGTTTTGATTAGGAAAATTAGAACCCAAACCACTAGAACTCGATGATGGATTAGGTTGAGAGCTTTGACGATTATCTCCTTCATTCTTAGAAACTTAAGGAAATTTATTATCTTGTGGTTCGTCTTATCACACCCAAAACAAGCATTGGAACCCGCAACACACTTGCCCTCCCACTTCATCCACACTTAGCACAAGTAGGAAACAAAAAACCACTACCATTTACTCCATGAGGATATGTGTTATGCACACTATATTTTTTGAACTTAGAAGAAACATTGAATTTAAGATTGACCCAAAAACATTTCTCTAAACTTAGAACGACCGTGTCCATTAAACCTTGGATAAGACAATTACCATCCCTAGTCTTATCCCTCTTTTCCTCTACAGACTTTTTCTTAAGTGTCTCCTAGTTAATTTTTTCAACGTGAACCATAAGACGAGAAATATACATATCAGTAACAATCATGGACGTGTGATATTCCTTAACCACCGCTTCAAACACACCTAAAACAAACTTGCTCATCTTTGCCCTAGAATCAACAACTAATGTAGGAGCATATCGACAATATTGTGTGAACTTCAAAGCAAATTATTAAATATTCATGTTCTCTTGATGAAGATTAATTAATTTGAGAACATTTTCCTCTCTCATCAAAAGGGTCAAGAACCTATCAAGCAAAGCAATTATAACTTTTGCCAATCTAGAGAATCCAATATTTTTAATCTCCCTTCTTTCCATTGGTTGAAACAAATTTGAGAAACACACTGATGTTGATAAGAGACCAAATCAGCCTTTTCCATATTATAATCATCAACACCTTGTAAACCTCATGAATAAACTCTTAAGGATCTTCACCAACCATAGAACTATGAAACTCTCGCTAATTCCTTCTAGTGAAGTTTGTCACTTTAGATGTCGTTGTACCCACATATGGGTTTACAGAAAGAAGAATCTCCCTATTGAATTGGTCCATCATAGTTTGATACTATACTTGAAAAGAAACCCTAAGCTATGCATTCACTTTCTCCGAGAAAGGGTCGAATAGAGCTTGACGAAGTTATGGAGGAGCTTCTTGATTCACATTCTCTCCCACATTCTTTATTGTATAAGCTCTTCGAGTAGAGTTACCAACCGAATTTCTGATCAAATTCAGATTCAAAAAATTTAAGAAAAAATGAATAGATCCACATCGTTATCATAAATTAATTGATATTAACTCGTCATGTGTAATTCATGTACCACATATAACATAAATAAAAATAATATAAAGGATGAGATTCATACTAAATCACATTTTGATTCCAAAGAATAACTTTAAAATCATCTTGGTGACCTCAAAAAATATAACCACATAGCAATGAGTACTTCTTAATTGGCCGTTATCAATGAACTTACAAAATTTCAGATCAATTGGAGTCTAGAAAAATATTTATTTCAACATCTATGACCAAATTCAAATTCAAGGGAATTAAACATCTTTAGGAATTAAAACAATATGACCTACATTCTTATCACATATAAATTCATGTCAAATAACCATGTGTAGTCATGTTCAAAATTTAACATAATCCTAACTAACATAATGAATGATCTTATCATATTCAAATCAAATTTTAATCTTTCAGACTATCTATACCTATCTAGATAATTTTCATTAATACTATAAAATTTCAAGTCAATCAAAGATCATATAATTCATGACCACCTAAGCTATGACCAAATTTGAAAAAATTAATCGTTTAGGCATAGTTTTATATTAATAATTTTCATTCTCTTATAATAATTATATCATGAGCATAAGGCGTACATGTGTTCTTTCTTCGGCTATGACACAAAACATCTTCTAATAACAAATTGTCCTCTCGATTAATACATCTTAGAATTCAAATGTTATGTTTTCCCTTTCACACAATTGAAAAACCTTAATATCACTTCTTATGAATTAATTAAGCATTGCTTGTATCTCATGGTAAATCTCCATTGGTATAAATAAATATTTACCACTAGTATTCTCTTAGAACAGTCTATACATGATATACATTGAAGACATTCTAATAACTCAAATAAATAGATCACTTTTGTAAATCCTATTTATAAATCATAATTATAAATTCATGTATTGAAATCTTTTTATAGATATAAAATCTATTTTTTCCCAATAATTTTAAATTAATAGAGCACATTAGAAACAATATTCACCAATTATAAATTCATAACTTTTACTACTTTTTTGTGAGAAGGTGCAAAATTGTGCTCACTATGTATTGTGGATTTTTTTAAAGAAAAACAGATACATTAAGGTTTTAAAATAAATGGGTGGTTACATAAGTCTTATGTATTGAGTGTAGGTGACAATTATAAGATTAATGATTTAGGATTGGGTGAAGGTGACAATTATGTGATTAATGATTAAGGATTGTAGAGTTGCCCTCAAGTATATAAGTTGACAGTTTCATCTACTGAGTTAAATGAAGGGGTAAAGGGTAATTTCACAATACATAATTTAACCAACTATTGGTGGGGATTAAATGAGGGGTTAAATGGTAAATTGACTACACCAAACCTAATTTAACCAATTTTGGTGGAAAAATATCGAGGCAAAAGAGGCAATAAAAGCTTTTTTCCCCCGCCTCCAGCCGTCGTATTCGTCCTCTTGTTCTTCTTCTGCTCTCGTCTTTGCTTGCTTGCTTTCCTTTCTTCCTTCTTTCTTCATATTCCTCTTCTTCTTCTTCTTCTTATTTTTGTAAATTGCGGGTCTTCGTTGGTTGTGCTTGTGCTTTCTTCTTCTTGAATCAGTTTTTTACCTAATATTTAACTGGTGGATACAATTTCGTGTTGTTCAATTGGAACTATTGCATAAGCGGTATATATAATTGTTTATGGTAGGTACAACTAATAGTTATTTAAAATCAATTATATCATCTAATCTGTGTACCTGCATTTTTTTCAATAATTTGCATTCGCGTTTAAAACATATTCTTATATATGTTGCAACAATTGACTATTATATCATTTCATAGTCATATGTAGCAACGTGTGATTTATTTTTACATCTGAATAGTCATCTGTATCAACATATGACTTACATCTCGCAACATAATAGTCATATGTAGAAACATGTGATTTATTTTCACAATAGAACAGTCATATGTAGCAACATATGACATAATCTCGCAACAGAATAGTCATATGTTGCTACATATGATATAACTAAAAAATGTATCAACAAGTTGATTTATTTTTCACAACAGAACAGTCATACATAGCAACATATGACTTACATCTTGCAATAGAAAGTCATATGTTGCTACATACGATATAACTAAAATATGTAGTAATATATGATTTATTTTTCACAATAGAACAGTCATATGTAGAAACATATGACTTACATCTTGCAAAAGAATAGTCATATGTTGCTACATATGATATAACTAAAAATTGTAGCAGCATGTGATTTATTTTCACAACTGAACAGTGATATGTAGGAACATATGAGTTAAATCTCACAAAAGAATAGTCATATGTTGCCACATATAATATCACTAAAAAATGTAGCAACATGCGATTTTATTTTTTACAATAGAACAGTCATATGTAGGAACATATGACTTACATCTCGCAACAGAATAGTTATATGTTGCTACATATGATAGAACTAAAAAATGAAGCAGCATGTGGTTTATTTTTCACAACAAAAGAGTCATATGTAGCAACATATGTCTTACATCTCGCAATAGAATAGTCCAATGTTGCTACACATGATATAACTAAAAAATGCATCAACATGTTGATTTATTCTTTACAATAAAACAGTCATAAGTAGCAACATATTACTTACATCTCGCAACAGAATAGTCATATGTTGCTACATATGATACAACTAAAAAGTGTAGCAACATGTGATTTTTTTTCACAACAGAACAGTCATATATAGCAACAAATGACTCAAATATTGCCACTGAATAGTCTTATGTTGCTATATATGCTATTTCTTCATAATTAGTAATTGTTTTTTTAATTATTTTCTTCAGGTACAATGTCGTTATTTGTATGGATTTATTGTCGTGGTGAATGGATTGAGAAGAAAAATCAATTCATATGGTGTTGGGAGGATACTAAAAATGAGAAACCCTTTTAGTAGGGATGTATGTCGAAAGAAACATTTTGTATTATGAGTTCATTAATTTAGTTGTGCATAAGTTCTGATAGAACTGTAAACCGCAAGATCTTGTAATTAGTTACATTCCCCATTTTTTTAATAACTAGAAGGTTTTACCTTTTAGAATAACAGATCAATATAGTTTGGGTGTTTATTTGGGAGGAACAGAGAAAGCGACAATATTAAGAGTCTACGTGAAAAAACTCCTATGGAGGAGGATCATATTGTAGACCAAGGCCAACAAGATATGTTTAATGCTGAATTTCATCCTGCGTATATGGATTATACTGATGATGAAATTGGAATAGGTGAAGGTGTAGGTGAAAGTGAAGCTCAAGATGAAGGGTTCATACCTTGAGAGCATAATTCCTCGCACACCTATAGTTGGCAGCAACAATCCATGTTCTTCTCAAACTTCACGTGTTAATAATGTTAGAGATGATGAAACATGATTTTATAAGGGAATGACATTCAAGTAAAAGCAAGAACTGGAAAATTCATTGAAAATTGCTTGCATGAAAAAATATTTTAGACTGAAAAAGGTGATCAATTCTCGTAATATGTTTTCTTTAGATGTTCATATCTGGATTAAAATTGGTGGTTGAGGGCTGTGAAATTTATAGGTAGTGAAAGGTTTGCCATTAGAATCTAAGAAAAGTACCATACGTGTGGTTAAGAGCATCTTACAAGTCATAATCCCATGCCACGGCAAAAGTCATAGGTAAGTACTTTTAGAATAGGTTTCCTAATGGTAAAGGCCCATCCACAAGAGACATGTCAAATCAACTCCGTACAAAATTGGATTGTAAGGTAAGATATTGGAATATTTATAAGGGCATGGAATGCTAAGTCCAATGTTAGGGGAACACATGAGAACGGGTACGCAGTGCTTTATACGTACCGATATATGTTTAAAGTTGCGAATCAAGGAAGCAAGACAACATTGTCGCTCGATGAAAATGGGTGGTTCCAGTACTTCTTTGTATCATATGCTATTTGGATGATTGTTCTTCAAGAAATGAGAAAAGTAATAGTAGTTGATGGTATATTTCTACGAAGCAATTATGGAGGAGTTCTGCTATCGGCGGTGGCACATGATGCCCAGAATCTTATATTTCTAATAGCTTTTGTGTCGTAGACAAGGAATGTGATTCCTCATATGAATATTTTTTTTAAAATATGAGAAGCTTTGTAGATGATATTGATGAGTTGTGCATTATCTCTGATAGGAATATAACAATTCGAAAGATGGTTTCGAGAATCTGCCCATCATCTCATTATGGTTGTTACATGAGACACCTTTGGGAAAATATTTGTAATAACTTTCACAATTCAAAGGCAGTGTCCCATTTTTATAAAGCAGCAAAGGCGTACGATATATTTGAATTTAATGATCATTTCAATCAAATAAGAGATTTGGTACCAAAGGCCGCTGAAACTCTAAAACGTATTGGATTTCACACATGGAATAGGGCATTTTGCCCAAGAAATAGTTACCATCTCAGTTGCGTTTATTTTTACTTTATGTGTTTTGTTTGATTTTTATCTATTGTGTAGATATAACATTATGATGTCAAACATCGCGGAATTGGTGAATTCTATGTTTGATGTTGAAAGAGTATTTCCCATTATCGCTCAATGTAATGAAATAAACAAGAGATTTGCATTATTATTTCACAAGGGGCGTATGGAGCAGGTGCACTCTGCAAATAGATTTGTTCCTTCAATGGAAAAAGACAAATAAGAGTATGTTAACGCGGGAAACAAATTGTTGGCCATCAAATCTCTAACTACAATTTCAGTGTCACTAGTCTTGGATATGTTGCTACTGAGGATATACAATGAAGAATTTGTACTTGTAGAATTTTTGATTCTGAGAAACTACCTTGTCCACATGTCATGGCAGCGATTCGATCCCAACATGGTGATGATTTTGGAAATCTTATTTACTTGTACTCCCCTCCATATTATTTTGTGGAAAAATACATAATGGCATATTGTCAAGAAATTCGCCCGGTGCCAACTGAAGATTCTTGGATTGTCCTTTTGGATATCACACAGATAGAAATACCTTCTCCATATGTTGATCCAAGTAAACCCAGAAGAAGGACATATAAGAGACGGCGTTGAGTTGGTGAATCATTTCAAACAAGAAAAAATAAGTGTTAAGTATGTAGGGACTTTGGCCACAAAAAAACTATATGCCCAAATTGAAATTCCCATAAGAAGTGTTAAGCATTGTGTTGTTGATTTTTAATGAACGTTATTTCTTATTTGAGGATGATATCTATTATATAATCTTATTTAGAAACATTACGATGCTCATGATCATGCTAGCAGGGTTAGCTTGGTATCACTTGTCGTCCTAGGTTCCATGTATGCATATCGGTGGGTAGCTCAGGGCATGAATATTTGAGTGGTCAGAGGCATGTGAAAGAAGCTTCAAAATCTTGAAATATAGGATTACTTCCACTGTGATGTTAAATTTACCAGAGGGTACCAAGGTATTCGTTGTATATTTTGATGCATCCCGAGTGGGCTTCGGGTTTTCGCTTAATCATCATGGGAAAGTAGTAGCCTATGCCTTTAGGCAACATAGGGTGCACGAGAAGAATTATCCTACTCATGATCTTGAATTAGCGGCTGTGGTATTTGCATAAAATATATTGAGGCATTACCTATGTGGTGTCCATGTTTATGTGTGTACCGACCAACAAAGTCTTCGATATGTTTTTACTATAAAATAGTAAAATCTCCAACAAAGAAAGTGGTTAGAATTATTCAAAGATCAGAACATGAGTACTCTCTACCACTCTAGCAAGCCAATGTGGTTGCGGATGCTATAAGTTGTATGACAGAGCACGTATGCATCACTACTTAAAAGGTACTGAGCATGTAGGATAGAGTAAAGATGAAATAAAACATAATTGAACAAGAACAAAAGCAAGTATAATAATCTCAACATTATATGCTAATTTCTGACTAACTTAATGCAATGACCAATTTATAACATTCTGAGACTGAATACTGAATATACTGATAAATGGTCAATGCAGAGAGTTTGACTAAACTATGGGAGCTACGAAGAAGCGACAATAAAACCACATGAGCTAAATATGGAGTCTGATGAATATGACCCATCAAGAGGACCCAATATACACTTTCAGAGGTATAAATACATGTTGGCATGATCACTAAACAGATTGCCCACAGAGAGGGCTTACAACCTACTTGGCTAGTAGTTCTAGGGCTAATTGGGTACGCTGAACCGTAGTCCAACTTTGTATTATGCTACTCCCAATGAATTCTTTAAATTTACATATTATGTTTGAGTTTCTGTAAATTCTGAATAACTCGAAACCGAACATACAAACTTAGAATACAACAATTAAACAGGTAATTATGCATTTATAACTGAGGCATGTATATCTGAAGTGTCTATAATATCTTTCACCACTTATCTACGGATCATTAGTATTTTTGAAGGTGTCTAAAATGTTTAATATATCAATATAAAGTAAGATTTGACTTAAATATACGAAGGGTGTCCAATTGGACACCCTGGAGCAATTGTATCTCCACTCCTCCAACAAGATGATACTACAACTACACCTTCACCAATTTGATCTCCTTTGCCTTAAAATTCCTTACTACCAATAAAGAGTCACAACTAGTTCTATTTCATATTAAAATCCTTTTATATTAATATTAATTCCCACTTGTTGATATAATCTCAATCCCCATGATACTTCTTTAGCATACACATATGAAAAATATAGTAAACTCTAGACGTGTAGGATGGCAGTGCTTACATTTACACCATGGGCCAATACTGTCATGACTGTCTAATAGACCAATGGAATGAGGGATAAGCTTACCTTTCTTATTACCAAAATTGATTTGATCGGTGACACCTTCAATACATCTAATCACCAACTTCAAATGTCATTTCCTTTACCTCCCAATCTGCTTACTCTTTATTCCTACTATTGGCTACCATTAGCTTAGCCTAAATCTCCCTCGCCCTTTCCTAGGCTTCCTTAACTATGTCAACACCCAAAATATATCAGCCGCATCTGATAATCCTATGGGCGATCTGATCCCCTTCAATGAATGCCTCAATAAAGCCATATCATTGTTGTTTCAGTGATAATTTTTATTATAAGAGATTTCATCAATTACATACACACAAAATATGTTTTAAAGTAGCTGAATAATCCTCTCTAACTGACCATCTATATGTGAATGAAAAGTTTGTATTTAAAGTAAGTTGAGCGCCCAACGCTTCATGAAACTTACCCCAGAACACAGTAGTAAAATGAGTGTCACGATCTAAAATAATATAAATAGGCACCCTGTGCAATTTCACACTCTTCTTGACATAGGTTATAATCAATTCTTGACAGTGATAATCAACTCTGTCTAGAAGAAAGTGGGGAGACATAGTTAATGTATCAATGATGACTCATTGTCATACTGTCCCAAAGTCATAAGAAGTCCCACCATGATAACCATAGATATTATTTCCCACCTCTACTCATAAAATATGCTTTTTTTTAAGAAATCCTTCACACGTTTGAATCCCAAACTTGTCGGAATTTTAACATTTGGATAGTTACTGACCAATTGTGTTTTTCATTCCAAAACACCAATAAAGTCTCATCAAATCTCGATACCCGGACGAACATAATCCTATAAATCGTGAGACTTATCCAAAAGAAACTGTATCACATTATAAACTTGACGAACACAAATCTTTCCTTTGAAATCGAGAACTTCACATGTATCTAGAGTACCATGTTGGTCCTTCGCAAATTATATTCTATTTCTGATCTTGTTTAAGTCCTCGTCCTCAAACAACTAGGTCTTTGTCCCTTCTATAAAAGTTGGCTTACCATTATAATGCATAATCCACCACTTTTATTTAAGATACACAATTGCATGAACTTAGACTCTAGAGTTGATATCATCTTTACTAAGGGTAACTTACACACCCCAAGCAAGCCAAACTTCCATGCTGATTGTTGTTCTGCTTATTGCATCTGCCACCACAGTGGCCTTAACTAAATAGTAATTTCATAGTCTTTTAACAATTTTATTCACATTCGTTGTCTCAAGTTCAATTATCCCATAGTAAACACATGTTGTAAACTCTAATAGTAAGTGAATGCCCCACATTTGACTCCATAGAGGTAGTGCTGCCAAACGTTGAGAGAAAACACTATCAACTAAAAATCATGGGTTCAGTATTATCTCTCATGAACCTTCAACTACTTGAAGCATAGTCTATGACATTCATGTTTTGTATCAACATAAAAACAAAACTCAAATGTGAAGCATCATCATAAAAATGAAAGCCTTACCTTATATAACTACATCAATTTGATTATCAGGGAAAGTAATTTTTTCAATTATGAATCATATTTCGTCACTAAAAATCTTGTGGGACAAAAAATAATTTTTGAATTAGTATTCACTAAATATGTGTTGCTAAAAGTTTACAAATATGACTTTGTATTATTTAACTACAAAAAGTATATTTTCCCCAAATACTTAAACATTTATGACAAATTTATTTTTCGTAAAAAGTATAGTTTTCTCTATAGTTAATAGTATGCATTGTCACTAAAAAGGTCATTACTACCGACAAAATTATATCGTCCCTAATTAGTTTTACTTCAATCAGTGATGACATCAATTGTCACTAAATTTATATGTATTTAGTAGTTGAACCAATTCTAAATTCGTTACTTATGACTACGTTCATATAATAAAGTTGATTTTTTTTAAAAAAAATATATTAATTAGGGATAAATTTATTATTATAAAAAATGTAAATGTTCATATTATCTCCCCATATAAATTTTTTTAGTCCCTCTCTAGAGGGGTTCCCACGTTATGTTTTCTTGGGGACTCAAACTCACAACCTTAAGGTTGGATGTGCGGAGTGCTTACCATCCGATCAACTCTCTGTTGACTCTCATTTTTATTTAATTTTTAACTTCTTTCAAATTCAACTTCTGTAGCAAATAAAATATTATATTATTAATATTTATACACATACACAAATGCATGAAATTTACCATCCACTCATTGAAATGTAGATTAATATTTAATTTAACTGTTTATTTTTTAAGACATCTTTAAATATATTGAGTATGATTTTGTCATTTTATAAATTTATTTTTATATATTATATAAATTATTTAGTACATTTATAAATTTATATAAATTAAACTTTCGATTTTATTTTAAAAAATTTATAAACAGTTCGATTCTTTTAGTAAATCAATTGTTTTAAAATTACATTGATACCATAACTATAAAATTTTGTAATAATATATTTGACATTTTAGTTGGTTCATTTCATTTATTTGTTCTTTCATTTTTAATTTATTTCAATTTTCACACTAATGGAAAAAGTTATAGAATTAAATGATATATTTCAAACCTTTGGAAAGTCTAAATTTTTATGTTGATGTTATCTTTGTATAGTTGCTTTACGTACATACGTGGAATCACTATTAAATATGCACATATTAGGCAGAAGTAAATGTATCACCTTAATATATGTAATTTAAAATCACAAATCAATAAACACACTAAAAATTTGCACCAAGACTTGAGAAATTATTTTTTCTACTGACTTTATCAATGAAAGTGTATCAAATAAAAAACAAAAGTGTTAACAAAAAAATAATAGAAATATATTTGTAGAACCGTACCCAACTCACGGTACTAACAAACTATATTATATTTTCAAATGATGCATTTCATAATTGCATATTGAACGAAACTGTTAAACTGAACTATTCTATTATTAAAAAATCGACCAAATTCGTTGGTTTTAATAGTTTTCCTCGCCAATTAAACAATAGACTCTGCCTATTTCTTATGAAGAAGTTGTATTATTCTTTTTCTATTTTATCACTTGTAATTACGAACAATTGTAGCCAAAAAAATAATATTTAGCTATGATTTTTTTCATATGAAACAGTTAAATTATTCAATACAAATTTTAAGTCGTCGTACACCTTACATATATTGTGAACAATTTTTATTGTCTCTAAAACATGGATTGATTAGAGAAAATAAAATTGGTCACACATTATTTATATTATTAGCGACAAAAATAAATGTCTTGACTACATCTAAATTTGTATAGCTAAAACTTATAATACTTAACTACGATATCTAATTTGTCGATATTGTTACAACATATTATTTTTGATGAAATTTCTTTGTGTTCAAAAACATATAAACTTTAATACAAAAAATATTTAGTCATGAATTAGGTACATTATTTATTACAAAATAATATGTCACTAATAGCTTTAAATTCGTGACTAACACTACTTAACAAATGGTGCCAATTAATTTTTTTATGAGAACCTTTAATGGAAAAAACTTTGCTATGAATATTTATGTTACGTCTCTAAAATTATGTGTCTAATATATTTAAGCACAAAAAGTAATTTTTGTCACTTAAAATGAACAATTAGTGATAAATTTAACTTCATGCTTAATAATTTCGTAGTTGTATATCATATTTCTTATACTGTATTTGTATGTTAGAAAGAGGTAGGTGTCAAGAGGGTAATTAGCGCTTTAAGCTTTCCTGATAATGTTCAGGAGTACCTCTTTTTGTGTTAGCCTTTTCAGATTCATATCAATAGAAGTAAAATTCATAACAAATCAGCAATAGTAGCTCGTAAGATACAGAAACCTCCAAACTTTGTCAAAGAAGTAGGTTGAACCCAATTTTCACCACCTCAGTCATTTCAGGATCTACCATCACCCATTTTACCACAACAAGCCCTAATAAGGCACCCAAAGACTACTACAATTCACATTTTAAAAATTTTCAAGAAAAAAGTTGTTTTCCTTAAACCCCGAACAATATAAAAGGTATTTGCAAGCGTTTTTTCTTACTCTTGGAGTAGATCAAGATATCTCCACTGAACTCAATTACAAAATAGTATAGGAAAAATCATATCATCAAGCTTGTGAAAGTTATTGAAGAATTGGTCAACCTTACAAAAATAACTAAGAACTCATGATACCCATAAAGGTCCTGAAAGATGTCTTAGGTATGTCCTTAAGAATATTCTTTAATAGGTGGTACCTTGATTTGAAATCAGTATTGGAGAATATAGGAAAGCCCTACAACCAGTTAAACAAATAGAATTACTAGATATTCTAATTAATTGAATCCAGAATAAGTTGAATTAATTGAACTTTAAATTGGTTTAATGTTCCATAATGATATCTTAATCTTAATGTTTATTCATGTGGTTAATAGTATGACTATATATAGTACTATATGCAAAATTTGATTTTACTGGGATTCAATTACCAAGGGATTAAATAGTTGTAGTTTTTGCTTTTTGTTATGTGTTACCATCATACTAATACTTTTCAAATTGTTGTGATCATGACAAAGAAAATGGCAAATCATGGGTATCACAAAAGTTTCAATAAATGTAAAGAGAAATTTGAAAATGTGTAAAAATAACATAAGAGAACAAACGATGGCTGCGCATCTAAAGCATATGGGAAAAACTATCGTTTTTCAAACAATTGGAAGTGTTGAAAATCATCACTTCTCAACAAGTGAATGCTCGAGTTTTCCAATATATCTGAATGTTTCAACAATGTAGTATTAAAATTCTTTGTCCGATGAAAATATACAAAGAATGGATAAGAAGAAGAGGAAATGGATGGGTTACTTTGAATACAACATTGCTGAAATATTCAGATGTGATGGAAAATGTGACGTGTTTCCTTGTGGAGAAGTGATATTTTCCAACGATTCAAATTGATTGGAGATCCAATAATTTATCTTATCCACTTCACATGAAAGACAATCTTTGGTTCTCTTATGTTACTTGCAAAGATTTTCAATTTTTTATACACTAGGTAAATTACCCGTGCTTCGCACAGGATTTGACATTTGATTAAACTTACATCTGATTATTCGATAATATCACCTGCAGTAAATGATTAAGTTTCATCGAAAATGAGGAATGAAAAAGATTCATTAGAAGTTCAATTAATGTATTACAATTTTATTCCTCTATAGCAAAAAAAAAAACTACAATAGTGGCAGAAATAAAAGTTTTGTTTACTAAAAAACCAAATGTAATAAATTCAACCATTTCAACAACGTTATGAGTTGTGGAATTAGAAGTGCAAGAGTAGTAGGGTGACATTGCATTCGGAATAAATTTTCTTTGTTTATACGGAGAAACATGTAGAATGGGACAAAAGAGAAGATCAATTTTTAATCATCTTCTGTGTCACTTTTAACAAAGTTAAAAGAAAACTGTCACCAAAATAGTAAAAAGAGCTTCATACTTACATGAATCACTACGACTTATAGTAAAGATTAAGCTCCATGAAATAGGAGGATAAAAACATTTAGGAATGAAACAAACTTCATAAGAAACTTAAGCAATGTAATTGAAGTCAACTATCCAATGGAAAAAACCCTTCAAATAATAGTGGCAGCAACTCCCTCTATTTATAGATAACAGATGGTAGTGTGAATAAATATTTATTGTGCCTTATCGGAAAGCTCACAACTCTTTGCAAAAGTTGCAACCATTTGGAAAGGTCACAACCTCTCATAAAAGTCACAATTTTCATAAAATTTGCGACTCTTCATAAAAGTCAAAACATTTCAGAAAAGTTACAACTTTTGATATAAAAGTTGCAACTCTTCATAAAAGTTGCAACTCTTCATAAAAGTTGCAACTTTTCATAGAAGTCACAACTCTTCATAGAAGTCTTACCTATTCATAGAAGTCACAACTTTTCATAAAAGTCACAACTTTTCATAAGAGTCACATATCTTCATTAAAATCGCAACTCTTCATAAAAGTCACAATTTTTCTTTAAAGGGAAGGCTTGTTTTTGATATAAATAAATTTAAAAGGGAATTCTTGTTTGTGGTGGTGCCACGTAGGCGGACCTAATGTTTTCTTTATATATATATATATATATATATATATATATATATATATATATATGATTTCTTGAAACTTTGTGATAACCGAAGTCTGTCTTTTTCCTGGTCATGATAACAATAGCTGGCAAAGTATAGAAAAATGATAACACAAAAGTACAATAATGACATATAACCAAACTACAATAAGTAAAAAATCACTTGGTTATTGAATTCACCAGTAAAACAAAATTTTTCCACATATAACATTGTCTAGTAGTATAATTCACCACATAAAATAAACTTAAAGATTAAGATATCACTAATCTACATTAACTTACATTGGAGCACCATGTAAGTTAATCTATGAGTATTCTCAAGCTACCAACCTTTTTCATTACAATCAATAATTGAGAACCAAAGGAGAAGTACTGGGACAAATAACACCTTTACCAAGAAGTTCAAATATGATCTTTGAGTGCTTACAATTATATACCCCTTGGTACTCTAATTTTTTCCAACCCCAAATCATTAGAGTCATTTTCTTAACATTACAATTGAGTACAACAAAGTGATGGGACAATCAAGTCATTCACGAGATCATATCAAAATCAGCTATACCAGGTTTACTAAATAATATACATGGGTAACAACAACAAACTCTCAAACCATGATGGAAACATGAATATGGGCATCAAGAATAGCACAAATAAATTCAAGTCCCAATGCGGACCTAATAGATAAATATGAATAGGACAAACCCACATAAAAAAAATGAAGCCTTCTGGTTACAAACAAGAAATGTATCTGTTATCAAAGCTTTAGATTCATCAGCCTCTAATCTGCCCAGGAAAGCGTATAAGGAGATATATCATCATTATGGGAAGCCTCTCACCCCTACTAGGATGCACATCTCCTCCTTTTGCATCTTCATTTTCTTAACCTCCACGACCTCTCTGATCGCCTCTTCTCCCACCCTCTGGATGTCCTATATATTATTATCTTTATCTTATTGTACCATGGCCTTTACCAGTTGTTGCACCTAAGAAACCATCTGTTGATGAAAAATTCACTTTTGAACATCCTTTCTGAAAAACAATTGATGCATTTGTGGTCATGTGAGAGCCTACTGGTTGTTGAGTAAGAATCTCTTTGACCACCTTTAGTTCAAGACTGTTGTTGAACACCTGAATAACCACTCATAGAAGCAGCCATAGCAAACTGAATCAGATGCGATGAATACACAAGTAGATTATTGCATGAGAATATCAACACGATGTCATTTCATATTCCTTCCCTATGTTTTACCCAACATATATAGACATACTCTGGCACATAAATTGTATTGGATCAGATTCATACAAAATTCAATTAAATCCATATTCATTTGGGCTGAAAAATTAATTTGGGTTTTAGAAATAAATAAGTTCATCTTATTAAATTCAAACCCAAGGTTCATTTTACCTTGAGGCCCAAATCTATGCCACGTGTCACAGTGACTAGGCATCCAAAACCAACAAGGTGACGCCACGTGTCCAAATGAGGTGGTAGTCCTAGTCAAATGCAAGAACGAATCAAAATGTGCCAAGTGTAAAAATGACATTCTTTGGCCAATCACAAGCAACCTTGTTCACTACCTACAACTATAAATAGGGGATGAGCATGACATTCAAAGGGATCTAGAAAACTCTTCAACAAGCATTTAGCAAATTGGAGAAAGAGACAATATCTACATCAATATTTCTTCGAAGGAGTTATCAACGGAGTTCTTCACAGAGATCGACTTACAACAATGAAGCGATTTTCAACGTCCCGGAGATTGATAATATCTCAAGAAGTCTACATCATCCAACAATTCAGGAAATACGCTACTAAAGGCCCTCGAATCATGGAGAAACTTATGAGAGAGAATCGAGAAAACAATGGAATTGTAGTCACAATGACTCATTAATAAAAACAACATTTTTTCTTTTACTTATTTTGCTTGGAATTAATTTTAAGCGCATACGAAAATTTGTTGAGAACAAATTTGGCACGCCCAGTGGGACCCATTATTCTTTTGATCTCTTTCTCTTCCAAATAAGAAACTACAAAGGCTACTACTACAATGGCGTTCAGAAAGACTTTTGATTTTTCTATCAAGGACTCTACTAATGTCGTGTCTGCTGGTCTTAGTCATGATGGCCCGATTACTCGACGTAAGTTCAAAAATAGTGGCTGGATGGATCGAAATACTTCACTTCTTTGGAGGCGCTAAATAGTAACAACTCTCATACGATGGTCATAAGTGCAAAAACTAGGGGCAATCTCGCATCTGTATTCTTTGGAGAATCTTCTCCAGTTTTCTCCAACTTTGTTTATTCTGAAGATTCTATAGATTCTCCAACTTCAATGAATATCAATGCTTTAATGAAGGACTCAACTGACATAGATGAGAAATTCGCGATGATGGAGCAAATCATTGAGGCCTTGAAGAAGTCCGTTGATGAAAAAAATCTTCATATTGCTCAACTTATGACTAAGTTGGAGGCCTTTACACATGGAGAGTAAAGTCACGTTCCCACTTATCCATATGGTTTTAATAAATGAAACAACGACAATGAGTTATATCTAGCAAAGTCCAAATATCAAAAGGAGAAATAATCTGCTTCAGTTGCTGCACTAGCTGTCCAACACTTGCAAGACATGATAACGAACACTATTAGGTCTCAATACGGAGAAAAACCATAAAGTTCCTTGTATTACTCTATGCCATATACTAGATGGATTGATTGTCTATCTATGCCGACAAATTATCAACCACCAAAGCTACAACAGTTTGATGGCAAGGGGAACCCAAGGCAACACATCGCCCTTTTTGTTGAACATGTAGATATGCGGGAACATAAGGTGACCTTCTGGTGAAATAGTTGTTCAATCACTGAAAGGGAATGAATTCGACTGGTACATTGACCTGGAACACAAGTCTATTGATAGTTGGAAGCAAAATGAGAAGGAATCCCTCAATCGTTTCTACTGTACTCGCCAAACTGTAAGAAGGATAGAGTTGACCAGCACTAAGCAAAGAAAGGATGATCCAGTGGTGGATTACATCAATCGATGGAGATCATTGTGTTTGGACTACAAACATTATTTTTCTGAAATATCTACTATAGTAATGTGCATTCAGGGTATGCATTTGGGACTTTTATGCATAGTACAAGAAATCAAGCCGCGAAGTTTTGACGAACTTGCTACACGAGCACATGACATTGAGCTGAGCATTGCAAGTCATGGGAAGGCATTTCATTTTGGTGATCTGACAAAGGAAAAGAAGGTGTTCAAGAAAGGCATGACCTCAAAGATCCATACTAAGGAATCTATGGCGGTGAAACCAACATTATTGAAGGACACCACCAAGAATAAACTAAAAGAGGAGGAAGCCCCAAGTCATATCCAAGAGAGGAAAGGAGACGTCCAACCTTGAAGGAGCTAGAAGGAAAGGTTTACCCATTTCCAGATAAAGATGTACCTATGATCCTTGAGGAATTTCTAGCTAAAAATATTAGTGATCTTCTTTAATAAAAGAGGCCCGTAGAGATGCGTAAGGTTGGAGATCCTAGATATTTCAAATTCCATCGCGTCCTTGGCCACCCGACAAGTAAAACTTTAATTGGCAGGAGAAAATCATGAGGTTGGTAAGTAAAGGGAAAATCATCATTGACCAAGATGGAAAGAAGAAGGAAAATAATGCTAGTCTAGCACCAAATCATAAGAAGTGCTCAAGGTCGTCGTCTATTCCAAACACAACCTTCTTGCGATTCGGAAATTTAGTGCCTATTGAAGTCGACATTCCAAGGAAAACTCCTGAGGGTTCGATAGAGACACACAACCACAATGAAATTGAATTTGATGGTTGAACTTTTGTTACTCATAAGAAGCGGAGAAATCAAGGAGTTCTTTGGATACAACTTCCTAAGATAGGAGAAAAAAAGGGTGACGTGAATCAACTGCAACCATCAAAATGTGTCAAACCTTGTTCTAGCCAAAAGATCAATGGTTCTTCATAGCATGAAGTTTGAAGGCCCATTACATTGGATGAATTTTTTCCTAAAAATTTCTTTTGCGGTAGTCAACTTCAACCATCAAAAAGTGTCAAACCTTGCACTAGCCAAAAGATCAATGGTTCTTCATTGCACAAAGTTTGATGGCCCATTACATTGGATGAATTCTTTCCTAAGAATATCTTTTGCGGTAGTCAAATTGGTGCAACACATGTTATTTCTAGCACCGGCAAAACAAAAGGAAGCAAAGGTGAGCATAATCTAACAATAACACAAGAACATCAAAGTGATGAAAGAGTTGCCCCATGTTGTACTACAATATCCTTCACAGATGATGACTTGTTGTTAGGGTATAAGCTACATAATTGACATTTATTTGTTGTAGGGTATATTTGAGAACAATGTCTCAATAGTATACTAATCGATGGTTGTTCGACGGTCAATATCATACCGAAAGTTGTTCTGAAAAAAATTGCGAACTCTGTTGATGAATTGTCTAAAATTAACCTAACGATTCAATGTTTCAATCAAGGAGGACAACGATCCATAGGAAAGATACGTGTAGGATTGTCCATTGGAGATGTGAAATAAAACACTTCGATTCATGTCATAGATGCAAAAACATCCTACAACTTGTTGCTCGTACGTCCTTGGGTTCATGAAAATGGAGTGGTGCCATCTACTTTGCATCAATGAATGAAGTATATGAAAGATGGTGAAGTCGTCAAAATAGATGCAGACATCAATCCTTTCACTAAGACAGAGTCATATTTTGAAGATGCAAAATTCTACTTAGATTCTAAAAGATCATATATGGAAAAACATGAAGAAGCCGACTCAATTGATTTTGACGTTAGTAAAGTTCAATGGGCTACTATAAAGATGTCTAAGAAGAGAAACGATGAGGTTTCCATCAAGCTTTCACTATCTAAAGGAAACATGCAGACTAATTTTAATAATGAGCAACAATTTTTTCGATTATAACACGTGAACGTCGAAAATAGGGACAATCACTGCTAGGGGAATGCACTCAACAAGTCCATCCAGCGAGGAAGGAACTTAGTCACATAACCTTCAAAGATTTGAAGTAGAAAATGATTGTCCCAGTCGCACAAATCCCGTGTATTGCTTTGGACCCCGCGAAAGGCAATATCCATGTTGGTAAGATAAAAGGAACCTTTGATTAAAAGGTCTTCACATTGATTTGAAAAATCAGGCTATGATTTCTCAAATAGAGTTAAGTTACGATAACTCAGGGATGAAGTTATTGGTAAAAAGATAAATCGGCTTACAAAGTCTCAAATTCAGTTAAGAAAGTAGGGATACCATGTCGCAACTCTTAAGTTTGGTAAGGATTCAGGTTTCAAGAGACTCTTCGAATTTTTTCTAAGAAGTGGAAAGAAGTCACTTCATCCCACTACATATCTACAGAAAAGACAGAGGAAACTAAGGGGAGTGAAACACCACAACAAACTTCGGTGTTTGAAGGCATTGGAAGACTGGCACCTGGTATCTCTTCATTTGAAAGATTAGGCTGCAAGGGTGAAAGAGGATCCTCTAAAAAGTAGATGAATATGCAACCACCTCAAATGCCTCTATATTTCATCGCTTGGGAACCAAAAGAAAGTCATTAGTGAAAAGGAGTTTGCTGGAGCATCAAAATCAAGATTCTTGTTATGTATTTGACAACTAGGCGATTCATAGTGTGTTACCATCACGTATGAAGAGAAAGGTTGTATTGTCAATCACCACAGATGGTTCGTTAAAGGTGAAAATAATCGCAATTGGTGTCACCAACTAATTTCATGAAGAAAGGAAGAAGGAGGAAGATAAAGCCATCACATTCTTCATGAAAAGTGACCTGGAAGATTCAAACATGACACAATCATCCTATCACATAACGGTGGGAGAAGGTCCAGACGTTTAAGATACAAATGATGATATCCTAGAGGTTCCCCTACCATTGGAGAATGGAATACAATCAACTGTAGACGACCTCAAGGAACTAAATATAGGAACTCTAGAAGATCCACATCTATTCTTTGTTAGTGCACTTCTTCCACTATAAGAAGAGAGGAAATACTTCACGTTAATTGTTGAGTTCACGGATGTTTTTGCTTGTTCATACAGAGAAATGTCGGGCCTTATTCCCAGGATAGCTATTCATCATTTGGGGATAAAAATGGAACACATCCTATAAAGCAGTCACAACGAGTGTTTCGTCCTTAATTGGTCACAAAAATTGAAGTTTTGGTCAACAAACTCATCGAAGCTTGATTTATTAGACAAGTGAAGTACCCTTTGTGGATCTCAAATATTGTACCTGTTAAGAAGAATGGTCAAATACACATCTTTGTTGATTTTTGAGATTTGAAAAAGACATGTGCAACCTATACTAATCATTGAGCTCATGGTTGATGCTTCAACTGGGCATGAAGCTATGTTATTCATGCATAGGTCTTCTTGATACAATCAAGTCAAAATGTCTCCAAAATAAGAAGAATACACTGCATTTCGAACTCCAAAAAGAGATTTATTGTTACAAAGTGATGCCCTTTGGTTTAAAGAATGCTTTGGCCACCTACCAATGTGCAATGCAAAACATATTTGATGTCATGCTTCATAAGATGGTGGAATGTTATGTTGAAGACTTAGTGGTAAAGACGAAGAAAAGGGAACACCATCTTGAAGAACTTTGAATTGTTTTTGTAAGGTTAAGAAAGTCTGACTTGAAGATGAACCCACTCAAATGCGCATTTGGGGTCACCCCAAGAAATTTTATTGGCTTCATTGTGTGTCATCGCGGAATTGAAGTTGATCCTACAAAGATTGATGCCATTCAAAAAGTTCCTCGGCAAAAGAAGCAGATAGACCTCCGAAGTTTGAGAGGAAATTTGGCATTCATCCGAAGGTTTATTTCTAACCTAGATGGACGATGTCAACCCTTCAACCATTTGATAAAGAAAGATGCTCCTTTCAACTTGGACCAATCATGTCAGAACACCTTTTAAATCATCAAAGATACTTGATGAATACACTTATTTTAGGGGCACCAACTCTTGGAAATCCATTGATATTATGCATTGCATCGCAAGAGTAATCACTTGGGGTTACTTCTAGCCCAAGAGAATGAAACTATGAAGGAATAAGCATTGTACTATCTTAATCGGAATTTGATAGCGGCTGAGTTGAATTATACACCTATTTAGAAGATGTGCTTGGAATTACTCTATGCAATGAAAAAATTGTGACTTTATTTCCAAGAATAAACTATGAAGTTAATTTCTCGAGCTGATCTTGTGAAGTTCATAATGACTCGGCCAGTTCTCTCGGGACGTCTAGCAAGATGGTCTATATTGTTCAATCAATATGAGATCATATACACACCTCAAAAAGCTGTGAAGGGGCAAGCACTTGCTAATTTCCTTGCTGATCACCCTCTTATGGGAAAATGGGAAACTTCAGATTAATTTCCAATTGAAGATGCATTTTTGACAGAAGAATTTTCGGCATGGACAATGTTCTTTGATGGATCTGCATGCCAAGATGGAGCAGGGGAAGGAGTGGTATTGATATCTCCAGAATGACTAATCTTACCAGTCTCATTTGTTCTAGGTGAAACATGTTCGAAAAATGCTGCATAATACCAAGCGTTGATAGTGGTCCTTGAAAAGGCATCAGATATAAAAATTCCTCAATTGGATGTTAATGGTGAGTCTCAGTTAATCATCAATCAACTCTTAGGGAGTTACGAGGTAAAGAAGGAATTTTTTGTCATATCACCAATATGCTATTTTCATACTTGAAAGGTTTGAGCAAGTGTTCTTAAATCATGTCACAACAGAATAAAATCGCATGGCAGATGTTGTGGCTAACTTGGCTACAACAATTACACTTGGAGAAAATGAGACAACAAGAGTGTGTATATATCATCGATGGGTTATTCCTGGTTGTCTTGATCTTCAAGTTAATGGAAGCCATCATACATCTGCTCGAGTAATTGAAGACTAAAATTGGTATAAAACCACTAAATGAGTATCTTCAACATAGAAGGTTACCTGAGAATCCACAAGTAAGAGCATACATTAAGAGAAGAACACCATGATTCATTTTTCACGATAGAATGTTATTTCATCGAGGGACTATTCTTGCGGTGTCTTGACAAAAAAGAAGCTAAAAAAACAATGGAGGAGGCACATTCTTGAACATGTGGAGCACACCAATCAGGGCCTAAACATCATTTTCGCACCAAGAGGATGGGCTACTATTGGCCAACAATAGTGATGGACTGCTTAGAACATGCAAAAAGATGTCAATTGTGTCTATTCCACGCTAATTACATCATAAATATCCAGAGGCTCTACATCAGACCGTAGCCTCGTTTCATTTCGATGCATGGGGACTTGATGTTGTTGGACCTCTTCCAATGTTTTCAAAAGGACACATGTATATCTTGGCTGCCACTGACTATTTCTCTAAATGGGCTTAAGTTGTACCATTAAAAGAGGTGAAGAAGGAAAATGTTGTTGATTTTGTCAAATCAAACATAATTTTTAGATATGGCATTCCATGATATATAGTCACTGATAACGGAACACAATTCAACAGTAAACTCATGAGTAGTTTGTGCGAGAAGTTCAATTTTAAGCAGCGTAAATCTTCAATGTACAATGAACAAGCCAAGGGTCTTGCTGAAATTTTTAACAAGACACTTGGTAACCTATTGAAGAAAGTTGTTGCATAGAATAAAAGAGACTGGCATGAGACAGTTGGTGAAGGTTTGTGGGCATATAGTACAACATTTAGAACGGCTACGCAAGCGACTCCATTTTCCTTGCTATATGGCATAGAAGTTGTCCTTCCATTGGAGAGGCAAATTTCATCGTTGCGAATAGCAATCCAAGAAGGACTTAGAAAGCAATGCCAGACTTCGTCTAGCAAAGTTCGAGGCATTGGATGAAAAGATATTGGAAGCACAACAAAGGTTGGAGTGTTATCAAGCTATACTTGCAAGAGAATTCAACAAGAAAGTGCGACCCCAATCATTTTAAGTGGGAGACTTGGCCTTAGCTGTCCGAAGACCGTAATACTCAACAAACGCATTGGTGACAAGTTTACATCAAAATAGGATGGATTGTATGTAGAGAAGGAGGAACATTCAAGTGGTGCTTATAAAATTGTCGACCAAGATGGTGTAAGATTTTGTAAAATCAATGCCAAATTACTCAAGCAATACTTCCATGAAGGTTGGCTATGCTCCTTAAGGTATGAGCATAAACTGCATGTTACTCCTGGCCTGCAAGAGTATAAACTTTGTACGACTCCAAAAAAAACTCATCTTCTTGAACTACTGTATGACAGGATCCTTTTCACCGAGGTACGGGGCACTTGGAGTAATTGATACGCTCAAACTTACTTCTCAAATAAGAAGTAAAGCGGTCGTGTCAATTAAAAAACCCAACTAGTGAGGTTGGGATCGTTCCCACGAGGAAAATAGTCTAAACTTAACTTCAACCTGTTATTACTATTGTTTGGTCAATGACTTCCTTGGAAAGTAAAAACAATAAAAGGGGGGTTTCTATTTCTAAATGAATGAAAATAACTAACGCAATTGAAAGAACACTTAAAAGCTTTGAATGTTGGATTTTAATCAATAAATCAAAGTAACTAGGTTTACGTGTTCCCCACAGGTTCATAACTTTATAATTCTAACTATAACAATTCTTTTCTAGTATCTTGCATGCAAAGTGATAAGTTATGTATTTCTAAATCCTTGGTCCGGCAGCAAGAAAATCTCACTCCGCACCTTGGTCTGGCTACGTGTGTTGCTATCCTAACCCTTATCTTTACCTCATATTTAGCATCTTATTCGATATTTGACTAAGGTATTACCTCGTACCAATCAATACTAGCCTATTAGATAGTACACACTAAATCTATGTTTATAATTCTTTTCCTATTATCTACCTCCTTGGTCCGGCAAGTAGCATTAAGGCGAGTTTTAACGTTGTCCATCAGTTAAAAAGACTTCTAAGCGAAAGAATTATTAATACATGCAAGACACCATTCTAGAATTGGTATTTTAGTTAGGTTTTATCTCATTATTTGCCTATGGTTCCCACAACCCTAGTTATGGAGTTTAGTTACTCATAGTCATAATCACAATATTCAAATATATTAAATAAGAATTCATATATTTACTTCAATGAGAAAGAGTAAAATCCGAAAGTTAGCTTGATTAATCACCAAAAATTACTTGCAAGAATCTCAACGTAATGAATAATCTCACAAAAAGTCTAATGATAATAAAAAGTCTAACAATACAATGTTTACTAATACGGTGTGTAACAATCTAAGAGTCTAACAATGATCCAGAGTCTAACCCCAAAAACGAGGTTTTTTGAACTATTTATAGAAAATAAAAACCTAATTAAACAAGGACTCTATTTGATGGAAATCTGCCAAAACGCGGCTGGGTCGATGGACCTCGCGATGGTTCGTCGTGCTCACGACGGACCCTCATGGACTCCGTCGTCCCCTACTTATGCAATTTCTTCTGCTGCTCTCTTCATTACCCTCGACGGCAAGTATGACAGACCGTCATAGAGACAACAGTCCGTCGAGGGTCTTCGTTCCAAAACACTTCAACTCTTGGAATATGGGTACTAGGATTACTTCTCTGAACTTCATTACGAACATGCAGGACGGACCTTCATAGAAACGACGGACCGTCACAAGCTTCGTAACACCACACTTGGTCAAACTTCCCCATCTTCCTTCAGCAGCTACACTACACTGCGACCTACGGACCGTCACTAGCACGACGGACCTTCATAAGCTCCGTAGGTGGTCTCTTCTCTATTTCTTCGCTCAAAATCTCGGCATTCATCTTTAGACTAGATTTCCTGCAAAACAAAGAGAAACTTCTATAAAAATTAGCACAAAAAGGTTTTTGGACACACTAAACTTAAGGAAAAAGTATTAATAATACAATGAAACCACGGTATATCAACACCCTCAACTTAAATTCGTTGTTTGTCCTCAAGCGACGCACTATGACTCAATACAGGATCTTTGTACAATAGTATCCATGTTTTATCCTTTGAAATCATTTGGCTATCAATCCCGATTAATCTCATCAAATCTATGCGTGCTATCACTATTAGGCTTGAATTATGTGGGATCAGAACATGACACAAACTCACCATTTACTAACACCTATTCTCTTCAATTTCTCACCGAGGTGCTAACAATTCTGGTATTACAACTAGTACACTCACTTTAAAACAAAATCTTCATTTATCACACAATGATTTCAGTTTGAGTATAAGGATTACTTTTCAACACTCGCTCTCAAAACAAAGTCACACTCATTCATACCTATTGCCATAAGCTTGCCCTTATTTTCACTGCCTTAAGTTCGCTCCACAACCCTTAGGATCACGATAGGACTTTTTAGCTAGTAACAGAGGCTCAGGGTCAGGTAGGGTATATTAAGGTATACTTTAGTGACTTTCTGCCCTCCTTGACATATCAGCTAAACCTTCCACTTTCTATCATTTTATCTCGCCCAGTTTCTCATATTCTTTCACCTTTCTATTTTCTCTTCTTTCTTCATTTGTGTAAGTGACTCTCTTCTTTTCTTGCTTGTATTTCTTGTATATTTTTCTTTTTCTTTACTTTTCTTTCAACTAATTCTTGAGTCACTTTACTTTTGTTCTTTCTCTCCCTTTGTTCTTTCAACCCCAAATTCCCGAGCATTCTTCATAATAGCCACCCTCAACTCATGGCTTTGCCATGAGTCAAGGTACACAATACCCAAAGTTGGGTCAGGGCCATAACGAAGGTTGTTTACTTCATTAGCCACCCTAAACTTATGCTTTTGGCATAAGCTGAGGTGCACATGTCCAAGGAAGGAACATGGCCAACACATTATTCCCAGAAAAGATCAGTTGGGGTGAAAAAGAAAGGTCTAATTTAAGCTCAGATCTTTTGGATCAAAGAAGGATAAATTTCATTTGGTTTCTTTTATTTAGGCTAGAAATGGGCTATATAGAATAAGGGCCTATGATCCTTTCCTAATTATCTAATACAACTTACTTTTAGCAGGACTAACCAGGCAAGTTCTAGCTCAGTACCAATAGTTGATTATTCAAATCTTCCTCACACTCACTTGACATCTCATCACTATACCAGATTATCAGACACCTAGTTCAAATTTTAGACTTAGGGTAATGCAATGGTGTACCTCTATGTCATGCTTAGAGTTACACATTTATCAGTTATTATGCCTAGTCATGCATCATTTTCTAATTTATCAGGATATCATTGAGCCATCATGCTCCAGAATGAAACTATGTACAAAAGATATAGACATGCCGGTTCAACGGAAAAAGTAATCAGTCTCTTGGGGAAAAAGAACACAGGCAAGAAAACCCCAAATGAGGATAGTGAATTGGGCTACTCAGACTTCACCCTAACCCTCACTTTCCATTTACCCCACCCCCAACAAAAAAACACTCAATTGTCCCCAATGAATAAAAATTTAAATACTAGTGTGGTAGGTGAAGCAAACATGTGGCGCAAAGCGCCGTCGATCAGCAAGCTGGTGGGTCCAGTTCCCCAGAACACACATCCTCTGCAATCTGGGCACCCTCAGTGGTGTCCTGAGCAAAAACCACACCATTAGTAGTGCCTCCTGCTATCTCCACAGTTCGGGAGCTAGACACCCCAGCCGCTAACTCTGATGCTCTCATCTGGTGCGCCTCCTCTTCAGCAAGTGAGGCTCTCCTCGCAGCCTCCATCTCTCAGCGCTCCTTCTCCCGTGCTCGCACCACGTCCTCTACTCGACCCCTACGCCTCTTTGCATGCTCTAGAGGGGGAGGTTGTTGAATCTCTGCTGTGGAAAATAGGGCCGCCAACAGTGTGTCTTCAGCAAGCTCGACAGAAGGGGCCTCAGACTCCGGCACCCTAGCCTTTAAGATCGTGTCAATATCTGCACGAAGGATGTCGACCGCAGCCCGAAGAGTCGACACATCCACTGGAGGGGCTGGCCGGGCTAACACCCTCAACTCAAAGGCGTCCAAGCGCTGGTGAACCTTAGCGATCTTCCGTTCTATAAACTGGACAATTTTCCGCTCTAGGCGCTCTTCGGACTCAGTAATAGACTTCTGCCTCCACGGCTAGATATGATGCTGAAGTGTATCCATTTGCGCCTCTAATTTTTGAACCCTAGCAAGCGAGACCAGCGCCAGTAGAGGGGCTGTGCGAGAGGAACTGAGGCAGTGCTACAACCCGTGATAGACTCGACCGGGATAGTGTCAGTGGACGCCGCCTGTGTAGCTGTGCGGGCCTGGGCTACCGTATCAGCAAGATCATCAGCAAGTGGGGGCAGCTCTGGACGGGGACCTCTGCATGGATCCAACTCATTGGCCTCATCTCTTATGAGGCCGACGTCAACAGTGCACTGCGGAGTCTTGAGCCGATCTACGTGCTATATAGGCACACATGCGGACCTGCAGAGAGAAAAGATCATACACGGGAAAGGGAAAGTAGTAGTGACCTTGAAATCCCTCTCATGCATGACTGCCTGTAAAAGCCATGCGAAATCCACCTCGAACCCAGCAATCATCGCCGCCATCAACAGTGCTCGATCCCATGTAACGATATTTTCAGCGGCTTTGGGGGAAAGGCAGTGGCGGACAACCAGCCACAAGAACTTCGCCGTGAAAGTGAGGGTGCCCTTCTTTATGGCCCCGTTTGGCTCAGTCACCCAGTCGGCAACCTCTCTATCAACTGACAGGTGCAGGGCCATCCACCTTTTGTGGTCTCTCTGTGTGATGGCGAGCACAGGAACTGGCCATCTTTAACAATCTGTTGGCGGTAGTCAAACTCAGCAGTCAGAGGGGTCCGAGTAGCATCAATAACCTCGCCGTATAGAAACCGGCGGATGTCAGGTAGTTAAATGTCAACCTGCATGCCCCGTACTCGGACCTACTCCAGTGAGGCCTGTTTGGCAGGGGCAGCCCGCCTATCTATCTATGATCGGAGAGTCGCTACGTAGGATGCGTATAACTCTCGGACCATTTCTTCATTGTAACGGCCCAATGGACATTCTCTCTACTCCAGGTGATGCCTGGTGAAGAAATTATGGATCTCAAGAATCGTCGGGAGACTCCCCGTAAGGACCCGCCGCTCAAAGGTGAGTGTTCGAGTCATCACTCCTTTACCAGTCAGGAACTTGGCGTCAGAGTAGACTTGAAATTTCCCGTCGACACACCACCGGTTGGGCTGGTTAGTGGGTAGGGTGGGGGTCTAAGCTGGTGAACCTGATGTGGATTCCAAACTGTCAGCCTCATTAGACGAGGCTGACGCTGCAGCGGTGGCGGGTGCGGGAACCTTAACAGAGCCGCAGTCTTCTGCCGACCAGGATACTCCTAAGGAGCCAGACGCTCCTTTTTCATTTGTGGATGACCCAGAGGTTGTGCCGGTCAGTGTGCGCTCCTCATCAGACTTGGAGGCAGGGACTACGCCGGACGCCATCTTTTTGGGTGTGGCTCTGGGAGAACGTGCAGCACGGGAAGGGGTGGAAGTGCCTGGGGGCACGTACTCAGGGTCATGCTCATCATCAGAGCCAATGACAATGCGGTCAGACGGGGAGACAGACTTCGATCGCCCGCGTGCATAGATTCGATCTTGCTTGGGTGCCATAGTAGATAGTACCTGTAAAGAATCAATATTAGTACGAGAAATGGCAAACAAGACAAGCAAAACCACACAAAAAAAAATTAAAACAATATGTCTTTTCTATGGTCACAATGACACACGAAGGGCCTGGTGACGGCTCGTCGTTACTATGATGGACCGTCATGGGGTCCGTCGTGTCTTACTTAGACTATGTATATATGGAGAACCTTGAAGGAGAGTCTCTAACTAGTATGACGATATGTGTAGGATGGACCATCACACGTACGACGGTCCATCGTAAGTGTCCGTCAGAGGACACTTAGAAAAAAATAAGAATGTATCCATTGAAGGACACTTACAAAAAGTTAGAGACCCCTATAATAGGGGTCTCTGACCGTTATAACGGTCATGCACGACGGGCCTTCTTGGGCACGACAGTCCGTCACATGTGTCCGTTGAAGGACACTTAGAAAAAGTGAGACCCTTAGAAAGAGGGTCTCTCTCAATCAGAACGGTTGTGCAGGACGGACAGTCGTGGGTATGACCGTCCGTCACATGTTTCCTTTGAAGGAAACTTGAAAAAAAATGGACAGTGGGGTGTTAGGGCTTTCGGAACGGACCCTATGACGGTCCGTCGTGGGTACGACGGTCGTTCAACAGGGTCTCGTTCTGTAGATCACTGACAGAACTGGTGTACCCCATTCATCCCCTATGAACCCAAATTGAACTTCTAGTGTTATGGACCTACATTTTTCTAACCCAACTACCTAGGAAACTAGTAATGCGAAAGTACCTATGTCTAGGGTTGCAAACATTTCAATTTCGAACATTTTTACCCTAGGTTAGACAGAATCTTATATAAAAGAAATGAACATATCACAAACAACTAAGTTAATACTAATTAATAAACAAAAATGAAAGATAAATGAGTAGAAATTAGAGACACATACCTTAGAATAGGAGAAAAGAAAAAGGACAAGTACTCGTTGACCAGGAAGACACCCACAACAGCAACTCCAACTAGAAGGTTATAACTTGTAGGGCTTTGGAGAATTGTGGGGGAAAAATGATCGGTTGATAGAGGGAGAGATGGTGGAAGTTGAAAAGACAGGGAAATGGGAGGAATAATGAAGGAATTGGGTGAAATGAGGAGTTGGGAAGTTTAAATGGTGAAATTTTATAATAAACTCCAACTGGGTCGGGTCGGGTCGGGTACGCCTCATTAATGACGCAACGATTTCTCGAGGACGGTCCGTCGCAGTTGTGAAGACCCGTCATTGGTTCCGTCGTGTTTGCCCTAGTTTGAAAATAACAGAAAGACGTACCTGGTACGACGGAGGCATACGACGGTCCATCGCAGGCTAAACGGTCCGTCGATGTATCCGTCAGTGACTGCTGCAGAGTAATTTTTTGCAGAATTTCCTGGTGATGTGCCTGCAAATTTAAAAACCCATTAGTAGAAAAATGTTACCATTACTAAAAAGACTATAAGTATTGGGTTGCCTCCCAACAAGCGCCTGATTAAATGTCGCGGCACGACTGGGGACACTTGATTACTCAGACTTCATCAAGATGGTATGCTTCTATCACTTCATTCCCCGATGCTTTATGCCAAAAATAGACTTTTATTCTATCTCTATTCATCTTAAAACGCACTCCCTCCTTGGATTTTTACTCAACTGCTCAATGAGGGAATACTTGGGTAATCAAGTAAGGGCCAGTCCATTTGGACATGAGCTTGCCCGGAAGACAAGGCGACCTAGAAATGTCTAAAAGCACCAAATCCCCAACCTTAAACTCTTGTTTTTCACTTTTTTTTTCATTCTCCTTCTTCATCTTTTCTCTGTGGGATATGGCGGATACCGATTGGAGCTCACCACTCTGTCTCATAGTCCTACACACGTTGAAGGTCGCTTCTTCATTGTTCAACCGAAATTTCATCTGTCCCTTCTCTATATCAACTAAGGCTCTACCTGTAGCAAGGAATGGCCTCCCAGGAATAATAGGCACTTCAAAATCGACTTCGCAATCAAGAATAACAAAATCAGCCGGAAAGATGAATGACTCCACTTGTACTAGAACATCATGGAGTATCCCTATAGGCCTTTTCACATTCCGATTAGCCATCAGTAGCCGCATCGCAGTGGGTTTTGGATCCCCCAAACCCAACTTCTTGTAAATTGAGAGGGGCATGAGATTTATGCTTGCCACCAGATCACCTAATGCTTTTGCAAAATGTAATGACCCAACTGTACAAGGAATAGTGAACGCACCTGGATCTTCTTTCTTTTGTACGAGGGATTTTTTAGCAATAGCACTACAAATGATGCAGTCTAACATCATCCTCCAATGTGACCGATCTTTTCTTGGATACCAGATCTTTCATAAATTTGGCATAACCAGGCATTTGTTCTCGAGCTTCTACCAAAGGGACATTGATAGAAAGCTGCTTCAACATTGTTATGAAACGCCGATATTTACCATCCTCAGTCTTTTTCACTAATATCAGAGGGAAAGGTTGTGGTGGCCTAGGCATGGGAATTACCTTCATAGGTACTTCTGCATCTTTTCCATTACTTTCCTCTGGTTCACCACTACCCTTTACCACATTATCATTATCCTTTCTCACATTTTCCTCAGTAGACGGAATAGGTGGTTCAATGGTTTGCTTACCACCCCGAGTAGTGATTGCCATACAGTGCACATCGTTCTTTGGATTTTGATAGTGTTTCTAGGAAGAGTGCCGGGTTGTCGTGTTTTCACTGTCAAAGATAATTGGGCCATTTGCAACTCGATCTGTTTAATCGATATTGCATGTGTATCAACTTTTTGCCTAATACTAGCTAAATCACACCTTAACTCTTTAATGTGATCATCACTAGTATCGAACCTCCTCATCATTTTGTGCAACATATCCTCAACATGCGCCGTACTATCTCCACCATCCCTAGGAGTAACTTCACGATTTTGAGGAGGGGACATTCCTATCATTTCTGTTACTGTAGTTACTCTTGTTGAAGTTGTTGTCGCGGTTGTAGTTTCCATCTCGGACATAATGACCCTCACGGTTATAGTTACGAGAGTTCCGACCTTGGTTCCCTTAACCTTGGCACCAAGTGTCCTGATTTGAGCCTTGTGCTCTTGGTCGGAAACCCCTCGTCTGCTCATTTACTACATCAGTGTCCTCCTCATTATAGCATTCATCATTAGGAGGTGGTGGTTTAGCCAAGTAGTTGACTGTATTTATCTTTTCTGCACCCCCAGTGACATGTTTTAGTACCAACCCAAGCTCAGTTCTCATCTGAGCCATTTCTTCATGAATCTCATCTGTGGCTGGGTTGTGAGTGGACCGCACTATGAAGGTGTTTCTCCCTGTATCAGACTTCCTAGTACTCCAAGCTTTATTATTCCGGGAGATTTTCTCTAATTTTTTTGGCCATTTTAGCATAAGGACATTCCCCATAAGATCAACCTGCTATAGTGTCCAACACCACTTTGTTATTATCATCCTGTCCCCGATAGAAGTACTCCTTCTGTGACTCATCATCTATACGGTGATTTGGAACACTTCTCAAGAATGAGGTGAATCTATCCCAAGAACTACTAACTGACTCTCCAAGTAGTGCCACAAAGTTATTCACTAAGTCTTTGTGGTTTAGTTTCTTGGAGACCGGATAGTAGTGTGCTTAGAAGACATCCCTTAGTTGGTTCCAAGTGAAGATTGAGTTGTATGGGAGCTCAGTGAACCACATAGTAGCCTCTGTCGTCAGTGAGAGAGGAAACACTGTGAGACCTATTACAACTAATTCCAAATCAGGCCTCTCTACACAGCTTTTACACACTGCCCTTACCTTAGCTATATGAGCATGTGGATCCTCAGAGGGTAGCCTTGAAAACAAACCTATGGAAGTGAGCATTTGCATCAGGGTACTAGTTACCACAAAGGTGTGGCCTGTGGGTAGAGGAGGCAAGACAAGTGTCCCATTTGAGTCTGCTATGTTATGATATCCTCTATAGTATGCCTGGGGCCGTGGAACGGGATTTTTTCCCCTTAGTTGGTGTTCACCCGGAGCATCGGGTAACATTTGACAATGAACATCAACCGGAGCTGGGATTTTTTGGTTCGGATCATCATCATTTATTCCCAAGTTTCGATTCATATTGCATAGTGTACGCTCTAATTCGTGATCGTAGGGAAACAAGGGTTCTCTTCCTCTCCGTGTATTTGGCATATAAGGAGGATAGTTCTAAAAAATCAAAAACAATAAAACAAAGTAAAATCAAGAAAATATCAACTAAACTATATTAATAAGTTCAAGTTAATCTAAAAGCTATAATCCCTGGCAGCGGCGCCAAAATTTGATACGCTCAAACTTACTTCTCAAATAAGAAGTAAAGCGGTCGTGTCAAGTAAATAACCCAACTAGTGAGGTTGGGATCTTTCCCATGAGGAAAATAGTCTAGACTTAACTTCAACTTGTTATTACTATTGTTTGGTCAATGACTTCCTTGGAAAATAAAAACAATAAAAGGGGGGTTTCTATTTCTATGTGAATAAAAATAACTAACGCAATTGAAAGAAACACTTAAAAGCTTTGAATGTTGGATTTTAATCAATTAATCAAAGTAACTAGGGTTTACGTGTTCCCCACAGGTTCATAACTTTATAATTCTAACTATAACAATTCTTTTCTAGTATCTTGCATGCAAAGTTATAAGTTATGTATTTCTAAATCCTTGGTCCGGCATATGGAAAATCTCACTCCGCACCTTGGTCCGGCTACGTGTGTTGCTATACTAACCCTTATCTTTACCTCATATTAAGCATCGTATTCAATATTTGACTAAGTTATTACCTCGTACCAATCAATACTAGCCTATTAGATAGTATACACAAAATCTATGTTGATAATTCTTTTCGTATTATCTACCTCCTTGGTACAAAAAGTAGCATTAAGGCGAGTTCTAACGTTGGCCATCCGTTAAAAAGACTTTTAAGAGAAAGAATTTTTAATACATGCAAAACACCATTCTACAATTGTTATTTTAGTTAGGTTTTATCTCATTATTTGCCTATGGTTCCCACAACCCTAGTTATGGAGTTTAGTTACTCATAGTCATAATCACAATATTCAAATATATTAAATAAGAATTCATGTACTTACTTCAATGAGAAAGAGTAAAATCCGAAAGTTGGCTTGATTAATCACAAAAAATCACTTGCAGGAATCTCAACGTAATCAATAATCTCACAAAAAGTCTAATGACAATCAAAAGTCTAACAATAAAATGTTTACTATTACGGTGTCTAACAATCTAAGAGTCTAACAATGATCCAGAGTCTAACCCCAAAAATGAGGTTTTTCGAACTATTTATAGAAAATAAAAACCTAATTAAACAAGGACACTATTTGCTGGAAATCTGCCAAAACGCGGTTGGGTCGACGGACCTCGCGATGGGTCGTCGTGGTCACGACGGACCGTCATGGACTCCGTCGTCCCCTACTTATGCAATTCCTTCTGCTGCTCTCTTCATTACCCTCGATGACAAGTATGACATACCGTCATAGGCACAACGGTCCGTCGAGGGTCTTCGTTCTAAAACACTTTAACTCTTGCAATATGTGTACTGGGATTACTTCTTTGAACTTCATGACGAACCTGCAGGACGGACCGTCATAGACACGACGTAAGCTTCGTAACCCCACACTTGGTCACACTTCCCCATCTTCCTTCAGCATCTGCACTACGCTGCCACCTACGGACCGTCACAAGCACTACGGACCGTCACAAGCACTACGGACCACCATTTGCTCCGTAGGTGGTCTCTTCTGCATTTCTTCGCTCAAAATCTCCACATTCATCTTTGGACAGAGTTTCTGCAAATCAAAGAGAAACTTATATAAAAATTAGCACAAAAAGGCTTTTGGACACACTAAACTTATGGAAAAAGTATTAATAATACCGTGAAACCACGGTATATCAGTAATCACTCTGAGTTAAGTCCAATGAGAAAAAAAAGGAGTTTTGTGGTCTTGCATGATCATCACACTAGTTTTATTTTAAAGAAAAATCATGTAGCTAGCAAATTAGTTCAAATACGGTGCAAATGAGCAATTCTACATTGGGTCGTGGATCTTCAACTCTGATAGTTCAAGACTTATGAATTCATTGGCATTGGATGAAGTGACTTGCAATTCTACTTGTATTTTTGCTTACTATGTAGATAATTTGGTGTAATATACTGATTCTTTAGAAAATTACTCAAATTTAGGGGCATCTTTACCTGCAACATCAAATCGGAATATCAACACTTTATGTTGAAATGGCATAACCAAACAAAAAATAAATAAATAAAACTCATGATCTGAACTCTCCAAATTCAAGAGACAGCCTTTTGTTATCGTCAAAAGTGCACAAAGTTCAAGAAATGACATTCTAGGAATATAATCAACTTGAAAAATTTTGTTGACTCCTACGCCGTGTTATTGATTTTCTCCCAAAGTTGCGCAAAGCTGAAAAGTTTAGCGAGGCCGAATTTTGAGCGGACTTTGAAAAGATAAATGTACTAATCTAGAAATCTTTTGGATGTGATTTTTTTATGTATTGCACGTTTATGAGTTATGCTTCCAATGGAATGAGAATCACATCATTTAGAGTCTCCTATGCCGAGTTATTTATTTTCTCCCAAAGATGCGCTGAGCTGAAAATTCAAACAAGTAGATTTTTAGCCAACTCTGAACCCAAATCTGTACTGAAAAATAAATCCCATGGATTTTATTTTTATACAGATTGAATATCAATAATTTGTCCTTCCAACGAAAAAACAGGCTTGCTATTTCAATGCCCCTACTTCAGGCTATGAATTTTCTTTCACATATGCCCCAAGCAAAAAAAAGCTGAAGATTCAAGCATGCAAATTTTGCACAAACTTCGAACCCAAATCTGTAATAAACAATAAATCCCATGGTTTTTATTTTTTATAAAGATTTATTTAATATCTCTAAGTTTTATTTCCAACGAATAAAGAAGCTTGTTATTTCGATGCTCCTACTTCAAGCTATGAATTTTCTTCCACATGTGCAGAAATCTATAAAAAATTAAAGATTCTAGAATGCAAATTTTGAGCAAACTTCGAACCTAAATCATTACGAATACCATAAATCCCATGGATTTGATTTTTTTATACTGATTGAAGATCTCTAAGTTGCATTTCAAAGCAAAAAAGAAGCTTGTTATTTAGATGCTCCTACTTCAGGTTATGAATTTTCTTCCACATATGCGCTAAGTTGAAGAAAGCTAAAAAAACAACGTTTTGTTGCAATCCTCAAATAAACGCTAGCATATGCAGCAGCCTTTTTTCTAAAAAAAAGGGGGGGAGGTCATGGAAGAAACAATAAAAAATTCGAAATTCAAGAGAAGAAAATTTGTCACTATTTTATTGCTTAACAAAAAAAAAGAACCATTACACCTTAATGAGAGAGTAAGAAAATCCTAAGCAAATAAAAAAAATCTAACTACAGAAAAGGCTTGAAATTTATTATTTTTTTGCGACTTTTCTCAACTGCTCTTCTAGATTGGCTAGTTTTTTAACCTCGTCGTTACACATCACATTATTTTCCTCGGTGATATAAATTTCTCCCTCCGTAGTGGTGACATTCTCTTGACTTTTGGACAACTTCTCTTAATACTTGTTAATGAGCTCGGTGACCTTTTTCTTGGAAGATAAGGCTTTTAAGTCTTTCTTCACATCTGCTAGAGTTTCTTAAAGTTTCTCCATGGATACATCCAACTTTTCATGTGGAAATTTTGCACCATCAAGACGATGTTGCTCATCAGAAAGAGCCTTCTCATGTGATTCTTTAGTTATCTTCGATGGTCTTAACGTATCATAATCTGCATACGACTTGACAAAATATCTACATGACTCCAATAATGTTTACCTTTCTAATCTTTTCAAGAGTTGAATTGATAGATGACTCTAATAAAGTAAAGACATCTAAGAACCTAAGGAAAATTGTGTAATTTATCCACACAATGCGCCCCACATATCAGAAACAAACGAGGATTTGGAAAGGTAAATGGTTTCTTATGGGTCAAAAGTAGGATCACGCGTCGCAATGATGGCATCATCTCACTATAAGGTCATTTTCATTGGTGGAACTACATCCTATGAAGGCATCACATTATTAATGGAAGACTTGAAGTCTTTTCCAGACGCATCAAGATCATTAAGATCTACTGTGAAATCTTTAACCGCACCATTATTAAGGTCGTCACCATGTAGTTCATGAAGGCACAACTAAAAAAATATTATAAGAAATAAAAAGATGATCATAGTTTTTTTTAATATAAAAAAGAGGAGAGGATCTTACTTGTTTTGCTAAGTCAAACAAAGATGCCAAGTTAAGATCCTCATCAACAAAGTTGTTATCGTCGATGACAATGGTATATAAAATGTTGATACCACGACAAGCATCGTCTATCTCTTGTGCCTTTCTTTTTGGATGATTCCAATGAGGATCCACTGGACTAGAAGACGCATCAGGTCATTCAACACCATTCAGTGAAACATACCAAAGAGAAATATCATAAAAAGGAGTTTCAATGTTTGACGTTCGGCCATTGTCATTGTGTGATAATATATGAAGTTCATTTGTTGTAGAAGAAGCATGAATAACTTTAGAAGCAAGTGAAGTCGCACTTTGAGGCTAATGTGAGGCGTCTCGATTTTGATTTTGCGGGCACATCCCCATCCTTCAAGGTTTTGGACTTGGATGAGGTCTTAGTGACTTGCGAAGTATCATTTGACTTTGCTTTAGATTTAGAAGAAAGAAGTGACTTTTCCTTTGGCTGATCAGAAGCCACTTGAAATGAAGTGGATGCGGAGTCTTGCTTTCTCTTCTTCAAAATGATTGCGGAGGTTTCCTTGGGAAGTATTCATCCTTTGTGATGGCCAACAATCTACATACTCGCTGGTCATTAAAGGAGCACCATCTAATGGGCACGTTGGAATCATGACTTTAGAAAGAGTATTGAGTCAAAAAGAAGAATTCCAAAGTTGTACCAATGTTAATAGTGTACCATCGTAAGGATGCTCCATAAGATCTATGGGGACATTTTGACCAAAACCGAATTGTCGGTTATATCTGACAGGGCTGTAGGATTTCACAATGAATTTTGAATCATGCCTAAGGGTTACATAACCCAACAAAGGCTTATGACATATTCATGCTACGAATTTGAAAGCTTGCCATTATCGATGAGGTGCAAATCCCTCCCTTGCAACATTGCTAAATGATGGAGGAGACAGGCATCATCCTTTTGAAATAACTTTTGGGCATATGTTAAATCAAAAAACTTGGCCATCTTCTCGCCCGAAATTTTGCAAAGAGGTATCGATTGATGTGAACGATTAGCACGATAATGAGTCCCAAAATATTCCCCAAGCCAACCATATATGTAATGTATGGGGAAAATTATTGTTGCCACACTCAAGTTTGAAGAAGTAGAGATTTCGCGATATATGCTTGCAAGAATAGGGACTGCTAAGGAGAATTATTTTCCATGAGCCATCAAGCTCGCACCATTGGAAACACTAGCGCGCACATGGTTGACTTTCTTATTCGGAAGAACAAATTTGCAAAGCCAACAAGCAAAGAATGTTGCCAAGTATGTCTCATACCTTAGAGATTCTTCCACATCTAACTCGATAAAAGGGTCATTCTCTTCGTCAGCCCGAGGTAGGAAGTTTGAATCAATGTGTCCAGAAGGATTGTGGTTCAATCTTGGCTTTGTGGATCGTACCTTTGACACATTTTGCGGAGGCTCAGCATACCTAAGAGGTCCTCTAAATCAAAAATTCACCCAATCATGAAGGGACACCTCTTGGAGATCATCTTTCGTTAATCTGTAGAAGTCCAAAAGCAAATAGAGCCAACTTTGCGGAAGAAGCAATTTGTTTTGAGTATCTGTCTGTGTCAACTCTTTCACCGAGGGAATGACTTCATCATAAAAATGTTCTTGTTCGGGGACACGTGCAATGGCTTGTAAATCCCAAAGTGATATGCACATCTCTCCAATGAAAGTAGAAAGTGTATTTGTAGACGGACACAAAAGTTCACAAAAACATGGAGTACATTGTCGTCATAGTCGTACGTGAACAAAAAAGAATATACAGTGTCATATAATTTGATGAGCTCCAAAATATCCTTGTGGCAGGGAAGTACGTCTTCTACCCATTCCCAGTAGCTAGGTGTGTAGCAAACATTAGGGAAGTTAGAAGAGGGAACACGCCAATTTTTTCAATTTCCATCAGAATGAGAAGATTTGGAAGGGGATGCATCATGATGAATTGCGGATTTCAGGAAAGGAACATTCATGCTAGTAGCCTTACTCGAGAAGTTTCTCATAACGTCGTTCCTATTGATTTTTGAACATTCTTTAAGGAGAAGAGATTTGTCATATGCCCCACTACCAAGAGAGAAGATGCCGATAACAGGAGGCTGAACTTCAAGAACTAGAACTTTGGCATTTGAGTTTTGTTGGTCGTCGCTCACTATTTCAAAAAGAGAATGCAGTGAATCTCGGTCCCGGAAGTGCATCATGTTGCTGGATAGAAGTGATATTTGTCTATCAGGTACCTGCGAAAACATTAAAAAAAAAAGAAAATTTTAGATCAAGAACAAATCCAAAGTAAAGGGGGTAACCTCAAATTTTTGAGACTGGCAAGAGGCTGATTTCAAATAGAAAACTGAATCACAAAAGAGGTGATGTAATCGTGGTATTCGTACATGATGTATCCCTATGAATTTTCTTTCCAACACCGCAAACGGCTTGTGATTTCATTACTCCTACGATGAGGTATGAATTTGCCCGCAATGTAGCGCAAAGCAGATGCGTTAAGTTCGTCAAAATTTTAGGCTGAGTTCAAAAATTTACCTGAGTAAATTCGAGAATCTTAGCACAGTGACTTTTGGATATGTTGAAGCACTGCAAGTCTAGTTTCAGAAAAGTTGAACGGATAAGAATTTGAGTATTCCTACAATGATGTATGAATTTTCTATCGAAGTCCCGCTGAGCTGAAAAGGGGTGACAAAAATCAGAGGTAGAAAAGAATCTGAGAGGACTAAATTGAACTTGATGATACAACAATGCAAATACGGGTATATTTATATCTTTCAAAACAAGGAGAAACCAATTGGATTTCTACAAATTATGAAAAATTATAATGATGCAAAGTTTATTTCCTACAAAGTATGCCAATTATGGTAAGCTTTCGTAGGAATTAAATTATGGATCAAATTATAGGAATCACATAGAAACCAAACTATGGTAAGTATTCATAAGAATTAAATTATGGATATTTCATTGAGAATCAAATTATCGGAATCCCATTGAAATCAAATTATGTTATTTCATAAGAATTAAATTATGGAAATTTTCAATGGAAATCAAATTATGGAAATTCCATAAAAACCAATATATGGTGAAGTTTTCTCGGAAACTACATGAAAAAGTATGCCCGAAGGAGAATTAACTAGTTGTCATGAGAATTTGAATTTCTTGCGTTCTATTCAAGTGTAAGCCTAAAATTTGCGTCGAAACCACAAGATCTCTATCACTAATTCAAGCTTCTGGACGCAATCTTTACCCATTGAATTGGTGGTCATCTCGTAGTGATGACCCAAATGAAACCACCACACTATGAAGAAATGTCAACTGATATGTTTTAAAGAGCTTGAAACACTTCAAGTCAAAAATGAGTTGATAAACAACCGAATGTCAGAACACCTTTTACAAATTAGAGAATGTTGTCATGAAGAATTTGGTAAAGGCTGACCTCAAAATATCGGCATGGTCATTTCTCATGAAGACTTCAGCTTTCGCCGTCAAAATTTGGCAAACCTACAAGCAGAAAAGTCTCAATAAAAAATAGAAAACACATTCATGACTACTTCAAGTCTTGTCGCCAAACTTCGACAAGCCTCTATGTCGACAAGTGTCACGACCCAAAACTAGTCATGAGTGGCACCCACAATAACCTACTAGGTGAGCGAACCAACTATTATAAACCCCAACATTTACCAATATTTCAACTATGAATAAAAAAATAATGCGGAAGATCCAAAACTTATTAATGTAACCAATTAAATTAGCTTCTAAAGTTTAACACTAATTACTCCAAAATCTGGAAGTCATCACATCAAGAACATCTATCCTCAAATTACCAAATCTAAGAGTATTTAAGAAACCATAATAAGTAAAAAAAATGGTCCATGTCTAAAATTCAAAGACATCAAGACTTGAATGAGAGAATCCAGCACGAGCTAGAAATAATAGCTCACCCTGAACTCTGATGTGTTGCAGACTGACTAGAGCTGAGGGCGAGTCGAAGTCGATAGTACACTTGCTGCACTCCACAAAAGAACAAAGAAGAAAATACAAGTAGGGGTCAGTACATGGAACACGTACTGAGTAGGTATCATCGGTCAACACAAAATAGAAATCAATATATAATGATTAATAATATAAAATCAACTACAAGACTTAACAGGTGGCAAGCAACAACACATGAACCATTGACAACAACAACACCATAATAGGTACACATTCAATCACAACATCAAGCACATGTATGAGGACTCATGCCTCCACACCATACTCATTTGAAAAATAGGTTCCTTGAGATTAAGTATATTACGTTACTTCAAGATTCCTTGCCTTTCATTTTATTGTGTCGGAACATGACACTCCGATCCCATAATACCGTGTCGGAACGTGACACTCCGATCCCATAATACTGTGTCGGAACGGGACACTCCGATCCAATTATCTCATTATTTTATTTGAGCAAGCCTTCTTTATTCAAGGCGTCATTTTAATAGAGAGGGTTCAAGATTAGAAATTCAACATTCTCATAATTTTAGGCCAACCACAAACCACACAATCAAAACGTACAACCACACAATCAAGTACATAGGAGACTTTACAATATCACTCAATACATATCAATCTCTATTTAGAGTTTATCTATCAAATAGAAATAAACTATAACTACCTCCACCGAATAATCGGAGTCAAGCAACTACTTCTCCAATGCCTTTCCTTTCCTTATTGCCTCCGAACCCTTCCAATCTATCAAGTATATATATGCATAAGGTGTAAGTTGACAATTCGATAAACACTCCGATTATTTGTGTCTAACGTATGCCCATCAATTCACCTAATTATGTAATCATTTTCTTAAAGTTCCAACCTAAGGGTAAGTATTAATTCCATTATTTAACACAACTTAATGAAATTTAAACAATTGAGTAAACCTAATATTTAATTACCTATCTATCTCAATATATTAAAAACTAACTTTATAACATGATTCGAATTTAATAACCTTAATTCCTATTCTACTGGTGATAAAACCAGTAGTAGGCTCAACCCACTGTAATCCTATACCTATATATATAAAACTCAATTTAATGAGCACTAAGAATTAATGGTCATTTTAAGGCTATTCTAGAATTGTTATTTTAGCTAGGGTTTATCTCATTATTTGCCTATGGTTCCTACAACCCTAGTTATGGAGTTTAGTTCCTCATAGCCATAAACACAATATTCAAATATGTTAAACAAGAATTCATGTACTTACTTCAATGAGAAAGAATAAAGTCCAAAAATTTGCTTGATTAATCACCAAAAATCACTTGTAAGAATCTCCAAAAATCAAACACTAATACACAAAGTCTAATAATATGATGTCTAATCTCCCAGAGTCTAACCTCAAAAACGAGGTTTTTCAAACTATTTATAAAAAAATAAAAACCTAATTACACAAGGATTCTAATTACTGGAAATCTGCCAAAACGCTTCTGGGTCGACGGACCACGCGACGCACCGTCGTGATTGCAATGGACCATCGTGGACTCTGTCGTCCCATACTTGGTGCAATTTCTTCTGTTGCTTCCTTCATTCCCCTCGACGGCAAGTGTGACGGACCGTCATAGGCACAACGGTCCGTCGAGGGTCTTCGTTTCAAAATTCTTCAACTCTTGGAATCTGGGTACTGGGATCACTTCTCTGATCTTCACGACGAACCTGCAGGACGGACCATCATAGCCATGACGGACCGTCACAAGCTTCGTAATCCCACACTTGATCAGACTTCCCCATCTTCCTTCAGCAGCTTCTCTACGCTGCCACCTACGGACCGTCACAGGCACGACGGACCGTCATAAGCTCCGTAGGTGGTCTCTTCTGCATTTTTTCACTCAAAATCTCCGCTTTCAGCTCTGGACAAATTTCCTGCAAAACAAAGAGAAACTTATATCAAAATTAACACAAAAAAAGCTTTCAGACACACTAAACTTAAGGAAAAAGTATTAATTATACCGTGAAACCACGGTATATAAACACCCTCAACTTAAATTTGTTGTTTGTCCTCAAGCGACGCACGATGACTCACTACACAATCTGTGTACAATAGTATTCATGTTTATTCTTTGCAATCATTTGGCTATCAATCCCGATTAATCTCATCAAATCTATGCATGTTATCACTATTAGGCTTGAATTTTGTGGGATTCGAACATGACACAGACTCACCATGCACTAACAACTATCCTCTTCAATTGCTCACCGAGGTGCTAACAATTCCGGTATTGCAACTAGTGTCCTCACTTTAGAACAAAATTCTCATTTTTCACACAATGATTTAAGTTTGAGTATAAGGATTACATTTCAACACTCGCTATCAGAACAAAGTCACACTCATTCATACCTATTGCCATAAGCTTGCCCTTATTTTCACTGCCTTAAGTTCGCTATACAACCCTTAGGATCACGATAGGACTTTTTTTATCTTGTAACGTAGGCTCAGAGTCAGGTAGGGTATATTTAGGTATACTTTAGTGACTTTTTGCCCTCCTTGACATATCGGCTAAACCTTCCACTTTCTATCACTTTATCTCGCCCAGTTTCTCCTATTTTTTCACCTTGCTATTTCCCTTCTTTCTTGATTTGTGTAAGTGACTCTTTTCTTTTCTTGTTTGTAATTCTTGAATATTTCTCTTTTTCTTTCCTTTTCTTTCAATGAGTTCTTGAGTCACTTTGCTTTTGTTCTTTCTCTCTCTTTGTTCTTTCAAACCCACTTTCCAGAGCATTCCTCAAAACAGCCACCCTCAACTCATGGCTTTGCCATGAGTCAAGGCATACAATACCCAAAGTCAGGTTAGGGCCATAACGAAGGTTGTTTATGCATTAGCCACCCTCAACTAATGCTTTTGGCATAAGCTGAGGTTCACATTTCCAAGGAGGGACCAGGGCCAACACATTGTTCCCAGAAAAGATCAGTTGGGGTGAAAAAGAAAGGTCTAATTTTAAGCTCAAATTATTTGGATCAAAGAAGGATAACTTTCATTTTGTTTCTTTTATTTAGGCTAGAAATGGGCTATCTTGAATAAGGGCCTATGATCCTTTCCTAATTGTCTGTTACAGCTTACTTTTAGCAGGACTAACCAGGCAAGTTCTAGCTCAGTACCACTAGTGGACTATTCAAATTTACTCACACTCACTTGAAATCTCATCACTATACCAGATTATCAGACACCTAGTTCGGCTTGAAGATTTAGGGTAATGCAATGGTGTAACTCTATTTCATGTTTAGAGCCACACAATTATCAGTTACTACGCCTAGTCATGCAACATTTTCCAGTTTTATCAGGATATCATATTAGCCATCATGCTTCAGAGTTAAACTATGTACAAAAGATATAACGTGCCAGTTCAACAGAAAAGTAATTAGTCTTTTGGGAAAAGAACACAGCAAGAAAACCCCAAAAAGGATAGTGAGTTGGGCTACTCAGACTTCACCCTAACACTCACTTCCATTTACCCCACCCCCAACAAAAAAGCATGCAATTGTCCCCAATGCATAAAAAAAATGTAAAGATTAGAGGGGTAGGTGAAGCAAACCTGTGGCGCATAGCACCGTCGATCAGCAAGCTGGTGGGTCTGGTTTCCCGGAACCCACATCCTCTGCAATCTGGACACCCTCAGTGGTGTCCTCAGCAATCTGGACACCCTCAGTGATGTCCTCAGCAACAACAGCACCATCAGTAGTGCCTCCTGCTGTCTCTACAGTGCGGGAGCTAGACGCACCAGTCGGTATCTGCGATGCTCTGATTTGGTGTGCCTCTACCTCAGCAAGTGAGGCTCTCCTCGCAGCCTCCATCTCTCGGCGCTCCTTCTTCCTTGCTCGCGCCTCATCCTCTGATCGACCCCTACGCCTCTTGGCACTCTCTCGAGGGGAAGGTGGGGGAATTTCTGAAGTAGCAAACAGGACCGCCAATACAGTGTCCTCTGCAGTCTCGACAGGCTCCGTTACTCTCGCCTCTAGGATCGTGTCGATGTCTGCACGAAGACTGTCGACTGCAGCCTGAAGAGTCGACACATCTACCGGAGGGGTTGGGCGGGCTAACACTCTCAACTCAAATGCATCTAGGTGCTTGTTAACCTCTGCAATCTTCCGCTCGGTAAACTGCTGCATCTTCCTCTCTAGACGCACCTCAGACTCAGTGATCGACTTCTGCATCCACGGCTGGATATGATGCAGAAGAGTGGCCATTTGTGCCTCCACTTTTTGGACCCTAGCAAGCGGGACCAGTGTAGGTATAGGGGTTGTGCGAGAGGATCTCGGGGCTGGGCTACTACCCGGGATAGACTCGACCGGGGTAGTGTCAGTGGACACCTGTGTAGCGGTGCGGGCCTGGGCCACCGTATCCGCAAGATTATCAGCAAGTGGTGGCAGCTCTGGACGGGGCCCTCGACGTGGGGCCAACTCATTGGCCTCGTCTCTGATGAGGCCGACGTCAACGGTGCCCTGCGGGGTCTTCAACTGATCTATATGCCATATGGGCACACCTGCGGTCCTGCAAAGGGAAAAAATCATACACGGGAAGGGGTAGGTAGAAATAACCTTGAATGCCCTCTCGTGCATGACTGCCTGGAGAAGCCATGCAAAGTCGACCTCGAATCCGGCTATCATCGCCGCCATCAACACTGCTCGATCCCAGGTGACGATGTTATCAGCAGCTGTAGGGGAAAGGCAGTGACGGATGAGCAGCCACAAGAACTTCGCGACGAACGTGAGGTTGGCCTTCTTGATGGCCCCCTTCAGCTCAGTGACCCAATCTGCACCCTCTCCGTCGATTGATAGGTGCAGGGCCATCCACGTCTTGGTGGTCTCTCTCAGTGCCTGCTCGCGCAAGAACTGGCCATCCTTCACTATCTGCCAGCGGTAGTCAAACTCGGCAGTGTGGGGAGTCCGCGTAGCATCTGCACTCTCACCGTATAGGAACCGGTGGATAGCTGGCAGGGAAATGTCAACCTGCACGCCCCGGACTCGAACCTGCTCCAGTGGGGTCTGTTTAGCGGGAGCATCCTGCCTATCGATCTGTGATCGGAGAGTTGCTACGTAGGATGCGTAGAACTCTAGGACCATTTCCTCAATGTATCATCCCAACGGACGGGCTGTCCACTCTAAGAGATGCCTGGTAAATAGGTTGTGGATCTGTGGCACCTATGGGAGACTCCCTGTAAGTACCCTCCGCTCCAAGGTGAGTGTCCGAGTCATTACTCCTTTATCAGTCAGGAATTTGGCGTCGGAGTAAACTTGAAACTGGCCTTCGACACACCACCGGTTTGGCTAGTCAAAGGCTGGGGTGGGGACCTGGGCTGGTGCGCCGGATGTAGAGTCTGAACTGTCAGCCTCATCAGACGAGGCCGACGCTGCAGCAGAGGCGGGTGCGGGAACCTCAGCAGAGACGGAAGCTTCCTCGGACTATGATACTCCTAAGGAGCCAGACGCTCCTTCCTCATTTGTGGCTGACCCAGAGGGTGTGCCGGTCAGTGTGCGCTCCTCATCAGACTGGGAGGCAGTGACTACGCCGGACGCCACCGTCTTGGGTGTGGCTCTAGGAGCACGTGCAGCACGGGAAGGTGTGGAAGTGCCTGGGACACATATTCAGGGTCCCGCTCATCATCAGATCCGATGATCAAGCGTGCAGACAGGGCAACAGACTTGGATCGCCCGCGTGCGTAGGTTCGGTCTTGCTTGGGTGCCATAGTAGATAGTACCTGCAAAGGATCACTATCAGTACGAGTAGTGGAAAACAAGACAGGCAAGCCCATACGACATAAACATTTAAAATAGTGTGTTAGTGATAGTGAAACTGTATCACACGACAAGCTAGATGACGGCTCGTCGTGGATATGACAGACCGTCATGAGGTCCGTCGTGTTGTACTTGGTCTATGTATGTATAAAGAACCCTGAAGGAGGGGTCTCTGACAATCATGATGGTCAAGCAGGACGAACCGTCGTTGGTACGACGGTCCGTTGTAAGAATCTATCGTAGGACACTTAGGAAATGTTGGGAGACCCTTATCAGAGGGTCTCTGACCATCATGACAGTCGTGCAGGACGGACCGTCGAGGGGATGACGGTCCGTCGTAAGTTTTCGTCATAGGACACTTTGAAAATGTTGGGAGACCCTTAGCAGAGGGGTCTCTGACCATCATGATGGTCGTGCAGGACGGACCGTCGTGGGTATGACGGTCCGTCGTAGGACACTTAGAAAATTTGGAGAGACCCTTAGAAACAGGGTCTCTGACAACCAGAATGGTTGTGCAGCACGGACCGTCGTGAGTACAACGGTCCATCGCAGGCGTCGTTGGGACAGCGTGCTAGGGCTTTTGACACGGACCCTATGACGGTCCGTCGTGTGTGTGACGGTCCGTCATCGGGATCTCGTTCTGAGTAGCAGTGTTAGAACTGGGGGTACCCTATGCATCACCGATTAACCCACATGGTCTTATTGTGTTATGGACCTATATGTGTCTATCCCAACTACCTAGGAAACTACCAATGCAAAATCACCTATGCCTAGGGTTATCAACATGGCACATTCGAACATCTTGAGCCTAGGTTTAGACATAAGCATATAGAGGAAATAGTATACGACTAAGAACTAAGCTAATACTAACTACAAAACAAAATGCAAGATAAATGAGTATAAATTGAGACACATACCTTGGAAATGGAGAAAAACAATGGAGAATGATTCAGTTGGCAAGGTGGACACCTACACACAGCAGCACCGACTAGTGATGATAAGTATAAGGCTTAGGAGGATTTTGGGAGCAATGATCAGTGAGGGGAAGTGTGGAATTTGAAAAGAGAGGGAGATGAGGGAATAAGGAAGTAATGGGGTGAAATATGGAGGGGTGGGAGTATAAAAACGGTCAGATTTTGAAAAGGGTCCAGCCGGGTCAGGTCGGGTAGAATTCATTAATCACGTGATGGTTCCCCGACGATGGTCCGTCGCACTTGCGACGACCCGTCGTAGGTTCCGTCGTGTGTGCCCTAATTTCAAAATGACAGAAAAACGTACCTGGTGTGACGGATGCATACGACGGTCCGTCGCATGCGCAACGGTCCGTCGATGTATCCGTCAGTGGCTGCTGCGGAGTAGTTTTCTGCAGAATTTCCCGGTGATGTGCCTGCAAATTTAAAACCTATTAATAGAAAAATGCTACCATTATTAAAAAGACGATAAGTATTGGGTTGCCTCCGAACAAGCGCCTGATTTAATGTCGCGGCACGACTGGGGCCACTTGATTACTCAGACTTCATCAAGATGGTATGCCTCGATCACTTCATTCGCCGATTCAGCATGCCCGAGATAGATTTTTATGCGCTGTCCATTCACCTTGAACCACACACCCTTCTTAGTTTCCAACTCAACTGCTCCATGAGGGAATAGTTGGGTAACCGTGTAAGGACAAGTCCATTTGGACTTGAGTTTGCCTGGAAACAAGCGCAATATGGAATTGAATAGAAGCACCAAATCCCCGACCATAAACTTTCGTTTTTCAATTTTGTTGTCATGATACTTCTTCATCTTTTCTTTATATAGGGCTGAGCTTTCATAGGCTTTCAAGCGAAATTCATCAAGTTCATTCAACCCATTTAACCGTTGCTCTGCAGCTTCGCTCCAATCCATTTTTTAACTTCTTCATAGCCCACATGGCTTTATGCTCTAACTCAACCGGAAGATGACAAGCTTTCCATATACAAGTTGGTATGGAGACATACCTATGGGAGTCTTATAATCTGTCCGGTAGGCCCAAAGCATCATCAAGCCTCCTTGACCAATCCGTTCTACTAGCATTCACTGTTTTGGACAATATCTGTTTGATCTCCCCCGATTCGATACTTCAACTTGCCCACTAGTTTGAGGGTGGTAAGGAGTGGCCACATTATGGCGAACACCGTATTTCTCCAATAACCCCTTAAACAATCTGTTGCAGAAGTGGGAGCCCCCATCACTAATAATGGCCCTTGGAGTGCCAAAACGGGGGAATATATTCTTTTTCAAGAATGCAGTGACACTCTTCCCTTCATGGTTTGCGAGGGCTATGGCTTCGACCCATTTAGATACATAATCAACTGGTACAAGAATGTACTTCATCCCATGAGAACTCACGAAAGGGCCCATAAAGTCAATACCCCACACATCAAATAACTCAATCACAAGAATGGGGTTTAGAGGGAGCTCTTGCTTTCTTGAAATACCACCATCTCGTTGACATTTGTCACATGCTTTAGCAAACCCATAAGCATCTTGATGAAGAGTTGTCCAATAGTAACCACATTGTAATATCTTGTGAGCGGTTCGGATACCACTGTGATGTCCACCAACAGGTGAAGAATGGCATGCCTCCAACACACTCAACATTTCACATTCGGGCACACAACGCCGAATAAGCCCGTCGGCACAACTACAATACAAGTATGGTTCATCCCAAAAGAACTTCTTCACATCGTACATGAACTTTTTCCTTTGATGAAAGGACAAGTCTGATGGAACAATATCACTAGCCAGATAGTTCGCAAAATTTGCGAACCATGGAATCAAGTCTTGTGAAGCAGCCAATACATGTTCATCGGGGAAAGTATCATCAATGTAAGTCTTATCCCCTAACTCTTTCATAGCTTCACCCTCTAGACGAGACAAATGATCAACAACTTGATTTTCAGTCCCTTTTCTATCCAGCACTTCAAAGTCAAATTCTTGCAGCAGTAATACCCAACGAATCAACCTTGGTTTCGCATCCTTCTTCGCCATCAAATATCTCAATGTTGAATGGTCAGTATGCACTATGACTATAGTACCTAGCAAATAGGAGCGAAATTTCTCAAAAGCAAAGACTACTGCAAGAAGGTCTTGCTCAGTCACTGTGTAGTTCTTTTGAGCTTCATTTAGGGCTTTACTAGCATAGTAAATTGGGTTAAGGATTTTGTTTCTTCTCTGTCCCAATACTACACCAAGAGCCACCCCACTAGCATCGCACATTACCTCAAATTGACTGTTCCAATCCGGAGAAATAATGATAGGCGCAGACACTAACTTTTCTTTTAGCTCACCGAATGCTTTAAGACAGGATTCATCAAAACAAAATTTACATTCTTTCTCCAGCAATTTGCACAATGGGTGTGCAATCTTTGAAAAGTCTTTGATGAATCTCCGGTAAAAACCTGCATGCCCAAGAAAGCTTCTCACACCTTTCACAGAGATCGGTGGGGGAAGTCTCTCTATTACCTCAACTTTAGCTCGATCAACCTCTATGCCCTTTTCTGAAATGCGATGACCCAACACAATACCCTCTTTCACCATGAAATGACACTTTCCCCCAGTTTAGTACCAAATTGCAGTCTTCACATCTCTTAAGAACCTCAGATAAATTGGTCAAACAACACGCTCGAATGAATCACCAACTACAGAAAAAATCATCCATAAAAAAACTTCTATAGTATCCTTCCACCATGTCAGAAAATATTGACATCATACATCTCTGAAAGGTTGCGGGTGCATTGCACAACCCAAACAGCATTCTTCTGAACGCAAAAGTCCATATGGACAAGTGAAAGTGGTTTTCTCATGATCTTCTGGTGCAATAGAAATCTGATTATCCCCGAATACCCATCAAGAAAACAATACCACCCTTTTCCGCATGTCTATCCAACATCTGATCCATGAAGGCATAGGAAAATGGATCTTTTTCAGTCCATGAGTTCAGTTTACGGTAATCCATACACACCCTCCATCAGTAACGGTCTCATTGGAACAAGTTCATTCTTTTCGTTGGGGACCATAGTCATTCCCCCTTTCTTAGGTACACACTGAACCGGGCATACCCAACTACTATCGGCGATTGGATAGATTACTCCGGCATCCAACCACTTGATGATTTCCTTCTTCACAACCTCTTGCATAGGAGGATTCAAGCGTCTCTGGTGCTCAATACTCGGCTTATGATCAGGCATGAGTTGGATTTTATGAGAGCAAATACCAGGAGGGATCCCAAGAATTTCCGCAATGGTCCACCTAATAGCTCTTTTGAACCTTTTTAGTAACTTCGCCAAACTCTGAACTTGTTGTTCATCAAGGTCAGATGCAATGATTACCGGCAAAGTGTCACCCTTTCCTAAGAATTCATACCTGAGATGAGGTGGGAGAGCTTTTAGTTCTAATTTTGGAGCTTCCTCTATAGATGGTTTAGCGGGTGGGGACTCGCGATTCTTCATATCAAGCTCAAATTTCTTCGGTTTAAAATGAACATCACCTCGGTCAAGAGCCGCGACTAATGACTCATACTCTTCAATGCAATCGCTATCAAAGTTCATTATCACTGCCGCTAGTGCTTCGACACCTAGACGTTCTTCTATTTGTGTATCAAATGTCTCACCCATGTTGTAGGATATAGCAGATGCCGATTGGAGCTCACCACTCTGCCTCATGGACCTACAAATATTAAAGGTCACTTCCTCATTGTTCAACCGAAATTTCATCTTCCCCTTTTCCATGTCTACTAAGGCTCTTCCCGTAGCTAGGAATGGCCTCCCAAGGATAATAGGCACTTCAAAATCAACCGCACAATCAAGAATAACAAAATCGGCTGGAAAGATGAATGACTCCTCTTTTACTAGCACATCATGAAGTATCCCTATGGGCCGTTTTATTGTTCGATCAGCCATCAGTAGCCGCATTGCAGTGGTCTTTGGGTCACCCAAACCCAACTTCTTGTAAATCGAGAGGGGCATGAGATTTATGCTTGCACCCAGATCACATAATGCTTTCGCAAAATGTAATAGCCCGATTGTACAAGGAATAGTGAATGCACCCGGATCTTCTTTCTTTTGGACCAGAGATCTTGTAGCAATAGCACTACAATGCTGCATTTTATCATCATCCTCAAAAGTAACCGATCTTTTCATTGTGACCAAATCTTTCATAAACTTGGCGTAACCGGGCATTTGTTCTAAAGCTTTTATTAAAGGGACATTGATAGAAAGTTGCTTCAACATTGTTATAAAACCCTGATATTTGCCATCCTCAGTCTTTTTCACTAATCTTTGAGGAAATGGGGGTGGTGGCCTAGGCATGGGAGTTACCTTTTTAGGCACTTCAGCATCTTTTGCAATGTTATCCTCTAAATCAGCATCAAGATTTTCCACTTTATCAGTATCTTTTGTCACCTCATTCTCATTAGATGGCATAGGTTGGTCAATGGTTTGCTTGCCACTGCGAGTAGTAATTGCCATAGAATGTCCATCATTTTTTGGATTTTGGACAGTGTTGCTAGGAAGAGTGCCCAGTTGCCGTGTATTCACAGTTACAGATAATTGGGCCAATTGTAACTCAAGTTGCTTAATCGATATAGCATGTGTATCAACTTTTTGCCCAATACCCGCTAAATCATTCCTCAACTCTTTATTGTGCTCATCACTAGCATCGAACCTCCTCATCATTTTATGCAACATGTCCTCAACTCGCGACATACTACCTCCACCATCCCTAGGAGTAACTTCACGATTTTGAGGAGGAACATAGGGTTCATTCCTCTCTTTTCGATTTCCATAGTTACCCCTGTTGAAGTTGTTGTCGCGATTGTAGTTTCCATCTCGGACATAATGACCCTCACGATTGTAGTTACCATAGTTCCGACCTTTGTACCCTTGACCTTGGCACCAATTCTCCTGATTAGAGCCTTGGGCACTTGGTCGGAAACCCCCCATCTGTTCATTTACTACATAGGAATCCTCCTCATAATAACACTCATCGTTTTGGAGGTGTGTTTAGCCAAGTAGTTGACTGCATTAATCTTTTCTGCGCACCCCAAGTGACATGTTTTAGTACCAACCCAAGCTCAGTTCTCATCTGAGCCATTTCTTCACGAATATCATTTGTGGCTGGGTTGTGACTGGACTGCACTGCGAAGGTGTTTCTCCCTGTATCGGACTTTCTAGTACTCCAAGCTTTGTTGTTACGGGAGATTTTCTCTAATTTCTCAGCAATCTCAACATAAGGGCATTCTCCATAAGATCCACCTGCTATAGTGTCCAACACCGCTTTATTGTTATCATCCTGTCCCCGATAGAAGTATTCCTTCAGTGACTCATCATCAATACGGTGATTTGGAACACTTCTCAAGAATGAGGTGAATCTATCCCAAGAACTACTAACTGACTCTCTTGGTAGTGCTACAAAGTTATTCACCCTATCTTTGTGGTTTAATTTCTTGGAGACCGGATAGTAGCGTGCTAAGAAGACATCCCGTAGTTGGTTCCAAGTGAAAATGGAGTTGTATGGGAGCTCAGTAAACCACATAGCAGCATCTCTTGTCAGTGAGAGAGGAAACACTCTGAGACCTATTACATCTAGATCCAAATCAGGTCTCCCCACACAACTTTTACACACTGCCCTAACCTTAGCTATATGGGCATGTGGATCCTCAGAAGGTAGCCCTGAAAACAAACCTCTGGCAGTGAGCATTTGCATCAAGCTACTAGTTACCACAAAAGTGTGGCCTGTGGGTAGATGGGGCAAGACAAGTGGCCCATCCGAGTCTGCTATGTTATCATACACTCTGTAGTATGCTTGGGGCCGTGGAACGGGATTTTGTCCCCTCTGCTGATGTTCACCCGGAGCGTCGGGTAACATCTGACCATGAACATCCACTGGATCTGGTATGTTCTGGTTTGGATCCTCATCATTTATTCCCAAGTTTCGATTCATATTGCGCAGTGTACGCTCTAGCTCTTGATCGTAGGGAAACAAGGGTTCTCTTCCTCTCCGTGTATTTGGCATACAAGGAGGATAGTTCTGAAAGGAAATCAAAAACAATAAAACAAAGTAAAATCAAGAAAATATCAACTAAACTTTAGTAATAAGTTCAAGTTAATCTGAAAGCTAATTTCCCCGGCAACGGCGCCAAAACTTGATACGCTCAAACTTCCTTCTCAAATGAGAAGTAAAGAGGTCGCGTCAAGTAAATAACCCAACTAGTGAGGTTGGGATCGTTCCCACGAGGAAAATATTCTAGACTTAACTTCAACTTGTTATTACTATTGTTCGGTTGATGACTTCATCAGAAAGTAAAAACATAAAAAGGGGGGTTCTATCTCTAAAAAAGTGAAAATAAACAACGAACTTGAAAGAGACACTTAACAGCTTTTAATTTTGGGTTTTAATCAATTAATCAAAGTAACTAGGGTTTACGTGTTCCCCACAAGTTCATAACTTAATAATTGTAACTATAACAATTCTTTCCTAGTATCATGCATGCAAAGTGATAAGTTATGTATTTCTAAATCCTTGGTCCGGCATCTAGAAAATCTCACTCCGCACCTTGGTCCGGCTACGTGTGTTGCTTTCCTAACCCTTATCTTTACCTCATATTAAGCATCGTATTTGATATTTGACTAATTTAGTTACCTCGTACCAATCTATACTAGCCTATTAATATATATACTAAATCTATGTTAATAATCTTTTCCTATTATCTACCTCCCTCCTTGTCCGGCAAGTAGCATTAGGCGAGTTCTAACGTTGATCATCCATTAAAAAGACTTCTAAGCGAAAGAATTACTATTCTAGAATTGTTATTTTAGCTAGGGTTTATCTCATTATTTGCCTATGGTTCCCACAACCCTAGTTATGGAGTTTAGTTCCTCATAGCCATAAACACAATATTCAAATATGTTAAACAAGAATTCATGTACTTCCTTCAATGAGAAAGAATAAAGTCCAAAAATTTTCTTGATTAATCACCAAAAATCACTTGTAAGAATCTACAAAAATCAAACACTAATACACAAAGTCTAATAATATGATGTCTAATCTCCTAGAGTCTAACCTCAGAAACGAGGTTTTTTGAACTATTTATAAAAAACTAAAAAACCTAATTACACAAGGATTCTAATTACTGGAAATCTGCCAAAACGCGGTTGGGTCGACGGACCACGCGACGGACCGTCGTCATCGCAACGAACCGTCGTGGACTCCGTCGTCCCATACTTGGTGCAATTTCTTCGGCTGCTTTCTTCATTCCCCTCGACGGCAAGTGTGACGGACCGTCATAGGCACAACGGTCCGTCGAGGGTCTTCGTTTCAAAATACTTCAACTCTTGGAATCTGGGTACTTGGATCACTTCTCTGATCTTCACGACGAACCTGCAGGACGGACCGTCATAGCCATGACGGACTGTCACAAGCTTTGTAATCCCACACTAGGTCAGACTTCCCCATCTTCCTTCAGCAGCTTCTCTACGCTGCCACCTACGGACCGTCACAGGCACGACGGACCGTCATAAGCTCCGTAGGTGGTCTCTTCTGCATTTTTTCGCTCAAAATCTCCGCTTTCAGCTCTGGACAGATTTCCTGCAAAACAAAGAGAAACTTATATCAAAATTAACACAGAAAAGGTTTTCGAACACACTAAACTTAAGGAAAAAGTATTAATTATACCGTGAAACCACGGTATATCAATGTAGTATCCTTAATTCTCTCTGGTAGATTATAGGTTTGATTGTCCTTATAAGCTCTTTATTATTGTGAACTTTAACATGCATGGATACCCTTAAAGAACTATGAAATAGAAAGTTATACTTGTTGTCAAAGTGGGAGCATTTCTCTATTCGAGCTTTGATCTACACGGATGAAAATTAACCTTTATCTTTCTATTATGGTTGCAGCTGCCACAGATAGTTGTGGAGAATGTTCTCGCTTTCAACGAGAGCTTTTGGTTAAGTCTTGCAGCTAGAGCCGACACCGGCAAATCTGACGATGACAAAGCATGGTTCCATTTCTTATTATTTCAGATGGTATATGCTTCATTACTTCTTTAAACTTGTGGAATAATCTTTATTGACTTTATTTTTACAGAAAGACTATGATGAGCTGGCATTGACAGTAATGAGTATCGTAGATTGTCTTGTTCACAAAACAAATGTATATATTCTATTTCCTTCCTGAACTACACATACTAAGTGTATATCTTTTCCTACCTGATCACAAGTAACTTCTCTATAGCATATATATTAAGGTATGTACATGTAATTGGAGAGATGGAGATGAACAGTGAGGAGAAATTGTCAAGGATTTTCCTATACACAATCATAATAATATTAATCCGCAATAACCACATCTACAATCCAAAGCCGCCACCACTCAACTTACACTACATGCATCCCTAAATATTTTATATTGCATCACATGCAACCTCCTAATGGTATCTTTAAGCCATCAAAATTTTAATTAACTAAGTTGGAGAATGAAGTTACCTAGGTATTGGTTTTCACTGGTAGGTGTCTTAGTAAGGTTTCTCTACCGTAATCTTCTTGTTTAGCCTTTTAATTATTTAGGGTAAGAAAATTATCAACTAATAATTAAATAATTACTAAACCCTCTAATTTATTCTAATTCATGGGCCATATGGTAATTTAATAAAATATTTATGGATTTAGTTAATTAATTACCAACTAGTAAAACAATTAAAATCACCCCACTAAATTTATAATTCTAGTTACGAATAGTCTAAAATATCCATTTAGAATCTACTGGTAAAATATTTATGAAATAAACATTTCTAGTACTCAAAACGGCCAAAAGAGTCGTTACAATATATACCAATTTACCCATCATTCGTCCTCGAACGATCAAACAGAAGGGCGAGGGCGAGAAAGAGTACCCGAATCTGTAAAAAGATGTGGATATCGTTCTTGCATATCAACCTCACTCTCCCTTCAACTGCCCGATTCTTCCACTGAACCTTGATAGACGCAATCCCCTTTGATCTCAACTTGCGGACCTCCCTATCTGGAGTAGCAACAGGCTCCTCTTCATATGACAAATTCTCATCAAGAATAACTGAATCCCAACGAATAATGTAGTTTCCATCAACATGGTATTTTTTCAGCATAGACACATGAAATAGCGGGTGCACTCCTGACAGTCCTTGAGGCAAGGATAATTCATAGGCCACCTCCCCCACGCGCTATAGTACTTCAAATGGTTCAATATACCTCGGACTTAGCTTACCTCTCTTACCAAATCGCATCACACCTTTCATGGGTGAAACTTTCAGCAAGCCTTGTTCACCCTCCATAAAATCCAAGTCTCTAACCTTTCGATCTGCATATTCCTTCATCCTACTTTGAGCTGCTAAAAGCTTCTCTTGAATAAATTTCACTTTCTCTAATGATTCCCTCAGAAGATCAGTACCCCAAGGTGTAACCTCAAATGCATCAAACCAACCAATGGGAGACCTACATCTCCTCCCATACAATGCCTCAAATGGGGCCTTGTCAATACTCGAATGACAGCTATTGTTGTACGAAAACTCTGCTAAGGGTAAGAATTTATCCCAATGACCACCAAAATCTACCACACACGCACAAAGCATATCCTCCATCATGTGAATTGTTCGTTCTGACTGCCCATCGGCTGAGGGTGGAATGCAGTACTAAGATCCAATCTAGTACCTAATTCAACATGTAGGGTTCTCCAAAACGTAGAAGTTAATTGCGTACCTCTATCTGATATGATGGAAAGTGGAACTCCATACAATCGAACAATCTCCAAGATATAGAGCTTGGCTAACTTCTCTGGGTGATATAAAATAGTAATATCATAGTCTTTAAATAGTTCCATCCACCTCCTCTTCCTCAAATTCAAGTCTTTCTGAGTAAAGACATATTGTGAACTACGATAATCTTCATAGACTTCACACTTGACCCCATATAGATAATGTCTCCATTGCCTTAATGCAAATACAACTGCAGCCAACTCCAAATCATGGGTCGGATAGTTACGTTCATGCACTTTCAATTGCCTCGAAGCATAAGCAATTAGATTTCTCTCTTGCATTAGCACTGCACCCAAACCAGAATAAGATGCATCACAATAAACAATAAAATTCTTACCCTTTCTACTAGCGAGGCAAGAATAGGTGCAGTAGTCAACAATGTCTTGAGTTTCAGGAAGCTTTCTTCACATTCGTCCGACCATACAAATGGAACATTCTACTTAGTCAAATTTGTCAACTGGGAAGCAATAGAAGAGAATCCCTTAACAAATCGAAGATAGTAGCTACCTAAACCAACAAAACTCCTTACCTCTGTCACATTAGTAGGTCTTACCCAACTCTTCACTTCTTCAATCTTAGAAGAATCCACCATAACCCCATCCTTAGAAACCACGTGCCCCAAGAAGGAAACTGAATCGAACCAAAACTCACACTTGGAGAATTTGGCATAAAGCCTTTTCTCCCTTAACAACTCTAAGACAATTCTCAAATTCTCATCATGTTCTCTCTTGCACCTTTAGAATATCAGTATATCATCAATGAATACAATAACAAAGAGATCCAGATATGGCTTAAAATCCTGTTCGTCAGGCTCATGAAAGCAGCAGGGGCATTCATAAGCCCAAAAGACATTACTAAGAATTCATAATTCCCATACCAGGTTCGAAAAGCAGTCTTTGGCACATCAATTGGCCGTATTTTCAATTGATGATAACTAGAACTCAAATCAATTTTAAAGAAGACGCAAGCACCTTGTAACTGATCGAACAAATCATCAATGCGAGGAATTGGATACTTGTTCTTAATAGTTACCTTATTCAGCTGACTATAGTCTACGCACATCCGAAAACTTCCATAATTCTTCTTCACAAATAAAACAGGAGCACCCCAAGGGGATGCACTCGGTCTAATAAAACCTTTACCTAACAACTCCTGAAGTTGGGCCTTTAACTCCCTTAGCTCAACTAGAGCCATTCTATAAGGGGGGATGGAAATCGGGCGAGTACCCGACTCCAGATCAATACAAAAATCAATATCCCTGTCCGGTGGCATAGCAGGAAGGTCTGCAGGAAACATATCCAGAAACTCACGGACTATCAAAACAGACTCAATCGAAGGTACTTTGGAAGTATCATCCTTGAGATGTGCCAAGAAAGCTAAACAACCCTTACTCACCATCCTCTTAGCACGAAGAAAAGAGATAATACGAACTGGAGTGGAAATATAGTAACCCTCCCACACTAGCGAATCTGTCTCAGGCTTTGCCAATGTCACAGTTTAGTATTACAATCTAAGATTGCAAAATTTGGAGAAAGCCAGGTCATACCCAAAATTACATCAAAATGAACCATCTCTAGAATAATCAAATCTACATAAGTATTGCTCCCCACAAAAGTCCTAAGGCAAGACCTATATACCTTCTCAACTATGACAGACTCACCCACAGGAGTAGAGACATGAATAGTCATGTCAAGAAAATCACAATATAAATCAAGAAGTAGCAAATGAGGAAGATACATATGAAAATGTGGATCCAGGATCAAACAATACAGAAACCATGCAATCATAGACAAAAAGTGTACATGTGATAGCACTATCAAATGTCTCTGCTTCAGACCTCCCAGGGAAAGCATAACAATGGGCCCTATCACATGTCTGTCCAGTGCCCCTACCAAGCTGCACTGCAGTAGTTCCAACTTGTCCGCCACCCCGACTGAACTTGTGACCGCCATTACCTTGGCCACCACGTCCTCAAGAATGACAACCTCTACCATGACAGCCTCTACCTCTAACAACTAGGGATCTGTAACTCTGTTTTGGACAATATTTCCAAATATGTCCAGCCTCTCCACATCCATAACATGTCGTTGAGTCAAGTATAGGTCTCTGTGAAATTGACGAAGTGTGGAGATATTCTCCAATCTCAGAAAAAGGTTGACTAGTCTGCGACGGACCTCCAGCTAAAGCCTGCAATGAAGACTGAATAGTACGGGCTGGATAACCTCCTAAACTCTGCCCTCTGGAGTAAGAACAACTAAACTCACCTCCCTTATGAAAATTCTTAAATGTCGATGCTATGGTGAAGTCGTTTGGCTTCACCCCCTCTACCTCTATCACAAAATCAACCACTTCCTGAAAGGATTTTGCTGCAGCAGCTACCTGTAAGGCTGGAATCTGCAAATCTGACATCAATCCTTTAACAAAGAGGCGAATCCGCTCTTGTGGATTGAAGCAAAGTTGAGTGGCATACCTTGATAGTGCACGAAATTTTTCCTCCTAAGCAGCAACAGACATTATTCCTTGCTCTAGGCTCAGGAACTCATCTCTCCTCCTATCGCTAAAAATTTGGGGTATATATTTCTACATAAATAAGCTAGAAAATAATGCCCAAGTCTTAGGTGGTGCCCTTGATGGTTGAAACTCAAACATACGACCGCCACCACATTTTGGCATCCCCCTGAAACTGGTAGGTCACAAACTCAACACCGAATAGTTCTACTTTGTCCATCTTATGTAGCAGCTCATGTCAATCAACCAGAAAATCATAGGCATCTTAAGATTCAGCACCCTTGAAGACTCGAGGTTTCAACTTTAAGAACTTCATAAAAAGTTCATGTTGATCACCTGTCATAATAGACCCTGTAGTCAATCGAGGAAACGTGTCTACATCCAATGATACATCCATGCGGGGAGCCACAACAGCTGCATGTTGTACTATCTGAACCTGAGGTGCTGGTGCAGAAAACACTGGAGGTGTCTGGCCCTGATCAGATAACCCGCTAAGATAAGTAAGAACCTAATAAATCATCTCTGGGGTAGGCTTGGGTTGTACTTCCTTATCATGAACCTGCTCATTTTCCCCTTCCTCACCCTCTCTCACTACATTATCAGTCGATGGAGGAGTCACTACTCTATTCCTAGATGGACCAGGTGTTTGTCCTCTGCCTCTAGTGGGCATCCTCCTGCGACCTCTACCACGGCCTCTTGTCACTTCTCCTCTTCTATTTACAGTCCTAATGGTTGGCTGAGACGCACCCTGTCTTGCCGGTGTTGGTGTTGGCATAGTTGTTGATCTAGTTCTAACCAACTGCGATATAGAGTGAGAATGTCAGATACGAATTTGCATCACCTAGATACCAATTGGATCCATGTAATAGCACGAAAGAAAGAAAGAATGGAGTTTTCCTAAAGTCCTATAGCCTCTCGAAGAAAAGTAAAGGCGTCCCCATACTGTCCATCAAGACTCTACTAGACTTGTCCTTGTGTGATGAGACCAACAAACCTAACGCTCTGATACCAAGTTTGTCACGACCCAAAATGAGTCGTGAGTGGCACCCACACTAACCTACTAGGTGAGCAAACAAACAATTATTAACCCCAACATTTACAAATAGTTTGACTATGAATAACAAAAATAATGCGGAAGATCCAAAACTTATTAATGTAAGCAACTAAATAAGCTTCTAAAGTTTAACACTTATTACCCCCAAAATCTGGAAGTCATCACATCAAGAACATCTATCCTCAAATTACCAAATCAAAGAGTATTTAAGAAACCAAAATAATTAAAAAAAAATTGTCCATGTCTGAAATTCGAAGACATCAAGACATGAATGAGAGAATCCAGCACGAGCTAGACATTATAGCTCACCCTCAACTTTGATGTGTTGGAGACTGACTAGAGCTTAGGGCGAGTCGAAGTCGATGGTACACTTGCTGCAATCCACAAATGAACAAAGAAGAAAATACAAGTAGGGGTCAGTACAAGGAACACGTACTGAGTAGGTATCATCAGTCAACTCAAAATAGAAATCAATATATAATGAATAATAATATAAAATCAACTACAAGACTTAACAGGTGGCAAGCAACAACACATGAACCATTGACAACAAAAACACCATAATAGGTACACCATCAATCGCAACAGCAGGCATATGTATGAGGATTCATGCCTCCACACCATACTCATTTGGCAAATAGGTTCCTTGAGATTAAGTATATTACGTTACTTCAAGATTCCTTGCCTTTAATGTTATTGTGTCGAAACAAGACATTCCGATCCCATAAAACCGTGTCGGAACATGACACTACGATCCCATAATACTGTGTCGGAACGGGACACTCCGATCCAATTATCTCATTATTTTATTTCAGCAAGCCTTCTTTATTCAAGGTGTCATTTTAATAGAGAGGGTTCAAAATTACAAATTCAACATTCTCATAATTTTAGGCCAACCACAAACCACACGATCAAAACGTACAACCACACAATCAAGTACATAGGAGACTTTACAATATCACTCAATACATATCAATCTCTATTTAGATTTTATCTATCCAATAGAAATAAACCATAAACTACCTCCACCGAAGAATCGAAGTCACTACTTCTCCAATGCCTTTCCTTTCCTTATTGCCTCCGAACCCTTCCAATCTATCAAGTATATATATATGCATAAGGTGTAAGTTGACAATCCCATAAACACTCAGGTTATTGTGTCCCTAAGCTATACCCATCAATTCACCTAATTATGTAATCATTTTCTTAAAGTTCCAATCTAAGGGTAAGTCTTAATTCCTTTATTTAACACAACTTAATGAAATATAAATAATTCAATAAACCTAATATTTAATTACCTATCTATCTCAATATATTAAAAACTAACATTATAACATGATTCGAATTTAATAACCTTAATTCCTATACTACTGGTGATAAACCAGTAGCAGGCTCAACCCACTGTAATCCTATTCCTATATATATAAAACTCAATTTAATGAGCACTAAGCATTAATGGTCATTTTAAGGCTAATGTGGTATCCTTAATTATCTCTAGTGGATTATAGGTTTGATTGTCCTGATAAGATCTTTATTATTGTGAACTTGAACATGCATTGATACCCTTAAAGAGCTATGCAATAAAATGTTATACTAGCTGTCAAAGTAAGAGCATTTCTCTATTCGAGCTTTGATCTACACGGATGAAAATTAACCTTTATCTTTCTATTATGGTTGCAGCTGCCACAGATAGTTGTGGAGAATGTTCTCGCTTTTGACGAGAGCTTTTGGATAAGTCTTGCAGCTAGAGCAGTCACCGGCAAATCTGACGATGACAAAGAATGGTTCCATTTCTTATTATTTCAGATGGTATATGCTTCATTACTTCTTTAAACTTGTGAATAAGCTTTATTAACTTTCTTTTTACAGAAAGACTATGAAGAGCTGGCATTAACAGTAATGAATATCGTAGATCGTCTTGTTCACAAAACAAATGTATATATTCTATTTCCTTCCTGAACTACACATACTAAGTGTATATATTTTCCTACCTGATCAGAAGTAACTTCTCTTTAGCATATATATTAAGGTCTGTACATGTAATTGGAGAGATGGAGATGAACAGTTAGGAGAAATTGTCAAGGATTTTCCTATACACAATCATAATAACATTAATCTGCAATAACCACATCTACAATCCAAAGCCGCCACCACTCAAATTATACTACATGCATCCCTAAATATTTGATATTGCATCACATGCAACCTCCTAATGGTATCTTTATGCCATCAAAATTTTAATTAATGAAGTTGGAGAATGAAGTTACCTGGGTATCGGTCTTCACTGGTAGATGTCGCAGCCCCAGGTAAGGTTTCTCTACCGTAATCTTCTTGTTTAGCTTTTTAATTATTTAGGGTAAGAAAATTATCAACTAATAAATAAATAATTACTAAACCCTCTAATTTATTCAAATTCATGGGCCATATGGTAATTTAATTAAATATTTATGAATTTAGTTCATTAATTACCAACTAGTAAAACAATTAAAATCACCCCACTAAATTTATAATTATAGTTACGAATAGTCTAAAATATCCATTTAGAATCTACCGGAAAAATATTTATGAAATAAACAGTTCTAGTACTCAAAACGACCAAAAGAGTCGTTACAACAAGACTCAAAGTAAGGGGCATTTGCAGACATATCAATTGTATTGGATCAGATTCATAGAAAATTTAAATTAAATTCATGTTTATTTAGGATGAATAATTAATTTGGGCTTTACAAATAAATAAGTTCATCTTATTAAAATTCAAACCAAGGTTCATTTAACCTTGAAGCCCAAATCCATGCCACGTGTCACAGTGAATAGGCATCCAAAACCAACAAGGTGACGCCATGTGTCCAAATGAGGTGGTAGTCCCAGTCAAATGCAAGAACAAATCAAAATGTGCCTAGTGTCAAAATGACATTCTTTGGCCAATTAGAAGCAACCTTGTTCACTCCCTAAAATTTTAAATAGGGTATGAACATGATATTCAAAGGGATCCAGAAAAATCTTCAACAAGCATTCAACAAATTGAAGAGAGTTACAACATCAACATCAATAGTTCTCTGAAGGAGTGATCAACGGAGTTCTTCCCTGAGATCGACTTATAATGACAAAGAGTTTTTCGTCATCCCGGAGATCGACAACATCTCAAGGAGTTATACATCATCCAACCATACGGGAAATACACTACTAAAGGCCCTCGATTCACGGAGAAACTTAGGAGAGAAAATCAAGAGAACAACGGAATTGTACCCACAACGATATATTAATAAAAATCACATTTTTTTTCTTTTATATATTTTTCTTGCATTTTATTTTCCACGCATACGAAAATTCGTTGCAAACACATGCATAATTACATATCTTGGAATAAACAACCATTACCTATTTTAAACAAGAATGAATGATTTAAAGGTCCCAAGTACTCTCCCTTTGGAATGCCTTGGCTTATTGTTGGTCTGAAAAATTAGTTAATACCACAATAAATTTATAAAAAAATTGCCTAACAATACTTGAATTATAATCAAATGCTAACCCTATGCAAATTCGTGATCATTCTTCCCAAATCAGATCTTTTCGCACCATTAAATCAAGTCAAAATTCTCTCCCCAAGTGTAATACCATAGATTTTAAGTAATAAGAATCAAACTTCAACATAAGGGATTAATAACCTACTTTTAACAAAGAATTTAGTGGAGAACATGTGGAAACTGTCCTTAATCGTCTTTCCTTCATCCAAGAATGAAGTTACAATAAATAAGAGGTTTAGACGTTTTTTCTATATCAAATCATAAAATCTTTAAGTATCTACCCAAAAAGTTTTTTTTACCCAATTGGATCACTATTTGGTGTACCCATAACGACTAGAATGGGTTGTTAGTGAAATTCATGATAAAAGGTGAATAGAAGGGAATGCATGAATGACACAATTTGATTTTTAAAGAATTTAATTCATCAATACATAATAATTGCCTCTACTATTAGAGAAAAAAATAATATAATTTAATGTCTCAATCATGTTTATATGCCTCCCATTGGCTGCTGAGTATGCTTTTCTTAACTTGAATTAAGTGAAACAAACAAACAAGTAAAAGTAGGATCACAAATTTACATAAAGTTCATTCTAACATGCATCTCTTGAACCTTTTATCTACAGGTCACACATAAACAACTATAGTATTACTACAACATATCCTTCCCTCAGGCATATTAAAGGATAAAGGTAACTCTTGTGCCAACAAAAATTCAATCTTATCAATAGATCATATGTGAAGATTCAAGCAACTATAAGGTAAACAAAAAATATAAAAGAATTGTATTATACTTTCTTTTGTTTCGTAAGAAAAAACTCTTATTGGACCCCAAAAAGATATACTAAATGAAGCATTTTTATATTTCTAATATCAAGGTTTCACATAACTAAGAGTGGAAGAATATAAAAGAAACACCCAATTTTTTTTATTATCCAAAGACTTTCTAGAAAGTAAAAATTTCCACAAAGCTGGTAGAGAACTCAAAAGAAAATAGCAAAAACACATAAAGACTATCATTGAAACAAAAAAAAAAAAGGGAAAGAATCTTTTACTAGAAACATAACTTTTGAGAATATGAACTCATATCTCTGAAGAATTGATTCTTTTGGTGGAAATTTGTGTTTGTTGGAAACACAATACATCTTTATTTCAATGATTTTTTTCAAATTCATGTATTATTTCAATTGGTAAATACATGTTAGGAGACTTAGTGATTTCTTTATACAGGTAGCAGATTTACAATAACCAAAACTTTTAATAGCGATCATCAAAAATCATCACAGAATCCTCATGTTTAAGTAAACAATGCATTCTTTAGGTGATGCAAGTAGTGTTTTTGTTGTGTAAACCCTAAACGTCAAATAATGTGGAAAATTCCCTCTTATTCTACATCCTTAATGATGTATTTGTTTATAAGGATTAGGGTAAAGGAGGAGGACAACCTAATCGGCTAACGGGCTATTTAGCACCATTATGAGTTGACCGTCCCAATTGTTATTTCAAAAAAAAATCCATTCCATATTTATTTAAAAATTCTAATTTTAGTCCTTACAATGCATGTAAAAGTAAATTTGTTATTTGTTTGTGCATAAAATTATTCAATTCTCTTAATAATTTTCTTACACTTTATATTTGGAGAAAACCTTATAACTTATTTTTCAACTCACTTATGAGTGTTAAAAATACTTTTTAATTCAAATTTTTCTCTAGTGCTTTTAACTATAAAAAAATGATCCCCGTCTTTATATCGCCATCAAGCAGGATGAGAATTAACAATGTTTCTTCATCTTCTTTGTCAACTGACTGGAAATGTCATAAAAAAGAACAACTAGTTATTGATGTTGTTGGTTTTCCTTTGTACTAATGATTTTCTTGTAATATTCTTTTAAAATTGACGAAGTCTCATAGAATATAGTAGCTCATATATGAGATCCAATGCCTCTTGAGATATTTAACCTTTAGAGCATTTTCGGTTGATTTTTTCATACAAATTAGTCAAGTTAAGTGATATTGACAAAATATTAGAAATTGTGAGATTTAAATCATATTACATGTCTTTTTCGAAAAACTGCATTCTCACATGAGAATTATTTCATATATTATTTATAAAAAGTATAACCAAACATAATCTCATCTTCAACTAAAGTGAAAAATATTTTAAAATCTATGACCAACCACTTACGTAATCTTCAGTTACTTGATATGTCCAATATTAATTCTTTTACTTATGAATATCTGAAATTTTGAAATTTTTTATTAAAGATTTAGGGTGATATACTTCTAAGAACAATACAAATTAATTATATTTCTTATCTAAAGAAACCATATAGACGTAAGTTATTTTTTGCAAAATTTAATATACTAGGGAAACAAACTGCACTTCGTGCGGGAGGATGTGTACCCAATTATGAATGAATTATAAGTTGTTAGACTACTTAGTTGTTTTAAATATAATTATGTACGAATCAATATGTATCAATAGTAATTGTATTGTCAACTTATTCCTTAGTAATAGTATATTTTGTAGCACATAAATATTTTTCTGTACCATGCAGCAGATGAACATTTGTATTGTCTAATTCATGGTTGTAATACATTACTACAATTGATATGGAAAAGTCTCTTTAGTAATTATGTGTAGACATTTTGGCTTTTATCAAGTATTTCGTTAACATAAATTACATTATATGTCTTGTGATTTGTAAATAATCAAGTGTCGGTGCTCTAACATAAAATCATTTAGTTATATTTTTAATGTGTACAGTATGTTATTATTAACAATACAGAAAGTAGTACATCATTTTTTTTCTATGTAAATAGTCAGCTATGTATGCATACTGGTCAGGGTAACGTTGGTTGCTTTATGATTGTCCTTGAGTCTTGTAATGTTTACGTTGAAATAGTATCCACTGTGATTTGTGCCACATGTTTTGTTAGCAATCTTCTATTCTATACCATTATTATTGGCTTGATGCAACAGATGAAATAAAATTATTCTATAATCAATGGCTTCATAAGTACTGTAATGTGTACTACCAAATCCACTATGAAGCTTCCCCTTTTGATCTTCTATATTGGTAGCGCCTGCACACTAGGGGTGCATTTTGTATTGGCGCCAATGTGTTTGTATTCTACCCTAGTCCATACCCTGATGAATAATCTGATAGACATCAGTCATTAGTAATAATCATTTATGTCATATTTGCTATGATGATAATTTAAAATTGCATATTTAATGTTGTACTGTTAATAAATAACTCCTCTCAGTCCATTATTCTTGGTCGTACATTTTGGACTGTTTCCTTGTAAAAAATATTTTCTCTTGAAATGATCGTAGGCAATTTTATAGAGTGTGAGCCAATTTGAGGTATATCTCTCTTGTGACTTTCCCTGTGAGTGTGTGAACCTCTCTTTAACACTCTTTGAGCCTTAACCTTCTATTGAAGAAACTGTATAAAGACTATACCCTTCTTGATCCATTCCTTTGTGTCCTCAAGAAAGAATGTTTTGATTGAAATAGTAAACTTAAGACAAAAGCCTAAGTTGGGGGTGTTGTGAAAAGAAAAGGAACAAGTCAAAAAAAGAACAAGAAAAGTCTCCCTTAACTCATGGTGTTGCGAAAAGAAGGAAACAGTATATATAAAAAAAGAAAAAGGAAGAGAAAAGAAAAGAAATGGAAAAGAAAAGAAGTGAAAATGGTTGAAAATCTTGTACAACAGGTCGTGGTTTTACTCCCTTGAGCAATGAGATTTCCACGTAAACTGTTATATTGTATTCTCCTTTTTGTTTACTGTTCTATATTGTTCTTAGTGTGTCAAGGGACCTGGTCCATTGACTGATAGTTGACGACTACATTCCATCTAGAAAGAATGAAAAAACTCGAATAAAGTAGTGGAACAAACACCTACAAGTCTCTAAGGTTTAAGCCCGTCGTCGGGACTCAATCATGGAAACGACAAGATTACATACAATCTGCAAAATAGCACGATCAACTCAACTATGAATAGCAATAAACAACCACAGGACAGAGGAACTCAACTTAAAACAGAATTATACTAAAACAGATTAGAAGATGATGAGGATATTATATAAAAAGGACGTTTACCTTTTTCGGGAGAGCAGAATCTAGACTAGACGAGCAAAGGGGCAGCGACTTCACCACAAACAGAGCTTCACCTGATCCCGACAACCTCCCGACGAATTTGAATGAGAAAATCACTAAGATTGTGGGCTCTTAATGTATGTTTTTCGTAGCTATTCTCGGAAATTTTCTATCTCTACCTCTATTTATTTTGATCAAAATTCCCTCTGTTTTCAATAGTAAATTAGCATCTCCAAAAAAATCCCCTTTTAACGTTTAAGGAAGATGAGTATATATAGGAGAAGAAAAGAACAGGTTGGGGGGAAATGGGTAGAAATTGGGGTGAAATTTCAAATTCGAAATTCGAATTATCTATTTGGGTCAGGTTTGAGGAGCTGCTATTTGTACTACTCTTCAACGGAAAAACAATGAAAGTCGTCCGATTATGAGCAAGGTCATAATCGAACGAGAGAGGAAGAAGATGGAAGAATTACTATTTAATCATTCTTAATTATTTCTAACTTATAGTCCAAGTTTACTTGTAATATAAGTAATATTTAATAAGGAATATATTTCGTCCCTACATTGGTTACTTGATAGACGTAAAAGATTAAATCATAACATCTATAAATTAATCCTCCCTCCACCATTAGGGTTATCCAATATTCTCTACAATAACTTCATTGTTGACAATTGTGGTAAAATAAAGTAAGGGAAAGGAGGTAGAAACCAATTTACGACTAACGCTTCCACTTTTCTGTGTGATGATGTCTTCCTCATCATGTATGTTCCCCTAACAATCTCTATGTGAGGTTATCATGTTTAATATCCTATTATTATATTATAAAATTTAATCTTACATGTGGCATTAGAGCCTAGATTGTTTGAATGGATAATGTTCATAAATTATATAATCGCATCATATCAAACCCAATGATGATTAACTTAGATACCAGTCGATTATTGAAGTGATTTTTGAATTAAATCGTTTAATCTGTTAGGTTTGATTTTGTTGAGACTTTTTTTTTCACAAACCTTTCGTTCTTATAATAAGAAGAAAAATTTCTTGTTGTATTATGTTTAATTCAGAACAATGTAGGCATAATTATATTAATGGAACTTATTATCTCCCATGTGATTCATATGCGCAAAAGGAACAAATAGGTCAAACTAGAAAATTAATGTTTACACATATAATATTTATGATCACTTGGCATATGTGGATTACTATAATTCAATATTTATTGACATATATAATATTCTAAGAGATACTTGGGTCTGAATTTTCAACTTGATGCATGTATTAAGTTTCCATAGTTTGTAAGTCACCAAACTGGCCAAACTTAAATGTTTACAATTATTCATATGCATAAAATGTTATGATTTTATGTGTGCTTTGTATTTATATAGTTTGTTAGTCACCAAAGTGACCAAACTAGAGAAATTAATGTCTACTTATATCATGTTTATGTTGACTTGAAACATGTATTATGTTTCTATATTTTTTGGTCACCAAAGTGGCAAAACTGAAATGTTAAAATTATTCACATGCACAAAATTTTATGATGTTATGTGTACTTTGTATTTATACAGTTTTTAAGTCACCAAAGTAACCAAACAATACAAATTAATGTCTACACATATCATGTTTATGTTCCGTTGATGCATGAATTATGTTTCTATAGTTTGTGAGTCAGCAAAGGGGTCAAACTAAATTGTTTAGAATTATTCACATGCACAAATTTTTATGATGTTATGTGTGTTTTGTATTTATATAGTTTGTTAGTCACCAAATTGGCAAAACAAGAGAATATTAATGTCTACACCTATCATGTTTATCTCTTGCACCAAAGTGGCAAAACTTAAATGTTTAAAATTATCCATATACATAAAATTTTATTACATCATGTATGCATTTGTATTTATATAGCTTGTTACTCACCAAATTGATCAAACTAGTATAATTATGAAAAATATGCACTCACAAAATTGTTATTTATCTATGCACATTAATTAAAAGCCTATATTGAAAAATAAATAGATATATTGACTTTCACTATTGCTAGAACTTAAGAATGTTTTTCCCAAAGGTTAATCTATCATTCTACGAATAGTGAAAATTATGAAGTAAATCAATATTTTCAATTAAACATATATTGTATATCCAAAGATGTCATATATGTTTGGTTAAAATTACTTAATTGCCTATTAAATATTTGTAAAATGACATTTAAATTATGATAGGGTGTTGTAGTATCTACCAACAGCAGAATTGTGATGTACATTTATCATTTTACTGAATTCACATTAGTTTTTATATGTGAGCATGTATATCTATTTGCAGTTATTCCTGTTCATTAATATGTTTCATCTGTTATTGTGTTCAATGGATTGAACTTATGACATGAACATGCCTAGTTCTAGTTAGGTGTGATGGATCTTGTCTTGGTTCTCTTGAATGAAAAGCATACTTCCATTACTCATTAGAGTAGAGAGGATGAGAAGTCATTTCATAAATCAAGGGAACACTCTAAGAGAATACCTCAAGTTTGTGGAAGAATGTTTTTGTTCTACTAATAAGTCTCTCACTGGTACACTAATGATTGAACAAAAGAACATGAAGTTTGATGGGTTGTGTAGTATGCAAAATCATATCATTGAGATGACTTACATTGAAGCAAGACTTTGGACCTTGAGAATGAAAGTGGATTACACCTTCCCAAATTAACTATAACCCAATTAAGGATATGCGGGATGTTACTGAATTGTCAAGTATGCTTACTCAAGAGGAGTCAAGACATAAGAAACAAGGAGGTCATTCCATTAACCTCATGGGTCAACGAGGTGGTGAATGACTTAAAGTGAAAGCTAACAAGCTTAAGAAAAAGAAAGCACCTGCTAAAGTTTCACAAGATGCTTATAATGAACTCAAGGCTGATGTGTTTCCTTTTGGTAAAAAAGAAGGTCAATATCTAAAATATTACCTGAAATGTAAAGCTTTGTTTTAAAAGAAAGGTACGTTTAGTGTCTTTGTATATTTCAAATCAAATTTAGTAGAAGTTTCTAATAATACTTGGTGTCAAAATGATTAATCTCACTCAACTATTCAACAAAGAGTTGAGGCGTAAGACAAAATGTTGAATTAGATAAAACAACAAATAGAAATGTTGTATGAATCAACCTAATATTCCATAACCATTCAACACCAAGATTACAAAATCAGTGATTTATTATCAGGTCGTCATCCATCATTCACTGAGGGCTAACCTAACTACACCATGAGTGAATCCGAGGATGAAGAATAGTTATGGACATGCGTTGTGCCGCGACGTTAAGTCAGGTATTGTTTGGAAAACAACCTAAAACCTCTTATTATCCTTTATTCAATTTTTTTGAAGAAACCTAAAACCTCTGATTATCATTTATTTAAATTTTGATATAAAAATAATAGTATGTTAATTTCACATATTAAGGTACAGAAGGTTCTTAAAAGGTGAGACATGGCGTGCAATAGGTTCAGTGGGTGAGTCAATGAAGAATTCATTGATCAATGCTTTTCTACCATTTGACTCAAGATATATTAAAAACCTAGAGTTGGTAAAACTCAGTTAGCTTAGAAAAGCTTCAACAAATCGCCTACCAGATTGGCAATCGTGATGGTTATCGTCGATTGAACATCCAAATCTTCTAAGAAGTTCTGTAAAACTTGGTGAAGAAGAAATTCATTTGGCGATGCACTAAATAATTCAGAAGTCATTATGTTGTTATCGAATTAAATAGACTGGACAAGTTTCAGGCCAAGTTGAAAAAGGGTTGATGATGAATCATTCAAGAAGATGGGTTTAAGATAGACACATTGGATTGCTGAGAGTAGCTATCACACCATAGTTCACCTAATGTCCCCACCTCACCTTTTACTTAATGCTACATCTGGTGAAGGATTCCAACTCGAAGAAGCAACCAAACCAGGATTACTCTCTAGCCCTACCTCTATATTTCTCCAATATTAACCTCTCGATTATTTTTATATATATTTGAGGACAAATACTTTTTGATTTTGGTAAGGTGAGACCCACACCTGTAGTGCTAATATTTATGTTGTTTTTGTGCATATTTGGTTTTTTGTGTTTTAAATCATCTTTTATGTTTTTTGTGTGACTGTGTAAGCTTATGGCTACTTATTGATTTTAATTTTCAAAATGATTTTGGCACTCTTCCGATAAATTTTCAAAATTTTTGCAAATATTTTCCAACTCTTATGTTGAAAGTGGTTGTTCTATCGCAAATCCAAGTATCGTTTCTGATCAATACCAATAACTTGAATAGTGCTCTCAACCGAACAATGATGAATGTGCGGCTATGAAGAGACTAAATGAAGTTGCATAAATAATATGCGAACTCTTTTCATCTCGTTGTGAGTAGCCATGTGTCAGATTGATTCTCATGTAATGACCGTGCACACTAGCGAAAACTCTGGAGTCTTGTTTTACTTGAGTGTCGATGTCTTGTGTGATAAGCTTACCTTGAATCATGCATGAAAAGACCTAAAAATTTCCCTGTCAGTCTACTTGACCAAGTAGTGTTTTCTTTTGATATGATCTTAGGGAATTTTATAGAGTGTGAGCCAATTTGACTTATACCTCTCTTGTGAATTTCCTTGTGGGTGTGTGAACCTCTATTGAACACCCTTTGAGACTTAACCTTCATTTGAAGAAACTGTATAAAGCCTATACCCTTCTTGATCCGTTCCCTTCCTCACAAAAGATTTTTTTTTATTGAAATAGCCAACTTAAGCCAAAAGCCTTTGTTGGGGGTGTGGTGAAAAGAAAATGAACAAGTCAAAAAAATGCAATCAAAGTCTCCCTTAACTCATGGTGTTGCAAAAAAAAGGAAGCGCTCTGTAGAAAAGATAACATGGGTGCTCATTTTGTAGGTACTAAAAACTATAACAATATCTAAGAGATTCCCTCAAAAGGTAGATGAATTATCAACATGGAGAAAGACAAAGTTCAAAGTCTCAGGATTCATAAATGTAAAAATAAAGTATGTGGATGCACATAATCGCACACGCAATCAGATGGCACAAAAAACACAACATCACTCATACTTTCAAATACAACAGCTACACCAACAGTTACAAACAACCATATGGTTACTGCACCAACACTTTAGTCTCAGATAATGGTTCACTATTGTTTTTAATGCCTCTAAAGCATAAAATCTTGTAACATAAAGTTTCAATATTCTTACCTTCTGGTGATTAACGTTAATTGTTGATATTTTAAAATCCATCATATCATCTTTTTCAAAATATTAGTATTCGCTTCTCTTGAAGCTCAATCTGTAGATAAAGTGAAATTGTTGGTAAATAAAAATTCAACGAGTTGAAAAATTGAGTGTCATAATTATGAGATAGTTACCTCATGTAGATTAGTGTGGAAATTTTACATAGAGCCGAAGAAGTCTTCTTTTGAACTGATTTCATGGCATCTACAAGACTCTTAGGTGTCTTGACTGAAATCAATTATAAGCTCTTTAAGTTATGAGGTTGTCGCTGATCATAAATTCATCACTCGAATGTAACACTCTTGAAGTGGGCTCAATTTCTTACCTCAACCCTCGATGGTTCCGGCGATGCGCATCTGAACTCTTTGAGCTTTCCATTTTGAGGGTTATGGGGTATTTCCCAGTTAGTCTTGTTTATATTTTATTTCCTTTTTATTTTATTTTGCTTGGGCTAGTTTTGAGTCTATGGGCTAGTAGACAATTTTGGTGGACTATGTCAAATTTTAGTTCGTCTTGTTTTATATAATTGGTGGCTTTGCAAAAAAAACACTTCCTACTTTTGAATTCCTATAAAAAAAATTCAATCACCTATCGATATTAATTTATTCCTTCTTTCTATAAATATGTTATTTTTTTACGATTTTTTTATTGATTTTGCTAGAATTTTCTTTGACCCATATTTTGTTGATCAGTGGAAGTCTAATTTCATTCCACAAATTTATCCATTAATTCCTTTTTATAAGTATTTTGTTAAAATTTGTCAATGTGCTAAATGAATATTTTTGCATATAAACTTTACAAACTCATTTTATAATACAATAAATTTCATAATCGCAAACTAACCGCGTAGCACACGGTTATGTATACTAGTTTAGTTTATATAAAGCATTCCAACAAAAAATTTAAAAACTTACCGAATTAGAAATATTCATAGTAAATAAAATTAGACTTCCACTAATCAAAAAAATGTGGGTCAAAGAAAATTCTAGCAAAATCAACAAAAAATTTCTTGAAAAAAATAACATATTTATAGAATGAAGGAATAAATGGATATGGATAGGTGGTTGCCTTTTTTGTTTATATCGGAATTCAAAAGTAAGAAGTGGTTGCATATTTGAACAATTTATGTTTTTCAATTAATTTATTTTTTATTTCACATATTTTTTGTAGATTTTAAATTTATTTTGTTAAACAAATTTTGATTATCTTTATTTTTTAAAAAAAGGCACTTGGGCTTAGTAGATTTTATAGATATATTTTATTTTTTAATCCTTTTTTATATTGTTTTTAAAAAAGGTTACATTAAATTTGAAAATGATTTTAATTTTTATCTTTTATTTGAAATGGTAATTTAATATTTAATATAATTACGTATAGTAAATAATTAATAATTCATATCTTATAAGAAAAAAATAAAGTATAAATGTTGTTGTTGTTGTTGTTGTTTGTTGTTTGTTGTATGTTGTTTAATGTTTGTTGTTGTTTTTGTTGTTGTTGTTGTTGTTGTTGTTGTTGTTGTAGTCCTTCTTGTTGTTGTTGTTGTAATCGTTGTTGTTGTTGTTGTTGTTGTTGTTGTTGTTGTTGTTGTTTTTGTGGTGGTTGTTGTTGTTGTTGTTATTGTTGTCATTGTCGTTCTTGTTGTTGTTGTTGTTGTTGTTGTTCAATAATATTTTCAAATAAAATATAGATTACAAAATATTTCATTTTTATTAAGAATAATTACTGTATTTTTATGGTGCTTTTCACCTCTCCTATTCGAAGATATAGAAAATCTTTATTATACATACCACATATTTTTTGGTGATGGGTGGTTTTTTTAATAATATAAGATATAATATATATTGAGAAATTCAACTAAATAGATAACTATCTATAATTATAAAATGTCAATTTCTTTTTTTTTTTTAAAAAAAGGTAAAAGAATCAATTAAAGGCAAACATAAAAATTCAGAAATTATTTTGAAAAATAAAAATAGAATACAATATTAAAAAAAAATATTCTTGAGGTAAGTTCTAAAAATGTAAAATAAATTTATTTTAATATTATTTTCCAATTAAAATAGATTAAAAATAATTCATTTTTATTAATAATAATTAATGTTTTTTTGTGTTACTAACACATGACCCTTTTTACCTTTCCTATTATGTATAGTATAAAATACATAAATCTCATAATGTAAAACCTAAATTACATGTTTTTTCCCTACTCTTTTGTATTTTATAAAAATCTCTTAAAAGTTGTAACATCCGGATACTTTATATGCAACCCGAAACATAAAATTATGATACTTTAAATTACTTAATTGTTTCTCTTTAAAAAGAATCTAAATCTAAAATTAATTATCTATTCCATGAATCACGCAAAACAGATTGTTATCGATCTATTCCAATCTTGTAACAGATTTTGAGAATTCAAAATTTAAATTTTCTTTTCCTCTATTAATCTCAAACAATAACAGATACAAAATACATGATGAATTTGTTTATCATTGTTGAGATATTCAGGAATTTGGTTGAGCGGTCTGAGTTATGAACGATATAAAAGTGATGAAATAATTGTTGGGCAAAAGATTTCTTTTGTGAATCTCGAATGAGACATTACAGCTGAATTGAATCTGAATTTGTTATTGATACAACAAACAACATGGATGGGGAAATACATGAATATTACATCCGGCGATCTTCAAATAACACTAATAGATCTATCAAAAGTCATTCAACTTTGTTGATTCAGATAATTTTTAATGATTTTTGATAAAATAAGAGCGCAAAATATAATTAAATGATGTGATTGTTAATTTGATACCGATGGAGATAAACGTATTACTAGTGGAGATGTCACCAAGTTCTTTGCCTTGTCCAACTTGCCTTGACTAGAAATAAAGCAGATTCTTTCAAGATGCAAAATTGTTGCTCACCATATCTCACCATTCAAGTTTAAATTCTTTCAAGATGCTAAATTGTTGCTCACCAAGAAATTCTTTATTGTTAAACTAAAAGTATTTATTGAAGATTTCTCAATTGACAAGGTAATTTCCATCATCCTAAATAATTTTTTTGATTTGATGTTTAAGCACCGATTATTCAATTTACGGATTTTCAAATGAATTTTCCAATTTTCTTGTGATTTTATTTAAATATTCATAATATATTTATAATTTTCACTTTTTTTTAATTGTCTTTTAAATTTTATTATTTTGTATTTTTTAAAATTCATATATATGTTTATTTTGTTTGATGTTGAATGCATTTTAATATTGGAATACAATTTTTTTAATGTGATGTTGAACACATTTATATCATTACACAAAATACAACACAAAAACTAGAATGAATACAAATACAAATAATATTCCTCTATTATTATTCTTCTCTTCTTCTTTTGCTTTTAAGTTTTACAGACGAAAAAGGGTCTAAAATACACTTTAACTATGTGAATTGGTACAAAATTACCCTTCATCTACCTTTTGAGCCTAAAATGCCCTTGACGTTAACCTTTTGGATCTATTTTACCCTTATCTTTAACAGTAAATATAATAACTAATTCATTTATGACGTGTCATTGTACTATTGGCTACCCAAATAATTAATCAAATTAATTAATAAAACTAAATACCCACCCAAAAGCCCTACCCATAACCCAAATCTTTTAACTCAAATATTCTAACCCAAATCTTTTAACCTAGAAAAACTTAGGCTCATAAGAACTCACACTTGCCCAAACCTTCAAAATCGCTTCTCTTCTCTTCTTCCTCAATCGAAGCAATAAGAACTCAAAATTTCTACTCGAAGTGTCAGCATGTGTTGACATGAAATGGAAACACAGATGAGGAAGTGTCTTGATCAACATATATTTCTTTAATATATTGATTAGCATTAGCTACTAGTTTCTATTCCGGGGTTCATACTAGTTGAAGCTTCAAGATTATATTGGACAAACAGGGGAAAAGTTTGCATTGATCTGCTAGCATAATAATCTTCTTAATACATCAAATCATCATGTAATTTATTTCGACCGCCACTACATAACTTAACTACGTCGCTAAATTAAGCTCAATGATCTTAAATTGTGAAATTATTATGTTTTATCTCATGGATCAAATAATTCTTTGGTGACATCGTTGATCACCAATTCTACAAAATTGATTATTATTGCTTCATTAGAATGAGTCATATATGTGGCAATAGAAATAAACAAAGATATATAAGTTTATGTAATAGATTTCGATCACCACTATAATTTATCAGCGAAAAGACATATAATGTAGCATATGACAGTACATAGCAATACGTTTTGGAAACATAATATCAGTTATTATGAAACAAATAAAAGCTTTGCCATAATGTTTGAGTTCCTATAGTTTTTGATTGAGGAAGAACAGAAGAGATTTGATGGCCTGATTTGGGTTTCGATCGAGGAAGAACAAAAGAGATTTGAAGGTCAAGATTTGGGTTAGAATATTTGGGTCAAAAAATTTGGGTTATGAGTAGGTCTTTTGGGAGGGTATTTAGTTTTATTAATTAATTTAATTAGTTATTAGGGTAGTCAATAGGACAACGACACGTCATAAATGAATTAGTTATTATTTTGGCTATTAAAGATAAGGGTAAAATAGAGCCAAAAGGTTAACGTCAAGTCCATTTTAGTCCCAAAATATAGACGAAGGGTAATTTTGTACCGATTCGCATAATTAAGAGGTATTTTAGGCCCTTTTCCATTTTAGAAAACGTTTTTAGCACAAAGTTTCAAGGTTGAATAACATTTATTGTAAGGTATCCATTTATAATCTAATGTTAAAAGTATCTATATTATTGATTAATTTTAAATGAAAAGAGTTTATCTAAAAAGTTTACTAAAAGTTATTTTTGTTACTTGTGAGGCATAATATTAATTAAGGTTGTATGCTAATTTTACTTTGATGAAAAAAAGGTTTCACTACTTACTTATTTAGTCATTGTCTATTTTACTCTAATTTAATTATTATCTATGATAGTTATCATGTTGAACTTATCAAAGCTTGAATTCGTGACAGTTGACATTTCTGAAAATAATTACTTGTCATGGTTACTCGACGCTGAAATTCACCTTGACTCAAGAGGTCTTTGTGCCACTATTACAAATGGTAATACAGCATCGAGTCACGACAAAGCGAAGACAATGATTTTCCGTCGTCATCATCTTGATGAAGGATTGAAGGTTGAATACCTTATGGTGAAAGATCCACTTGAATTGTGTATTTGTTTGAAGGAAAGATATGACCACCTTAAGGCAACGATATTGTCAAGGGATCGTTTTGAATGGAATTACTTACGATTACAGGACTTTAAAACTATATGTGAATATAATTGTGTTGTACACAAAATTACTTCTTAATTGAAATTATGTAGGAAAAATATAAAAGATGAGGACATGTTAGAAACAACTCTCACAACTTTTCATGTCTCAAATTTGGTATTACAGCAGCAATATCGTGAAAGGGAATTTAAAAAGCATTCTAAGTTGATCATGCCTTCTTATGGCTGAGCAACATAAAGCTCTTTTATTGAAAAATCATAAGGCCCTCCCTACGGGAACTGCTCGTTACCAGAGGCAAATGGGTTGAAGCACATAAATAGTTTGAAAGAAGACAAAATAAAAATCAAGGTCAAAATAATATGTGTGGACGTGGCAATGGCATAGAATGATATAACAATCTTCGTGGAAGTGGTCGCCACAAAAGGGAGAACAATTCCTAAAACAATCCTTCAAGAGGCAATTGTCATCGTTGTGGAATGATAGGTCATTGGAAAAATGAACGCCGAGCAGCTGAGCATTTTGTTAGGCCTTATCAAGATTCTTGAAAAAAAAAGGAAATAAAAATGGTGCATCTTATTCTAATGCTCGAGTGCTGTCACACTTGACTAGTAAAATTGATGTTGAGGCAGGGCCTTCACAAAAATATGATGACAATATTGAAGAAAATTTGACTTTAAAAGATGATGATTTTGATGACCTTAATGATATTGCTCATTTGGAAGTTGGAGACTTCTTTTGAGATCAAAAATAATGTTTGATCATTTGATTGGGAAAATAATTATGTTGTTTTAATTTATGTGCTTTTAATTGTTATGTTTATCCTTCTGTTGTTTTAATATTCAGAAAAATAAGTAATTTTATTTTCTTGCAAAGTTGTTGATTTTTCATATTTCTTATGATGTAATTTTATTTTATGAAGATAAATAAAATTCTCCAATCTTCAATTGGTTCAAGATGAGAAATGGAGAAATGTGTCTTCTTGATAGTGCCACAACTCAAACTATGTTAAGAGATAGGAAATTTTTCTCTAATATAATTATGAAAAAGGTTTATGTTAATACAATATCTGGTAGTACAAAATTAATTGAGGGCTCTTGAAGAGCAGCCTTATTACTACCTGGGGGAACGATATTAAATATTGAAATGTATTTTACTGTAGTAAGTGTCAAAGAAATTTATTAAGTTTCAAGGTTATTCGCCAAAATGTCTATTATGTTCTGAATTCCAATGAAGGAGAGGTTGAATACCTTTATATTACTATAATAAAATTGTGACAAAAATATGTGCATGAAAAATTACTCGCATTTTCTTATGGATTGTACCATAGAAATATTAGTATGGTTGAATCAAATGTCATAGTAAACAAATGGTTTACTAATCTTAATGATTTTATCATTTGGCATGACCGGTTGGGCCATCCCGTTTATAATATGATGCGCAAAAATATTGAGGATTCACATGGGAATACTTTGAAGAATTAGAATATTCTTCAATCAAAGAAATTCTCTTTTGCTGCTTCTTCGCAAGGAAAGTTTGTTATTAAACCATCTAAGGTTGGAATTGAATCCCCTGCATTTCTAGAAAGTATACATGGTGATATATGTGGGTCAATTCACCCTCCATGTGGGCCATTTAAATATTATATGATCTTGATAGATGAATCAACAACATGGTGACATGTGTGATTATTATCAACTCGCAACATGGCTTTTGCGAGGTTGTTAGCTCAAATAATAAGATTAATAACACAATTTCCATATTATGCAATAAAGACAATTCTTCTTGATAATGCTGGTGAGTTTACATCGTAGGCCTTTTATGATTATTGTTTATCCACGGGGATAACTATTGAACATCCAATTGCTCATGTTAATACTCAAAATAGTCTACATGAGTATTTGATTAAGCGTCTCCAATTGATAGCTAGACCATTTTTAATGAGGACAAAGTTGTCCGTTTCAATATGGAGGCATGCTATTTTGCATGCAGCAGCATTGATGTGAATAAGGTCAACTAGTTATCATTAATTCTCTCCATTACAGTTGGATTTTGGTCATGAGTCAAATATTTCCCATCTTAGAATTTTTGGGTGCGCGGAATACGTTCCAATTGCCCCACCGCTACGCACAAAGATGGGTCCCTAAAGAAGTTTGGGAGTGTATGTTGAGTATGAATCTCCTTCTATTATTAAGTATTTGGAACCCATGACAGGAGATATATTTACAGCAAGGTTTGCTGATTGTCATTTTGATGAATCAGTATACCCAACATTAGGGGGAGAACATAAACAGTTGGAAAAAGAGATATATTGGAATTCATTTTTCTATCTCATTTGGATCCTCGAACAAATCAATGTGAGCAAGGCTAAAAAGTTGATTTATTTGCAAAAAAATTTCAAATCAACTGCTTCATGCATTTACTAACCTTCCAAGGGTTACTAAATCTTATGTTCCAGCTGCAAATGCTCCAGTTTGAGTGGATGTCCCAATAGGATATGTTTTTAAAGCAAATGAGTCGAGACCACGTTTAAAACGTGGAAGGCCAATTGGTTCAAAGGATAAAAATCCTCGAAAAAGAAAAGGAACAAATGATCATGAAGATCAGATTGTGGAGAAAATTACTCTAGAAGAGCTCCTGGACATAACAAATGACAAGACCATTGAGAAGGTCCAAACAACTTTTAAAAAAACAAGAAGGAAGAAATCTCAATATGTTATGTCTCGACGAGAAGAAGGTGGAATCCGAATAATATTGTGGTGGACAATATTTTTTCCTATAATGTTGTTGAAATAATGCAAAAAGATGAGGATTTTGAACCAAAATCTTTCAATCAATGCAGACAGGAAAATGATTGGCCAAAATTGAAGAAGGCAATTCAAGTAGAATTGACTTCAGTTGAAAAACGTGAAGTTTTTGGACCAATAGTCTGAACACTTGAAGATGTCATTTCACTAGGGTACGAATGGGTTTTTGTGCGAAAACAAAATGAAAAAGGTGAAGTCGTAAGATATAAAGCACGACTTGTGGCACAAGATTTTTCGCAAAGGTCTTGTATTGATCATACGGAGACATATTCTCTTGTAGTGGATGAAATTACCTTTACATATCTAATAAATCTGTCAGTTCATGAAAAGCTTGAAAAGCGTCTAATGGATGTTGACACGGCCTATTTATATGGATCATTAGACAATAATATTTTTATGAAAGTTCCTGAAGCATGTGCCTGAAACATATAAAAATTCACAATAAAGTTGTTCGATAAGGCAATCCTTATATAGATTAAAACAATCAGGACGGATGTGGTACAATCGTCTTAGCTAGTTCTTGCTAAATGAAGGGTACAAAAATGCCCTTATTTGTCCTTGTGTTTTTATAAAAAAAAAAAGGTCTCTATCTGATTTTGTTATAATAGTTGTATATGTTGATGATTTAAATATCATTGGCACTCCTAATGAGATTTCAAAAGTTGTTGAATGTTTAACAAAAGAATTTGGAATGAAAGATCTTTGTAAGACAAAATTTTGTTTGGCCTACAGATTGAGCATTTGAAAAATGGAATATTTGTCCATCAATCAACTTACATAGAAAAGGTTTTAAAGTGATTTTACATGGATAATCACATCCATTGAGTACCCTCATGGTTTTAATATTGCTTGACATGTGTAAGGATCCATTTCGACCTCGAGAAAATGATGAAGACCTTCTTGGTGATGAAACATCATATCATAGTTCTATTGCGGAACTAATGTATCTTGCTAATAATACTCGACCAGATATTTGTTTTGCAGTAAGTTTATTGGAAAGTTTCAGCTCGGCCCCTACAAAAAGAAATTGAAATGGAGTCAAACATGTACTCCGATATCTTCAAGGAACCATTGATATGAGATTATTTTATTCTAATGAATCCAAGTCAAAAATGATTGGTTATGCAGATGCTGGATATTTATCTAATCCAAATATGCTCGATCTCAGACAAACTATTTATTTATATATGGAGGCACATCTATATCTTGGTGTTCAATAAAGCAAACATTAGCTGTGACTTCTTCATATCATGTAGAAATTATAGGTATCCATGAAGAAATTCAGGAGTGTGTTTGGTTGAGATCAAGAATAGTGTGGTTTTCCTTTGAAAAAAGATATTCCATCTAAAGAGAGGATACAATAACGGAGATAGAACAAAAGACATTTCACAAAAAATCTTTTTCACTCATGATCTTTATAATAAAGGTGAAATAAATGTTCAACAAATTCTCTAAGTTGATAATTATGTGGATCTGTTCACTAAAGCATTACCAACCTCAACTTTTGAAAAGTTGGTATCCACTATTGGAATGCGTCGTCTCCAAGAAATTAAATGATGTTTCCAATAGGGGGAGTAAACTATGTCACTGCACTCATTTTCCCTTGGCCTAGGTTTTATCCCAATGGGTTTTTCTTGCAAGGTTTTTAATGAGACAACAAATAAAGTGTATAACAAGATATGTGTACTATTTTGCCCTTCACTAATATTTTTTCCGACATGGTTTTTTCTTAGTAAGGTTATAACGAGGCATATTATCTATCAATGGTCATCCAAGGGGGAGTGTTGTAAATTACTTTTGTGGATTAATGGATGACCATAAATCCTTGGTTAATTCTCTTCTTTATGAGTAGTAATGTTGTTGATAATGTGGTCAAATGGATAACCATAACTCCTAGGTTAGTTTCATCCTTTATTGGTAGTAATGTTGTTGATAATATGGTCATATAGATGAGCATAACTCCTAACGTTATTTCGTCCATAATGGGTAGTATTATTAAGTCTTAATGTAATGTTTTTGACAACCTTTGGTATTCCTCAATGTAATCCTATAAATAGTTGTGTTGAGAATAATGTTGATACACATGAAAGAAAGAAAGAAAACTTTTATTGTTCCTCTATTATTCTTCTTCTCTTCTTCTTTTGCTCTTATGTTTTACAAAACCCCTCACCTAGATTTTAGGTTTTGTTTTAAAAGAAGTCATTTTTGACTTAAAATAAGTCATTTTATAATTGTCAAACACCCTGCTAAGCTAAAAATTGACTTTTAAGTCAGTTTTACCAGCTTTTAAGCCCATCCAAACATGCTTTTAGGAAAGAAAACATAATTTTTAAAGAGAAAAATAAAATACACAATAAAAAAATTAATATAAGTATATTTCTTAAATAACTACATATTCATTTGTCATACCTATTTGAATGAATACAAGCTAATAAAGAAATACAAGTTTAATTGTACATGATTCAACATGAAACTAGGATGAATACAAATACAAATTACATACATAATGGAATGAATACGATTTAAAAAAGGATACAAAATTCGGGTAAATAAAATAAATACCTTGTAAGAAAAGTGTGTCAGATCACATTAAACTAGAATGAATACAAATACAAATCATATATATATTAGATTGAATATGATTAAATGGATAAAAAAATTCTAGTAAATAAAATAAATACACTGTGAGAAAAGTATGTCAAATAATATATATAACTATAGGTGTCCAAATTTGTAAATTTTAAAAAATCTAAACTTTTACTAGATAGAATTCTAAGTTATTATCATAAAGTTTCATAACAATAGCTAGTTTTGAAAGACAAGGACAAATAATGACCTTTAGGAAGAAGGAAGAAACCACCTATTTTAGGTCTCATAATCTTTTGAAACGAAATTAATAAAGATTTTAAGCAACGTAATTCAATTTAAAATATTTTCCCCTTGATTTTCTCTTGTTTGTTATTTTTTAAAATTATATCATGTTAAATTAAATTTAAAAAAATACTTAAATTAACCATTACAAACAAAAATATTTTCATTTTTAATACATATTGAAAGTATTGCTAAAGGATACTATTAAATGTTAAAATATTGTTGCTTTGAAAAAAAATTCATTGAAAATGGTAGGGAATTTAAGAGAATATGAAAAAACAAGGTTGTGCAATTAGGTCATTTATCCTAATTTTTTGGTTAACAATAGTAAATTATAAGAATGAAGAAATAACTATCAAATTTGGGCCTTTGACACAAACTCCCTAATCTTGAACTCGTCCTAATACTAAAAATGTCCAAAAAATAAATGGGCCTTGCCTATATTTTACACCTGCTAATATCATTTAAGGTATTGGGCCTGTTTTCCCTTTAGAAAATCTACGTATACATTTTTGTGTATACCAGGGTATGCGAGCCGTACCCAACTAATTTTAGGACTTTCAAAAACAGTATTATACTGAACTTTATATATTTGCATTTTTTCAACTTGTGTTTCCATGTTTTGCACCTTTATATTGTACTTTATTATTGTATATTGGTATATACAACAGGTATGTCAGCCAGTTTTCAGCTTTTTGGAATCAGAAAACTATTATTTCCAGCCCTGTACTTCATGTTTGTTAAAATTGTTGACCCGATAAAGTGATTTTGGGATGATAGCCTGAAAATGATGCGGGACAGAAACTAAAGTCCATAGGACTCATCTGGAAAGATTACATGCACCAAAATATAGCACATAAGAACCAATACGAGTCTAAAGAAAAGAAAATAAAAACTCAAGATTATCACTTTACCAATGTCCTATAAGTCCCTCAAAAATGAATTAAGGTGATTAGAGCCTCACATGTGTCTAAAAAGTTTTTAAATATGTTGAATAAGTTTTTTTAAATTATGCATGCATGATTTGAAGTCATTTGTAGGTCAAATGTCCAAGACCGTCCGATGACGTTTGACAGTTAGCCTTGAGACGTTCATATGTGTCTTGACATGTTTTTACGTGTTCATTTTGGTTGAATGTTATATGGAAGGTACTTAGCGTGTTACGTTGGAAACGTCTGTTTACAACTCCTCAAGGTCCGCGTAAAAGGCCCTCAAGGAGAACACTAAACACTGCCTATGCACTGCCTTGGCAGTATCAAACGACGGCCATGAACGAAACCTCGTTGGTTCACCTATGCCCCATCGATGGAGGGAGATTCGTCCCATACTTAGTGTTGGAGCTGAAGCTCCAATTGACAAGCCTCATACTCAAAAGAAGATTGCTAGTACGGCCTGTGGATAGGTCTATTGGCCATCGGTACAACCTATGTCAACTGCTAGGCGTGTTGTTTTATTAAAGGGATGAATGGGAAATTCACCCCACGTCCTAACCTAACCCTAGGCGATTTATTTAGTTACTTTTGGATATATTAGGTTGTTTTTTTATCATGAATAACCCTACCCAATTTATTTATTCAAAATTAGACTTCCTCTCCCAAACCAAACCTATCTAGAAACCTCCATTGGAGATGAAGCTCAAGAACAACTTATACACTAGATTGTGATGGTTTCTTCATCAAATTTTCATGGTTTTATTCTACAAAAAGTATGGTGATCCTTAATATTTATTTAATCTTCCAACTAAAGAGTTCCTTCAAAGCTTTTCAATGAGAATTCTATGATCAAGTTGTGTGTTCTTCAATAACGAAACGAGTTCTTTCTCAAAACATTTTAAAAAGAAAGATTATGATGAAATGATGATAATGTACTGAATTTAAAGTGAATTTCTTAATGATGAATCATGTTCCCTTCAATTCTGAAATTAGCCTATATTACGGGCATTGTGACCTTGACTTCATGAAGATTAAATTATGATTCTAGCATGTTGAATTTATTATATCTACGTCCTATTATATATATTTATGGTGAATTATGTGTGATTTATCAATATAGATCATGGTGTGAAGAGTTTGTAAGATTGACCTATGTTTATCTACTTTCTATAGCTTGTTTTATAGTGATTTCAATGTGATCTCGATTCTATGGCAATTTAAGTAGGATTTAATTTAGGTTGTGTTACCTTTAGCTAATGCGCTCTATTGGTATTATTGATGAATTATCAGTATTGATCATTGATCATCAAGGGAAAGGAGATGTGGTAAGATTGCTATATTTCTTTACTTCCTTATAGAATTGCTAATAGCTTTGGTCTTGTATGGCATTGGGTGTTATGGTATACTTATGGTTGCGGTGTTTACTTTATTGTCAATATATATATGTTTTGATCATGTCCTTAAAGGAAAATTGATGTCGTATGATTGTGTTCTTGTGATGATCACACTATCTGAAATGCAATCATAGTCTTCCATTCTAGTTATGATCTAGGTTGTGTTACTAATGTTATGAACATGTGGATGACTATGGTAGGGTTGTGTTGAGGTTCTGCCGTTGATGATATATTCATGATTAATGATCCCTACCTACGTAACCCTATGTGAATGTTTGAATAGTTAAGGTTAGGAGTCTTGAATACAATGTGAAATTGTCTTGTCTCCTATGCTAGTATGTGGTGTGTGGTCTGTACTTATATGTTAATTGTGGTATAAGAGGGTGGCTTCCTCAATGTTATGTTGATAACCATTATGTGACATGTTGAGCAATGCACACACAAGCTCACACTTCATGCATGCTTACAAGTAGTATAGGTTCATGATGTCTAATGAAAGGGTATTCTCATATGCATATGTGTCTACTACTATGCATGTAAAGTATAGTTCTATGAAGTATGTTATGTATCCCTTAACTAGGACGACTTGATAGGTGTACTAGTACGGATAAGGTTATGGGACCTTGTCTATGCATTGCACATCTGTGCCTTGATAGGATAGTCCTTAGGTTTTGTGATGAATGTGAATGCATGAGTATGTTATGAATATGTCTTATATGCTATGATTTCAAGAATATAGTCACATTCGGGGAGCACCCCCTAGACGTAGTTGGCTTTGTCATCCTCGAATAATACGAAGACTAGCCTCTTAGCATTCGTCATTATATCTTATAGGTTAAATTATAAGAAAATTTAAAAAAATTCATCTACACTACTTCGTGAAGTTTACTTAGACCTCTCGCTTACACATAATATATTCATATTGAGTATGCATAGACCCTTCGTATAGGAAGAAATACATAGGCTTCTACTTTCATTTCAGATACATAATATAGCAATATAGATTCATAAGAATGTCTAAGATACTTCTCATATTAAACCATCTAAAACGAGTACAACATTGGGCGTAGCCCTTACTTCATTGCAATAAAGGCCTTATATAGTCAAATACAAAATCATCAACGGAAGAGAAAACAATATACAATAACAAGATTGTGGCATAATCCTCGGAAAGTGAGAACCTACGGAATTTGGTGAATAAGATTCCAAGCCTTCTTGAATGGCCCTCTGAAAGCTCAACGCACGAAACCTACATGTGTAGTAAATATCAAATGTCGGTTAGTACACACTTGTGTTATGTCTGAGTATATGCACATAAAACAATTGAAATCATTCTAAAGAGGAAATTTATGTAAAACCATGCTAAAGTACTTTAAAAAGCCTTATACACTATCAAGAACCCATATAAGCCAATAGTCAAATAATTCTTAAGTCATAACCATGTACAAAACAAAGTAATTATTAACAAGTATAGTCAAGTCAATATGTATAAGAGTTCAAAACACCATCACATAAGAAAGACGCTTACTCATAACCCACCCTTTATCCTACATGTGTAATGACCAAGCAAAGCCCCATAACCTTACTCAATCAAGTAAACCAAATGTAAGACCCCAAAAAGGAGTTAGGGTGTCTCGATCCTAACTTGTTTTCCATAAATTTATAAGTTCCTAAAATGGTGTATAATGTCATATTGACTCAGTGTATAAAATTTGAGGTGATTTGGACACCAAACGTCAAGGGACGACCACGACATTCGACGACTAGTCGCCAAAGGGGCCTTAGATACTTTTATATGTTTTTTAATGTATTATGAGATTATTAAGTCTTAAAATAAGTAATAATTATGTTTATAGGAAGTATATGTAGTTTCATCAAGCTTGGAGGTCATACGTCCAAGAACGTCTACGACGTTCAAAAGTTAGCCCTTGAGATGTTCATGCGTGTCTTGAGTGTTCCTTGCATGTTTCGTCGTGTTGCGGCACTTGTTTTGGGTGAAAAAAATGTGGAAGGTATTCAAAATGTTAAGGAGTATATTTACGTTGGAAACTGTTGGGTAAAACATCCCAAAGGACCCACAAGAAGAACCCAAAGGCTATCGAGACACTGCCTTGGCAGTGTAAATCAACTTAACCAAACGACGCCCCATTTGTTGAAAAACGGCCCGTGAATGGGGGTTTCGTTGATTTAAACTTATCCTACACTAGTATAATCCAAATAACAGCACAAGTTCCCAATTTACAAAGCCACAGACGGTCCGTCGATAGACCAACTGGGCATTGATTGGTGTCGTTGGTGCAGGCTGTTGGAAGCTGCCTAACAATTGTTTCATTAAAGGGGTTAATGGGAAATTCACCCCACGTCCTAACCTAACCCTAATACGTTTAATTCATTGTTTTTTGTTGTATATAAGTGATAAAAACGTGATCAACCCATTCTCAATCCCTTATACAAAAATTACACTTTCCCTCCAAAAATATTCTCTCTAGAACCTCCATTGAAGGTGAAACTCAAGAACAGCTTTGAGATTGGATTCCTGAGTTTTCTTCAAAAAAATTTAAAGTTTTTAATATACATTAATGTATGGTATTCCTTCATCTCTAGTTATTCTTCCATCTAGAGAGTTAATCTAAACATTTTCAAAAAGATTTCATGATTAAACTTTCAATATTTAAATATAGCCATGGGTTCTTTCTAAAAATGTTTTAAAAAGGCTTAATCATGATGAATTTATTATAATGTATTGGTTTTAATGTGAAATTCAGTCAAATTGAATTATGAACCTATATTTCTTCCCAAACTCGATTTAGCCCTTGAATGGGCATTGTGATCGTGGCTTGTTATTGGTTAAATTGTAATTTTATTACACTGAATTGCTTATGTATAATGTTATTTACGTGTGTTGATGATGAAGGTTCCATTTGGATCAATTTATGAAGATTTTAACATGACAAGCCTATGCTTTATGTGTTACATTTATTTCGAATATAGAACAATTGTGTAGGATTTAGATTATGCAAAGATCATTGCAGGTATTAATTTAAGTTAAAATAATGGATGAATTGTAGGTATGAGTCCATGATGTTAAAATTAAAGAAGGCTTACATGAATTGATCTAGGTAGTTCTAGTCCGAGGATTGAAAATGTTATGTACATGATATAATCTAAGTTCTAGGTTAGACAAATCATGAATTAATCTTGATTACTATGTCTTTAGATACTGGCCTAGGTGGGTATTATATGTATATTATGAATGTTATTATGGTAAACAAAGTAAAGAATATTAGTAAGTGATCGATGACCTTCTACTTTCTAGTATATATGTGATGCCTTATATTATGTTATAGTATGATCTTGTAGCGACTTGTACATGGTTTATTTCATGATCAAGTTTATATTTAACTACTGCCTTATAATGTATTGATGATGCAAAATGTGTATTGATCAATGATGATCAAAGGTTGATGAACTGGTAAGAATGGCTCTTCCTCTCTACTTTCTTATAGTATTGATAGTTGATGAAGCCGTGTATGGCATTGTGTCGTATGGTCCACTTATTGTGGCGATGTTTAATTTATTGTCATTATGTATGTTTTGACCATGGGCTTGAAGGGGATTTGATGAATATATGAATGTGTGGTTATGATGATCACCTTATGTGTAACTTGTGCCTAGTCTTCTACTCTAGTTGTGAATCTAGGTTATGTTACTATTGTTATGAGCATGTAATGATAATTTTAAGATTATGTGTAGGTGTTTCCATTAGGATCTAAAAGAGTAATATGAAGTTAGCTTGCCTCTTATGCTAAATTGTGTTGTGTGGTTTATGCTTGGTTGTGTATGGTGGTCTTAAGAGGGTGGCTGCCTCAACGCGTTGTTGATAGTCATTATGTGATCATGTTGACCAATGTTCACACACACTTACATATTATGCATGCTTACAATATAGTAAAGGTTAATAGTGTCTAATGAAAGGTATTCTCATATTCTCTAAATGTCTACTACTATGCATGTAAGGTAAATGTATGTGAAGTATGTTATGTATTCCTTAATTAGGATAACTTTATAGGTGTACTAGTATGGGCAAGGGTATGGGACCTACTCTATGCATTGCACAGGTGTACCTTGATTGGATAGTTCCTAGGTTTGGTCTCTTATGTACATGGATATGAGTGCATAAGTATATTATGAACATGTCCTATGTGATATAATATGAAGTATGTGGTTTGATGAAGTATGATTATACCTAGTGTTTTAATGTGTTTATATGAAAGCATTGTTCATATAGTTACACTTCTTGACTTATGCATGAATGAAGTAAAGTATGAACATGTGTGGTCTAAAAGTATTAAGTGAAAGGGTTGCTCACATGTAGGTACATACATATGTATGATGATCTAGTCTGTACAGAAGATCTTGAAATTTGTTCTCAAGAGTATCCTAATCTAGATAAATGCTTACATGTAACGACCTGTTTAGTCGTTTTGAGTAGCAGACTTCGATTCTGGAAAAACTGGCAAGGACAACGGGCCCCACGAAGGATCATCGTAGGCACGACGGACCGTCGCAGGGTCTCGTTTCAAAACACTTAGAAAATCTGAAATTGGGTACTGAAAATCGACTCTCTGAACTTCGTGACGGAGTGGCAGGATGGACCGTCGCAGGCTCGACGGCCATTCACAGGCCATCCACTTTAAAACGAGTCTCTGTAGCATGCGACGGACAGCAGGACGGACCGTCACAGGCGCGACGGCCCGTCACGGGCTACGCAATCCCAGTTCGGGTCGGATTTCTTTATACGTTTTAAGGGACGTTTTTGACTATTCCTGCTTAAATTATAAAGTTAGGGGGTTAATGTTAATAAGTCTAATTACTTGGGGGTTAAAAGAGGTAACCTTAAGTTAATTAGTGGGTTATTATTGCCATCTTTTATTCTTAATTATATACTAATTAGGGTAAAAGAAAGAGGGTTTGAATAAGAAAAATAAGAAAGAACAAAGAGAGACAGAAAAAGAAAGAGAACGAGTAGAGGAAGAGAGAAACAAAGCTTGGGAAATTGCTTGCTTGATCACGAATCTTCGGTGGAGGTAGGTTATGGTTTCATGCTTTCATAGTAAACTCTTAATAGAGAATGATATGTATTGATAGTATTGTAAACCCTGCTATGTGCTTAATTGTATGCATGCATGAGCGTGATTATATAATTGTGATTATATTAAGCATGATGAAGTTATTGAATCCCAAATCTTGATAAAAACCTAATCTCTTGTTAATGATGATGCCTTGGTATAAGAGAAGGCTTGATGAATTGATAGAATGAGATTAGGGGATCGGGTGTCACGAACCGACACGTAGAATTAGGGGATCGGGTGTCACGAACTGACACGTAGATTTAGGGGATCGGGTGTCACGAACCGACACGTAGATTTAGGGGATCGGGTGTCACGAACCGACACGTAGATTTAGGGGATCGGGTGTCACGAACCGACACGTAGAATTAGGGGATCGGAGTGTCACGTTCCGACACAAGAGGATTAATGAATATGAGGGAGCGGAGTGTCACGTACCGACACAAGAGAACTAAAGATAATGAATCTTGAAAGATGTTAATATACTCAATCTAATGAACATAATTCCCAAATGAGTATGGTATTGAGGCTTGAGTCCTCATGTGTGAACTTGATGGTAATTGTTAATGATATAGTACTTGTTGTTGCTACATGTTGAGTATCATAGTTGATTTTATGATATTACGTGGTATATACTGTTTTCTATTTTGAGTTGGCCGATGATATCTACTCAGTACCCGTGTTTTGTACTGACCCCTACTTTTATGTTTTTCTTCTTGTTTATTTGTGGAGTGCTGCCGTCGTCTTCGACTCAACAATAATTCAAGCCAGTCTTACTACATCGGAAATTCAGGGTGAGCTAATGCTTCTAGCTTGGACTGGATCATCTTCTTCAAGTCTTGATGCCTTGAACTTCCGGCATGGACTAGCTTCTTATGTATTTTTAGCTTTTAGAATACTCTTAGTTTAGTCATTTGATCGCAGATGTTTTTGTGGTGATGACTTCCAGATTTTGGGGAATAATAGTTGTTGATTGGTTTTTTATAAATGAGTTTAAGTCTTGCGCATTATTTTCTGTTGATATTATATTGAAATGTTAAGGTTTAGTTTGGTTGGTTCGCTCACATAGGAGGGTAAATGTGGGTGCCAGTCGCGATCGGTTTTGGGTCGTGACAAACTTGGTATCAGAGCATTAGGTTCGTTGGTCTCATCACACAAGAACGAGTCTAGTAGAGTCTTAAGGAACGGTAGGGGGACGCCTTTACTTTTCTTTGAGAGGCTATAAGACTTTAGGAAAATTCCATTCTTTCATTCTTTCTTTCGTGCTACTACTTGAATCCAATTGGTATCTAGGTGATACAAATTGGTATCTGACAATCTTCACTCTCTTTCGCAGATGGTTAGAACTACAACAACGACTACGCCAACACCAACACCAGCACCGGCAGGACAGGGTGCGTCTGAGCCAGCCACTGGGGCTGTAGCTCGAGGAAGAACAACGGCAAGAGGCCGTGGGAGAGGTCGTGGGAGGACGTCCTCTAGAGGAAGAGGACGAGCACCTAGCCCATCTGATACTAGGGCAGTGACTCCTCCACCGACTGAAGAAGTAGTAAGAGAGGGTGAGGAAGGGGAAACTGAACAAGTACAGAATGAGGAATTGCCACCCCAACCTACCCCAGAGATGATCAATCAGGTTCTTGCTTATCTTAGCGGGTTATCTGATCAGGGTCAGTCACCTCCAGTGTTTTCTGCACCAGCACCTCAGGCTCCGGAGGTACAACATGCGGCTACTATGGCTCCCCGCATGGATGTTCCATTGGAAATAGGCACATTTCCTCGTCTGACTACAGGGCCTATAATGACAAGTGATCAGCATGAACTTTTCAGTAAGTTCTTGAAATTGAAACCTCCAGTCTTCAAGGGTGCTGAATCTGAGGATGCTTACGATTTTTCTGGTTGACTGTCATGAGCTACTACACAAGATGGGTATAGTAGAACGGTTTGGTGTTGAGTTCGTGAGTTACTAGTTTCAAGGGAACGCCAAAATATGGTGGCGATCACATGTTGAGTGTCAACCGACAGAGGCAACACCTATGACTTGGGCCTCATTCTCTAGTTTGTTTATGGAGAAGTATATCCCGCGGACCTTGAGGGATAGGAAAAGAGATGAATTATTAAGTCTAGAGCAAGGTAGGACGTCGGTTACTGCATATGAGGCTAAGTTTCGTGCACTATCCAGATATGCCACTCAACTTTGTTTTAGTCCACAAGAGCGGATTCGTCGTTTTGTGAAGGGGTTGAGATCAGAATTGCGGATTTCAGCCTTACAGGTAGCGGCTACGGCAAAATCTTTTCAAGAAGTGGTAGATTTCGTGGTAGAGGTGGAAGGAGTGAAGCCCGATGACTTCCCCTCGACACCGACATCAAAAAGGTTCCGCAAGGGAGGTGAGTTTAATGGTTCCTACACTAGAGGACAGGGTTCCGGAGGTTACTCAGTTCGACCAATTCAGTCTTCACTACAGACTGTAGTTGGGGGTCCACCTCAGACCGGCCAACACTTTTCTGAGAGACCTATGCTTGACTCTAGAGAGTGTTATGGATTTGGGGAGACTGGACATATTAGAAGGAATTGTCCCAAACAGAGTTATAGACCCCCAGTAGCTAGAGGTAGAGGTGGTCATGGTAGAGGCCGTTATTCTGGGGGACGTGGTGGTCGAGGTAATGGTGGTCACCAAAACGGCAGAGGTGATGGGCAAACTGGAGCCACTACACCACAACATGGTAGGGGCAACGGACAAACAAATGAAAGGGCCCATTGTTATGCTTTCCCTGGGAGATCGGAGGCGGAGACATCTGATGCTGTCATCACAGGTAATCTTCTGGTTTGTGATTGCATGGGTTCTGTATTGTTTGATCCTGGATCCACATTTTCATATGTATCTTCCTCATTTGCTAATGGTCTAAATTTACATTGTGAATTACTTGATATGCCTATTCGTGTTTCTACTCTGGTGGGTGAGTCTGTGGTAGTTGAAAAGGTATATAGGTCTTGTTTGGTGAACTTTGTGGGGAGCAACACTTATGTAGATTTGGTTATTTTAGAAATGGTTGACTTTGATGTAATTCTGGTATGACTTGGCTTTCTCCGCAATTTGCGATCTTGGATTGTAATGCTAAAACGGTGACGTTAGCCAAGCCTGGGACAGACCCGTTAGTGTGGGAGGGTGACTACACTTCCAATCTGGTGCGTATCATCTCCTTTCTTCGTGCTAAGAAAATGGTTAGTAAAGGGTGTTTAGCTTTCTTGGCCCATCTCAAGGATAACACTACCCAAGTACCTTCGATTGAGTCGGTTTCGGTAGTCCATGAGTTTTTGGAGGTGTTCCCTGCAGATCTTCCTGGTATGCCACCAGATAGGGATATTGACTTCTGCATTGATCTTGAACCGGGCACTCGCCCCATTTCTATACCCCCTTATAGAATGGCTCCCGCGGAGTTGAGAGAGTTAAAAGCCCAACTTTAAGAGTTGTTGAGCAAAGGCTTCATTAGACCAAGCGCATCTCCTTGGGGTGCTCCGGTTTTATTTGTAAAGAAGAAGGATGGGAGTTTTCGGATGTGCATAGACTACCGGCAATTGAACAAGGTAACTATTAAGAACAAGTAACCTCTTCCTCGCATTGATGACTTGTTCGATCAGTTACAAGGTCTTGTGTCTTCTCTAAGATTGACTTGAGATCTGGTTATCATCAATTGAAAATACGGGCAACGGATGTGCCAAAGACTGCTTTTCGAACAAGGTATGGGCATTACGAATTTGTGGTGATGTCTTTTGGTCTTACGAATGCCCCTGCTGCGTTCATGAGCTTGATGAACGGGATTTTTAAGCCATATTTGGACCTCTTCGTAATCGTATTTATTGACGATATATTGGTAAACTCAAAGAGCAAGAAGGAACATAAAGAGCATTTGAGAATGGTATTGGAAATGTTGAGGGAGAAAAAGCTTTATGCCAAGTTCTCTAAGTGTGAGTTTTGGCTAGATGCAGTGTCCTTCTTGGGGCACGTAGTTTCTAAGGATGGAGTGATGGTGGATCCTTCTAAGATTGAGACAGTGAAGAATTGGGTAAGACCTACTAATGTGTCAGAAATAAGGAGCTTTGTTGGGTTAGCTAGCTACTACCGCCGATTTGTCAAGGGATTCTCTTCTATTGCTTCCCAATTGACGAACTTGACTAAGCAGAATGTTCAATTTGTATGGTCAGATGAGTGTGAGGAAAGCTTTCAGAAGCTCAAGACTCTGTTGACTACTGCACCAATTCTTACCTTGCCAGTGGAAGGTAAGAATTTCATTGTCTATTGTGATGCATCCTATTCGGGTTTGGGTGCAGTGCTAATGCAAGAGAAGAATGTGATTGCTTATGCTTCGAGACAATTAAAAGTGCATGAACGTAACTATCCAACTCATGATTTGGAATTGGCTGCGGTAGTGTTTGCATTAAAGCAATGGAGACACTATTTATATAGGGTTAAGTGTGAGGTCTATACGGATCATCGTAGCCTTCAGTATGTCTTTACTCAGAAAGATTTGAACTTAAGACAGAGGAGATGGATGGAGTTACTAAAGGACTACGATATCACTATCTTGTATCATCTGGGAAAAGCGAATGTTGTGGCAGATGCTTTAAGTAGAAAAGCGGGAAGCATGGGAAGTCTAGCTCACTTGCAAGTTTCTAGACGTCCCTTGGCTAGAGAGGTTCAGACTCTGGCTAACGACTTGATGAGGTTAGAAGTAAATGAGAAGGGAGGATTGTTGGCTAGTGTGGAGTCAAGATCTTCTTTTCTTGACAAGATTAAGGGAAAACAGTTTAATGATGAAAAATTGATCCGGATCCGAGATAAAGTGTTGAAAGGAGAGGCTAAAGAAGCGACAATCGATGAGGAAGGTGTTATGAGAATCAAGGGAAGGGTATGTGTACCCCGAGTTGATGATTTGATCAACACTATTTTGACAGAGGCTCATAGTTCAAGGTATTCTATACATCCGGGTGCAACCAAGATGTACCGCGACCTAAAGCAACACTTTTGGTGGAGTAGAATGAAGCGGGATATTGTGGATTTTATTGCCAAATGTCCAAACTGTCAACAAGTAAAATATGAACACCAAAGGCCCGGAGGAACACTTCAGAGAATGCCCATTCCGGAATGGAAATGGGAGAGAATCGCAATGGACTTCGTGGTTGGTCTTCCAAAGACATTGGGAAAGTTTGATTCTATTTGGGTTATTGTTGATAGGTTAACAAAGTCTGCTCACTTCATTCCGGTCAAGGTGACTTACAATGCAGAGAAGTTAGCAAAACTTTACATCTCGGAAGTGGTGCGATTGCATGGGGTTCCACTCTCCATTATATCAGATAGAGGTACGCAGTTTACTTCTAAGTTTTGGAAAACATTGCATGCGGAATTGGGTACTAGGTTGGACCTTAGTACCGCGTTCCATCCTCAGACCGATGGTCAGTCTGGGCGAACGATTCAAGTGTTGGAGGATATGCTTCGTGCATGTGTGATAGAGTTTGGTGGCCATTGGGATAGCTTCTTACCCTTAGCAGAGTTCTCCTACAATAATAGTTATCACTCAAGTATCGATATGGCACCATTTGAAGCATTGTATGGGAGGAGATGTAGATCTCCCATTGGTTGGTTTGATGCATTCGAGGTTAGACCTTGGGGTACTGACCTTTTGAGGGATTCGATAGAGAAAGTGAAGTCTATTCAAGAAAAGCTTCTAGCGGCGCAAAGTAGACAAAAGGAATATGCAGATCGAAAGGTTAGAGACTTAGAGTTCATGGAGGGTGAACAAGTCTTGTTGAAAGTTTCACCAATGAAAGGGGTGATGCGGTTTGGTAAAAGGGGTAAGCTAAGCCCAAGGTACATTGGTCCATTTGAAGTACTTAAGCGAGTAGGGGAGGTGGCTTATGAGTTAGCCTTGCCTCCAGGACTGTCCGGAGTACATCCGGTATTCCATGTGTCTATGTTGAAAAGATATCATGGGGATGGAAACTACATTATCCGTTGGGATTCAGTTTTGCTTGACGAGAATTTGTCTTATGAGGATGAACCTGTTGCCATTCTAGATAGGGAAATTCGCAAGTTGAGATCAAGGGAGATTGCATCCATCAAGGTGCAATGGAAGAATCGGCCGGTTGAAGAAGCAACTTGGGAGAAGGAGGTCGATATGCGAGAAAGATTCCCACACCTGTTTACAGATACATGTACTCCTTTTTCGCCCTTGTTTTCCTTCTTGTGATCGTTCGGGGATGAACTATGGGTAAATTGGTATCTATTGTAACGACCTGTTTAGTCGTTTTGAGTAGCAGACTTCGATTCTGGAAAAACTGGCAAGGACAACGGGCCCCACGACGGACCGTCGTAGGCACGACGGACCGTCGCAGGGTCTCGTTTCAAAACACTTAGAAAATCTGAAATTGGGTACTGAAAATCGACTCTCTGAACTTCGTGACGGAGTGGCAGGACGGACCGTCGCAGGCTCGACGGCCCGTCACAGGACATCTACTTTAAAACGAGTCTCTGTAGCATGCGACGGACAGCAGGACGGACCGTCGCAGGCGCGACGGCCCGTCACGGGCTACGCAATCCCAGTTCGGGTCGGATTTCTTTATACGTTTTAAGGGACGTTTTTGACTATTCCTGCTTTAATTATAAAGTTAGGGGGTTAATGTTAATAAGTCTAATTACTTGGGGGTTAAAAGAGGTAACCTTAAGTTAATTAGTGGGTTATTATTGCTATCTTTTATTCTTAATTATATACTAATTAGGGTAAAAGAAAGAGGGTTTGAATAAGAAAAATAAGAAAGAACAAAGAGAGACAGAAAAAGAAAGAGAACGAGTAGAGGAAGAGAGAAACAAAGCTTGGGAAATTGCTTGCTTGATCACGAATCTTCGGTGGAGGTAGGTTGTGGTTTCATGCTTTTATAGTAAACTCTTAATAGAGAATGATATGTATTGATAGTATTGTAAACCCTGCTATGTGCTTAATTGTATGCATGCATGAACGTGATTATATAATTGTGATTATATTAAGCATGATGAAGTTATTGAATCCCAAATCTTGATAAAAACCTAATCTCTTGTTAATGATGATGCCTTGGTATAAGAGAAGGCTTGATGAATTGATAGAATGAGATTAGGGGATCGGGTGTCACGAACCGACACGTAGAATTAGGGGATCGGGTGTCACGAACCGACACGTAGATTTAGGGGATCGGGTGTCACGAACCGACACGTAGATTTAGGGGATCGGGTGTCACGAACCGACACGTAGAATTAGGGGATCGGAGTGTCATGTTCCGACACAAGAGGATTAATGAATATGAGGGAGCGGAGTGTCACGTACCGACACAAGAGAACTAAAGATAATGAATCTTGAAAGATGTTAATATACTCAATCTAATGAACATAATTCCCAAATGAGTATGGTATTGAGGCTTGAGTCCTCATGTGTGAACTTGATGGTAATTGTTAATGATATAGTACTTGTTGTTGCTACATGTTGAGTATCATAGTTGATTTTATGATATTACTTGGTATATACTGTTTTCTATTTTGAGTTGGCCGATGATATCTACTCAGTACCCGTGTTTTGTACTGACCCCTACTTTTATGTTTTTCTTCTTGTTTATTTGTGGAGTGCAGCAAACGTGCCGTCGTCTTCGACTCAACAGTAATTCAAGCCAGTCTTACTACATCGGAAATTCAGGGTGAGCTAATACTTCTAGCTTGGATTGGATCTTCTTCTTCAAGTCTTGATGCCTTGAACTTCCGACATGGACTAGCTTCTTATGTATTTTTAGCTTTTAGAATACTCTTAGTTTAGTCATTTGATCGCAGATGTTCTTGTGGTGATGACTTCCAGATTTGGGGGAATAATAGTTGTTGATTGGTTGTTTATAAATGAGTTTAAGTCTTCCGCATTATTTTCTGTTAATATTATATTGAAATGTTAAGGTTTAGATTGGTTGGTTCGCTCACATAGGAGGGTAAATGTGGGTGCCAGTCGCGATCCGTTTTGGGTCGTGACATTACATATGCTATGCTATGTCCATGTGAAATGTTTTCTCACATAATATAGGTTGATGATAGAATTTCTCATCTATAACCAATTATCTAAGCATATGGGTAGTGAATCTCCCGAAGCCTATGTTTTAGAAAGTAAAGTTAATGAAGGCCTTTTAACGAAGGGAACATAGCTTAGCACCGAGTGAACTTGAAGTGAGGGGTGTCTCTTCCCATTGTACAAAGGTAGGTTACCATAATCCTCATGAGTTGGATAACTACAATGCCTCAATAGGCGTAAGACGTTTGAAAGTTAGCCCTTGAGATGTTCATGTGTGTCTTGAGTGTTCCTTGCATGTTTCGACGTGTTGTGGTACTTGTTTTGGGTCAAACTACTTTGGAAGATCTTCAACATGTTAAGGAGTATATTTATGTTGGAAACTCTCGGGTAAAAAACCCACAAGAAGAACCCTAGGGCTATCGAGACACTGCCTTGGCCGTGTCAATCAACTTAACCAAACGACGCCCCATTTGTTGACAAAAGTCCCGTGAATGAGGGTTTTGTTGATGTAAAATTAGCCTACACTAGTCTCAGACAAATAACAGAACAAGTAACCAATTGACGAAGCCACAGACGGTCCGTCGATAGACCTACTCGGCATTGATTGGTGTCGCTGGTGCAGGCTGTTGGAAGCTGCCTAGCAACGATTTCATTAAAGGGGTGAATGGGAAATTCACCCCACGTCCTAAACTGAACCTAATAGGTTTAATTGGTTGTTTTTGGGTGAATATAAGTGATAAAAACCGTGATCAATCAATTCTCAATCCCTTATACACAAATTACACTTTGCCTTAAAAAATATTCTCTCTAGAACCTCCATTGAAGGTGAAACTCAAGAACAGCTTGGAGATTGGATTCCTCTATTTTATTCATAAATTTGTAAAGTTTTTCTTATACAATATTGTATGGTAATCCTTCATATCTAGTTATTCTTCCATAGAGAGTTAATCTCAACGTTTTCAAAGAGATTTCATGATTAAACTTTCAATATTTCAATATAGCCATGGATTCTTTCCAAAAACCTTTTCAAAGGCTTAATCATGATGAATTTATTAAGATGTATTGGTTTTAACGTGAAATTCAATCCATTTGAATTATGAACCTATGTTTCTTCCCAAACTCGATTTAGCCCTTGCATGGGCATTGTGATCGTGGCTTGTTATTGGTTGAATTGTAATTTTATTGCACTGAATTGCTTATGTATAATGTTATTTACGTGTGTTGATGATTAATGTTTCATGTGGATCAACTTATGAAGATTTTAACATGACAAGCCTATGCTTTATGTGTTATATTGATTTCGAATATAGATCAATTGTGTAGGATTTTGATTATGCAAAGATCATTGTAGCTACTGCCTTAATTTAATATTATGGATGAATTGTAGGTATGAGTCCACGATGTTCAAATTAAATAAGTCTTACATTGATTGATCTAGGTTGTTCTAGTCCATGGATTGAAAATGTTATGTACATGATATAATCTATGTTCTAGGTTAGACAAATCATGAATTAATCTTGATTACTATGTATTTAGCTACTGGCGTAGGTTGGTATTATTTGTATATTATGAATGTAATCAAGGTAAACAAAGTAAAGAATATTAGTAAGTGAACGATGACTCTCTACTTTCTAGTATATATGTGATACCTTATATTATGTTATAGTATGATCTTGTAGCAACTTGTACATGGTTTATTTCATGATTAAATTTATATTTAACTACTGCTTTATAATGTATTGATAATGCAAAAGGTGTATTGATTAATGATGATCAAAGGTTGATGAACTGGTAAGAATGGCTCTTCCTCTCTACTTTTCTTGTAGTATTGATAGTTGATGAAGCCGTGTATAGCATTGTGTGGTATGGTCAACTTATGGATTCGGTGTTTAATTTATTGTCATTATGTATGTTTTAACCGTGGGCTTGAAGGTGAATTGATGAATATATGAATGTGTGGTCATGATGATCACCTTATGTGTAACTTGTGCCTAGTCTTCTACTCTAGTTGTGAATCTAGGTTATATTACTATTGTTATGAGCATGTAATGATAATTTTAAATTATGTGTAGGTACTTTCATTAGGATCTTAAAGTGTAATAAGAAGTCAGCTTGCCTCCTATGCTAAATTGTGTTGTGTGGTTTATGCTTGGTTGTGCATGGTGGTCTTTAGAGGGTGGCTGACTCAAGGTGTTGTTGATAGCCATTATGTGATCATGTTGACCAATGTTCACACACACTTACATATTATTCATGCTTACAATATAGTAAAGGTTAATAGTGTCTAATGAAATGTATTCTCATATTAACTAAATGTCTACTACTATGCAGGTAAGGTAAATGTATGTGAAGTATGTTATGTATTCCTTAATTAGGATAACTTTATAGGTTTACTAGTATGGGCAAGGGTATGGGACCTACTCTATGCATTGCACATGTGTACCTTTATTGGATAGTTCCTAGTTTGGTCTCTTATGTACATGGATATGAATGAATGAGTATGTTATAAACATGTCTTATGTGATATAATGTGAAGTATGTGGTATGATGAAGTATGATTATACCTAGTGTTTAACTGTGTTTATATGAAAGAATGGTTCATATAGTTACACTTCTAGACTTACACATGAATGAAGTAAAGTATGAACATGTGTGGTCTAAAGGTGTTATGTGAAAGTGTTGCTCACATGTAGGTACATACCTTTGTATAATGATCTTGTCTGTATATAGGATCTTGAAATTTGTTTTCAAGAGTATCCTAAACTAGATAAATGCTTACATATGTTATGTCAATGTGAAAGGTTTTCTCACATAATATAGGTTGATGATAGGATTTCTCATCTATAACCTATTAGCTAAGCATATGGGGAGTGAATCTCCTAAAGCCTATGTTTCAGAAAGTAAAGTTAATAAAGGCCTTTTAACGAAGGGAACATAGCTTAGCACCGAGTAAACTTGAAGTGAGGGTGTCTCTTCCCATTGTATAAAGATAGGTCACCATAATACTCATGAGGTGGATAACTACAATGCCTCAATAGGCTTAAATAGGGTTTGAAAAGAGAATAATTATAATGCCCCATTTGGCATAAAGAGGGTTTTAACATATATGCCTCCAAGTTCCATAACTATGTTACCCCATAGGATCTAGCAAGTAATATCACCTAATATGCTTGCATGATATTCATGTCTTACCTTGGCAAGTAAGACACCATCTTTTTTGTAAGGGGATGACACCAAATTCCATGTTTGGCTCACATGGTTTTATTTTCTATTAAGGCTATAGTTTCCCTCAAGTAAAATGGACAATGGAAGTAATGACTAAGATCCTAACTAGGATGTCCTAAGGGAGGTTACTTTGGATAGGTGGAAGTAATGAACCATTTTAGACATTGCACAAGTAGATTCTTAGGGAGTTCTAGGAAGGTATTCTAAGGTGTTGATTAAGGTTATGTCTTTATGCATGACATGGTAATATTTGTCTACTTGTAATGAAGATGTGCGTGGTATGAAATAGAGTGTGAATGTTTGTGGTCTCATGATAGGTTTACTAAGTATATGTGAGGTTATGGGGCTTCACAAGTACATTGCACTAGTAGATTTAGATTGGGGTCATGAGTAAGGTCTTATAATGATTTATTTGAAGTGAAGTGAATGGATGAGTAAATTGATGTACGTTACTGTAAAGCCAATAGAGTCTTGACTTAAATGTGTCTATGATGTATTATGCTTCAATGATTGTATGTGTTGATTTATGTAGGTTGTATGTATGCTCTCTTTGTGGCCCTAAGGTGATGCATTGCACGAAGTATCACTAAAGGGTTACTTGGGAATTTTTAATGAGTAAAAGAAGAGATGTTCACTGTAAAGAAAAATAGTTCACTATAAGGTGAAAAGAGCTCATTGTAAAGTGACCTAAATATGGCTTAAATTATATGTGTGATCTTATATGATGGTTGTCTGCTGAATATGTCTATATGAAGTATGTGAATGATATAAATGCTATTGAATAAATTTTTTGTGAAGATTTACTCAAAAAGGCATGAAGTATAATTTTCAAGAAAATTTCCTTTTTAAATGCATGTTTTGCATGGTTGTCATACTTAGTGCATTCTTGTACTAACTCCATTCTTCTCTACTATTTTAAACAAAGTGTAGGTTATGTATGCTTAAAGGATGTCTCTATGATTGGGGAGATTGATATGTGAATTTCCAAGCTCAAGGAAAGGGATCCTTAAGTTCAAGGATTCATAAGTCATGTCTTTACAGTAAAGTGTGTAAGTTTACTTATATATTATGTTTTAAGGGTCGTGTCCCTAGTGTACTCTTATGATATTGTGTTTAGGGTGGGAAAGAGACTTAAAGTCTAAACATGTACTTATGATATTTTATATATATATATATATATATATATATATATATAGATTATGAAGTGCGATGAAAAGTTTTAATTTTTTCCTCTAAATTTACCTATGGCAATGCGATGAATGATAACTATGGGGCTAGTATAAGACATCCGAGAGGTCAAGTACGCCATGTTAATTTTGGGGGGTTCTCCACTGATGTGAAAAATGAAGTATCAGAGCATTAGGTTTATGAAAGTGGTTTTAGGTTCTAATAGTCTCATGTTGCCACATCTAGTAGACTTTCGATCATTAGTGTGAATCTCGACACATCTATGACGAGAGGCTATAGGATGATAAAGTTTCCCTTCTTCATCATTCTCATATCGTGCCATAAAACTTGATTCTATAAGATCTCTCTCTTATGTTTTTTGGTCCGCTGGTCTTTTAGATGTGATTGTTTGGATGAGATTGCATCTCTATGCTTGAGGAAGAAAAGGCGAGTTTTGATGCTTATCTTTGCGTTATGGTTTCATGAGTATGTGTGAAGGTAAATTTTACAATGATATGCTTATATGATGTCTATATATGAGACCTATGTGAAATATCATCTTATGTTAAGGAATGTATGTCATGATATAGTTAAACCATGTTAGAAGTTTTTATGATTAAAATGAGTCTCTTTTGGAATGGTATGCTACTATATGGTTTTGAATGATGGTAGCCTAATATTGTGATTGGAGTTTGAAAAGCTTAGTGACTACCTATGGAAACATGTTTCCTAAGAAATTGTAAATGGGTCAAATGTTGCCTCTGTTATGTGTGTAAACCTTCATGATTGCTTAACATGGATTGTAGTTCTTTGTATAGACTTGATCCTAGGTGTGAAGGTAGTATTCATGTTAATCTAGGATGAGATGGTAATGCTTTGTATCTCATATTTTCATGCTTTTCCCATCAATTGCCTAAATGTCGCATTTTTGGAGTTTTGAAGCATTTTCACTGTAATGCTTGGTAGCTTACTATAAGAATTTTGGGAAATCGACTAAATTATTCTATGATTGGAAGTTGTTAAAATGTGTATAGTATTGATTCATACGATCATGATAATGAATATAAAAAAGAGATTTGCTATTTGAAATGAAGAATGAGAGTCTTATGGGATAATGAGTCGTAGATTTGTTTGTAACTTCTTATTGAGTTGTGAGTCCTTTGATATTGTGGAATTGATGTTTTCCCTAGAATTGAGGGCAGTATTCTGATCTTTGTAGGGTTATGATCTGGGTTTGATTGACTTAGAATCTACCTTACTTTAATGTTAAAAATAAAGAAATATTCTGTATAGCTAAGTCTCCTTGTTGTTTTCCCTAATGTTGTATGACCTTGTTGTCTATTGTATTGTTAAAGAACTTATGTGGTTAAATAGTATGACCTAACTTGACAATTCAAGGATAATTTGCCTTAAATGACAAGGTTTAGAATACCTTGGTGTTCATGTTGACTTATTGTAATCCCTTATAAAGTGGTAATCACTTTTATGTGATTAAAATGAAGGGTGTTAAGTTAAGATCCTCTTCCAGTTGGGTTAAGTTTCTCTTAATTGGGTTTACCCTAAGGGGGTGATGGTAATGTGAGTAGTAAGGTTGAATATATTTTTACCTTGTTCTTCTATTCCTACTCGAGCATGAATCAAATAATTGTTAGCAATCTTGTTCATGATAGAAGTCTTGTCTAAAATTTGAATTGTATGACCTTCACATGTTTGATATGTCTTGATTGACACTATCTTAATAGTATTTTGAAGATTCTAAAGTACTTGAAAAGAAATTTTTTATTAACTTCATGGTTTTCTCATATTGGTTGTGTATCTTGATATGCTAGTTGTGCATTTATCTTCATAAGTTAAGTTAAGAAGCATGCTTGAAGTCACTTTTGATATGTAAGGTTTATCTTTATAATGAGAAATTGAGCCTCTTTAAAATGAAATATTTTGAGTCTCTTGAAAACTATGTGACTTCTATGATTGGGAAACCATGTTGGTAGATTCACCCTTGAAAAAGTGAAGGCATGTTAGCTATTATCCTTGTGTGTGCCTATAAATTATAAGACTTTCCCTAAATGATGCATGTTTATAAAAGCAAATATTAAGCTAGAAATTGAAATGTTGTGAAATGGCTTCCTATTGTTGTGATGTGTGTGGTGTGAATTACCATTTTTGACTTCCCTATGAAGGATGTTTTGAGCATGCCATGATTAAAAGTTGAGAAATTCTCATGTTACAGTAAAGATGACCTTTGTGCATTTGCTTGGGTATGAACTCATGAGACATGTAAGTGTGTTGAGTAGAAGGAAATTCCTCCATGGACACAACTAAACATGGTATGGTTGAGTATGACCCTCATAGCACTAGGTCTAACTAATAACAATCCTTTGTCAATCTAATCAACTCCAGTCTATGTGCATTGAAGTATGAGTGCTTAAATGGCTTTGGAGTATTTTTGAATTCTTCCTATGTTTGACCTTACATGATGAGCTCAACGAATTGAAATGTAATTACCATGTAATGAATAGGAGAAGGATGTTCCTCCTATGAACAAGGGAAGTGCCTGGGTATTTGATAAATTAAAGAGTGAGTGAATAAAAGTTTTGCTTGCTTGTATGCATTGAGTGTTAAATTGTTGGAAGTGTGTTCCTTGACATTTTAGTGAATTAAAATTCTATATGATTATTTTATGACTATTGTGAGGTTCTCTATGATTCATTTAATTCCTTGTTGTGATTAAAGTTTTCTAAGTGTCGTTGAGAAATAATTTTCCCAAGGGGGATATTGTAAGACCCCCAAAATGAGTTAGGGTGTCTAGAGACTAAAATTTCTATCCTAAATTTACAAGGTCCTAAAATGGTTTATAATGTGTTACTTAGGCAGTGTATAAAGTTTGAGGTGATTTGGAAGCCAAACGTCAAGGGACTACCAAGAGTTCTAGTCGCCAAAGGGGCCTTAGATGATTTTATATTTTTTTTAAATGCTTTATGATCTTATGAAGTCCTAAAATAAGTAATAATTATGTTTATAGGAATTATATGGAGTTTCATTAAGTTTGGAGGTCAAACGTCCAAAAACGTCTAGAACGTTCGAAAGTTAGCACTTGAGACATTCATGTGTGTCTTGAGTATGCCTTGCATTTTTGGACGTGTTGTGTGTAATTGTTTTGGGTTAAACTGATGTGTAATGTCTTAAACATTTTAAGTATTACATTTACATTGGACACCCGGGTACGACTTCTCAAGGGCCCCGTAAAAGGGCCCACAAGAAAGACCCAAGGGCTATCAAGACACTGCCTTGGCAGTGTCAATCGACTGAACCAAATGACGCCCATTTACTGACAAAAGGCCTTTGAATGGGAGTTTCGTTTATGAAAAGTTAGCCTATAATAGTCTCAGCCAAAGAATAGACCAAGGACCTAATCAACAAAGCCACAGACGATCCATCGATGGACCTACTGGCGTCGATTGGTGTCGTTAGTTCATGTTGTTAGAAGCTGCCTAGCGCCTGTTTCATTAAGGGGTGAATTGTATATTCACCCCACGTCCTAACCTGGCCCTAATAGTTTTAATTGGTTATTTTTTGGTGTACATAAATGATCAAAAACGTGATCAACCGATTCTCAATCCCTTCTATATAAATTAGACTTTCCCTCTATAAATATTTTCTCTAGAACCTCCATTGAAGGTGAAACTCAAAAACATATTGGGGATTGAATTCCTTAGGTTTTTTAATCAATTTTAGAGGTTTTATTATACACTAAGGTATGGTAATCCTTCATCTCTAGTTATCCTTCCATCTAGAGAGTTAATCTCAAAGTTTTAAGAGAGATTTAATGATTGAACTTTCAATCTTTCAATCTAGACATGCGTTCTTTCTAAAAACGTTTTCAAAGGCTTAACCATGATAAATTGATGATAATGTATTGGTTTTAAAGTGAAATTCGATCCAATTGCGTTATGAACCCATGCTTCTTCCAAAATTTGATTTAGCCCTTACATGGGCGTTGCAATCGTGGCTTGTTATTGGTTGAATTAAAATTTTATTACATTGATTGCTTATGTATACTATTATACGTGTACTGATGATGAATTGATGATTATTAGTCCGTGTGGATCAATATACAAAGCTTTGAACATGACTTTCCTGTGTCTCTATGTGTTACACTGATTTTGAATATTGAACAATTGTGTAGGATTTCAATTATGAAAAGGTCATTGTACCTACTTTCTTAAGTTAATATTATGGATTAATTATGGTTATATATCTTTTATATTCTAATTAAATAAGGCTTACATGAATTGATCTAGGTTCTTCTAGTCCATGGATTGATAATATTATGTACATGACGTAATCTAAGTTCTAGGTTAGACGAAGCATGATTTAGTCTTGATTACTATGAATTTAGATACTGACATTGAGTGGTATTATTGGTATATTATGATTGTTAATCATGGTAATCAAAGTAAAGAATAGGAGTAACTTGTCTATGACTCTCTACTTTCAAGTATATATGTGATGCCTTATATTATGTTAAATTATGATCTTGTAGCGACTTGTACATGGTTTCTTTCATGATTAAATTTATATTTAGCTACTGCAATATAATTTATTAATGATGAAAAAGGTTTATTTATCAATGATGATCAAATATTTATGAATTGGTAATAATGGCTCTTCCTCTCTACTTTTCTTATATAGTATTGATAGTTGATGAAGCGTTGTATGGCATTGTGTGGTATGGTCCACTTATGGTGGAGGTGTTTACTTTATTGTCATTATGTATGTGTTGACCATTCCCTTGAAAGGGAATTGATAAATATATGAATGTGTGGTTATGATGATCACCTTATGTGTAACTTGTGTCTAGTCTTTTACTCTAATACTTAATCGTTGTTATATTGCTATTGTTATGAGCATAAGAATGATTATGTTAAGATCATGTGTAGATGCTGCCATTAATAAACTGTTGAGGATTGATGGCCCCTATCCATGAACCTAAGTGTGAATGTGTGAATAGCTAATGTTGGATTCTTAATGTGCAATATGAAGTTAGCTTGCCTCGTATGCTAAATTGTGTTGTGTGGTCTATGCTTTGTTGTGCATGGGGGTCTTGAGAGGATGGCTGCCTCAAGGTGCCATTAATATCCAATATGTGATCACGTTGACCAATGTACACACACACTCACACAATATGCATGCTTACGATGTAGTAGAAGTTCATAGTGTCTAATGAAAGGTATTCTCTTTTTTACTAAATGTCTACTACAATGCATGTAAGGTAAATGTATGTGAAGTATGTTATGTATTCCTTAACTAGGATGACTTCATAGTTGTACTAGTATGGGCAAGGGTATGAGACCTTGTATATGCATTACACATGTGTACCTTGATAGGATTGTTTCTAGGTTTTATCTCTTATGTACATGGATATGAATGCATGAGTATGTTATTAACATGTCTTATGTGCTATAATGTGAGGTATGTGGTATGACTAACATGTGTGATCTAAAGGTGTTATGTGAAACGTTTGCTCCCATGTAGGTACACATACATGTATGATGATCTAGTTAAAAGAGGGGCTCTTGAAATGTGTTCTCAAGAGTATTCTAAACTAGATAAATGCTTAGCATCATGGTCCGTAGATTTGACAAGAGCTACGGATGACCATCACGGTCCGTAGATCTGACCGTTGGTGTGAAATTAGCAATCATTTAAAGTGAAATATAGTTGGGTCAACTTCAAATGGTCATAACTCTTTGCACAAAACGAATTAGGTACCGAAGAGCTACCCACATATAGATAATTAAATTATCTTTTCATACCCACCGACTATGCTAAAATCAGACAACCAAGTAAACAGTTATGCCCATTTTAGAGAAAGGAATGTCGACCACGCCCAATAAGGGACAAACTGATTGGGCTTCGATCAAACGACGGACCATCTGTCCTGGCCGTTGTTTTGTCCGACACATACTTTCCCAGGGGTCTTTTGGACCTTTCCCCCTCATTATATTTTAGTTAGTTTAAGCCTAGAAACATAGTTAAAACATATCTAACTCAAATTATTAAATCAAAACTTAGAAAATTTGAAGCAAGAGAGGAGAAAAAACTCAAGAACCCTAGTTGATTAAGGCTATAAGATACAACAGTTACGGCCCCGAAACTTAAGTATTTTTCTATGGATTTTATCACCAGTATGTGGGAATTCACTAGTGGGTTACTTTCACCCATTGGGTCCCTAATTTTAGTTAGTTCTTGATTCTCTTGTCATGATTAAACCTACGATTTCTAGAACTATGATAGAACTTCATAAATTTATTAAATATATTTTGTTATTACTCTGATTATCGCATGAAGTTTAGAACTCTAGCTTTGTATTTCTTTATTTCTTGAATTTACACATGCTAGGTCAGATATTTCAGACACTTCAGATATACATGCCTCAATTATAAATGCATAATTACCAAATTAATTGCTGCATTCTCAGTTTGCATGTTCAGTTTCAAGCTATCTAGTATTTAAAAACACTCTGACATAATTATTGATTTACAAAATTCATTTGGAGTAGCATATTAACGAGTTGGATTAGGGTTTAGCGTACCCAATACTCCCATAACTACTAGCCAAGTAGAATGTAAGTCCCCTCTGTGGGCAATAAGTTTATTGAGCACGCCAGCATGCCTTTATACCTTTGGCAGGGTATATTGGGTCCTCTCAATCGGGCGTATGCATCGAACTCCATATTTAGCTCATGTGGTTTTATTATCGGTTATTAGTAGCTCTCATAGTTAAGTTAGACTCTTTGCATTGACCATTTATTAGTATATTCAGTATTCAGTTTCAGCATGATATGAATTCGTCATTGCATCCAGTTAGCTCAGAAATCAGCATATAATGTTCAGATTATTAAACTTGCTTTTGTGCTTGTTCAGTTATGTTTTATTTCAGCTTTACTCTATCCTACATGCTTAGTACCAGCAAGTACTGACACATACATGCACTACATCTTCTCGTGATGTAAGTTCAGGTTCTCAGCATCCATATAACCATAGATTGATTTCCTGATCTCCAATTCAGTAGATTCAATGGTGAGTCCTCATTCTCTGAGGACAACAGTCATGAATTTTATTTAAGTCTTTAGTCATTTAGTTTTAATTTTTGCAAGATTTAGCTAGAGCTTGTCCCAATATTTTTAGTCAGAGTCAGAGTCTTATGTTAGACATAGTTTGATTCAGCTTAGTATTGAGTTAATATTTCTTTTGTATTAAACTCATTGTTTTCAAATATCTCAGTTATAGAATATGGGTGTTTCTCATATTTTTATATTGAATTATTATTTAGATTCCGCATGTATATTCTTTCGTATGATCAAGATTAGGCTAGTAGGGTTAGCTTGGGATCACTTGTTATTCTAAGTTCCACGTCCGTGTCTCAGGTAGCTCGGGGCGTGAAAAAACTTGGTATCAGAGCACTAGGTTCAAGAGTCCTAGGATGTCTGAAAATCTGCTCTAAGTAGAGCTCTTTTCATGGGTGTGAAGTTCACCACATCTAATGAGGGGGAGGCTATAAAGTGTTTTAAGAAAAAATTCACTTTATTGTTACTCTTATCGTGCGTAAGATAGGATCTAATTCCATTGTAACTTGACGTTCTACATTTCAGATCATGCCTCCTCGTAGAGATAACGCTAGGAATGCGAATGACAGGAATACAAACGCAGCTCCTCCAGTCCCAGATTAAGAAGTCTCCAATGTTGAGTTCAAGAATGCCATACGGATGTTCGCTTAGAGTATAACCCACCATAACAATTGGGTTCATGCTCCTCCGAATGATAATGGTGGATCAGCAGCAGCAAGTGTCCATGACTTTGTTAGGATGAATCTGCCTGAGTTCTTAGGATCATAGACGAATGAGGATCCTTAGAATTTCTTAGATGAGATCAAGAAGATCTTTCAGGTTATGCAAGTCACTGGAAATGATTGGGTTGAGTTAGCATCATACCAGTTGAAGGATGTTGCTCATATCTAGTATACTCAGTGGAAGGAGAATAGGGGTGTAAATGCAGGTCCTATCACTTGGTATTGCCTTAGTGAGACTTTTCTCCACAATTTTTTCCAAATAGAGTTGAGAGAGGCCAAGGCTCAGAATTCATGAACTTAAGGAAGGGTAACATGATTTTCCAACAGTATGGGCGTTAGATTAACGAACTCTCTAGGTGTGCTCCTCACATGGTTGCTGACTCCTGGGCTTAGATGAATAAGTTCTTCTATGGAGTATCAGATTTGGTGAAGACAGAGTGCAGAAATGCTATGTTGCTGGGAGATATGAACATCTCTAGGATTATGACGCATGCCTAGGAGGTTGAGGGCTATAAGCTTAGAGAACATGCCAAAGAGAATAAGAAGGCTAGGAATGGGAACTATGACTATTCTCAGCAGAAATTGGGTTGTGGAAATTGCTCGCAGTGTCAGCAGTAGTTCCCATATCCATCCCCTTCATCAGCTATTGTTCCATCCTCCAAGAGCAGGTTTGACCACAAGGGTAGAGCACTAGGCTCTAAATTTCAGGGAAGTGTTTCAGGCACCAAGACTTACCCCACTTTCCCTAAGTGTGGTAAGAACCATCTGCGCGAGTGTCTTGCAGAATGTTCTAGGTGCGGTCAGTTTGGTCACAGGTAGAGGGATTGTCCTTCTAAATAGGGCAAGTAGGTGGAAATGGTAGAGCTCTATCTACAACTTCATCAGCACCAGCAAATCGCCTGACTCAGCAAGGTATCTCATCAGGTATAGGTGGAGGTCAGTGCTAAAACAGGTTGTATGCTCTTCAGGCTCGCCAGGATTAGGAAAGTTCTCTTGATTTAGTCATTGGTACGTTATGAGTGTTTTACCTTAATGTTTATGCATTGTTAGATTCAGGGTCTACTGTTTCTTTTGTAACTCCTTATATAGAAGTCCAATTCAGTGTCTGCCAAGAGACTCTCTCAGAACCCTTCTAAGTCTCTACTCCAGTCAGTGGCCCAGTTATAGCTAGACGGGTATACAGAAATTGCAGTGTCACGATCTTTTAAAAAAGTCACCTCAGCAAATCTAGTAGAGTTAGAAATGGTAGACATTGATGTAATTATAGGAATGAATTGGGTACATTCATGTTATGCCTCAGTTGATTGCAGAACTAGGATTGTTCATTTTCAGTTTCCAGACGAACCAATCTTAGAATTGAAGGGCTATAACTTAGCGCCTATGGGTCAATTTATTCCTTACCTTAAGGCCAGAAAGATGATATCAAAGGGTTATCTCTATCATCTTGTTCGGGTTAAGGATTCAAGACTTTAAACCTCAATTCTATATTCAGTTCCTGTAGTTTGTAAGTTTCCAGACATATTTCCAGAAGATCTTCGCGGAGTCCCTCCCGAAAGAGAAATAGACTTTGAAATTGATCTCCTTCTGGATACCCAACCTATTTCTATTCCTCCATACATAATGGCTCCGGTAGAGCTTAAGAAATTGAAAGAGCAGTTGAAATACCTCTAGATAAGGGTTTCATCAGACCTAGCATTTCACCATAGGGTGCACCAGTGTTGTTCGTAGATAAGAAAGATGGTTCTTTCAGAATGTGTATTGAATATAGATAGTTGAACAAGGTCATAATCAAGAATAATTATACCATCCCCAATATTGATGACTTGTTTGACTAACTAAGGGTCCTAGCCATTTCTCAAAGATAGACCTCAGATCGGGTTATCATCAGCTTATAGTCAGAGATATTGATATTCTGAAAACAACCTTCGAAACACAGTATGGTCATTATGAATTTGTATTTATGTCTTTTGCACTAACCAATGCTCATGTAACTTTCAAGGATTTGATTAATAAAGTGTTCAAAAAATATTTGAATTTGTTCATTATCGTCTTTATTGATGATATCCTCCTTTACTCTAAGAGTGAGAAAGAACATGCAAGTCATTTGAGAATTGTTCTACAAACTCTTAAGGATCGCCAATTATTCATTAAGTTTAGGAAATGTTAGTTTTGGTTGCAATCGATTGCTTTCCTTGGTCAGAATGTATCAATCGAATGGATCCGAGTAGATTCACAAATGATAGAAGCAGTGAATCAGTGGCCCATACCTACCTGTGCTATAGATATCAGAAGTTTCTTAGGTCTAGCAGGTTATTACAAAAGGTTCGTTGAAGGATTTTCATTCATAGTCTTACCATTGACTAGGTTTATTCAGAAGATGGTCAAGTTTCAATGGTCAGATGATTGTGAGAAAAGCTTTGCAGAATTTAAAACTAGATTGACTACAGCTCTTGTCTTGACTCTACCAGAGGGTTCCGATGGTTATGTGATGCATACAAAGTTGGCCTAGGTTGTGTACTGATGCAGCGAGATAAGGTTATAGCTTATGCCTCTAAAAAGCTTAAGGTTCATCATAAGAACTATCCAACTCATGATATCAAGCTTGCAGCAGTGGTGCTTGCACTCAATATATGGAGACACTACTTTTATAGTGTTCATGTAGATGTTTTCACTTACCATAAGAGCCTTCAATATATGTTCACCCAGAATGAGTTGAATCATCTCCAGAGGAGATGGCTTGATTTCCTTTAGGATTATGATATGAGTGTGCATTATCATCTTGGTAAGGCGAATGTAGTAGCCGATAATCTTAGTAGATTATCTATGGGTAGTGTATACCATGTTGAGGATGAAATAAAGGAGCTAGTGAAGTACGTTCACAAGCTTCTCACTTAAAAGTTTTCCTTATGAGTATATCAGTCAGCGGTGTAAGATTTGGGAATAAGGCAGAATCATCTTTAGTAGTGGAGGTTAAGGAAAAGCAAGACAGTGATCTAATCTTGCTTGAACTTAAGGGTACAGTCCATAATAAGAGGGTGGAGGTTTTATCCCAAGGGAGAGATGGTGTACTTCGCTACCAGGGTAGATTATGTGTTCCCGATGTGGGAAAGTTGAGACAGCATATTCTTAGAGAAGCCCATAACTCAAGGTATTATAATCATCCAGGTGTCAATAAGATGCACGCGATCCGTGGGAATTCTATTGGTGGAATGTCATGAAGAGGGATATAGAAGAATTTGTGAGTAAGTACCCCAATTTCTGACAAGTCAAGGTAGAATATCAGAAACAAGGAGGTATTATTTAAGAGAAAAGCATTCCTAGTAGGAAGTTGGAAGTGATTAATATGGATTTCATCACAATGTTACCGCGTACTCGCAGACAGAATGATTCCATTTGGGTAATAGTGGATAGGATGACTAAGTCTTCTCTCTTTTTGGCAATCAAGACTACATATCCGACAGAAGACTATGCCAAGCTTTATATTAATGAGATTGTGAGGTTACACGGGGTTCCTTTGTCTATCATCTTAGATAGAGGTCCTCAATCTACCTCTCTTTTCTGGAAGTCATTTCAGAAGGGTTTTTGTATTCAGGTTTATCTTAGCACAGCATTTCATCCACAGACGGATGGACAGGCTGAGCGTACCATTTAAACCCTAAAGGATATGTTGAGGGCTTGTGTGATAGATTTCAAAGGTAGTTGGGATGATCACCTTCCTCTTATTGAGTTCACCTACAATAATATCAACCATTCCATCATTCAGATGGCCCCTTATGAGGCTTTATATGGGCGTAGATATAGATCTCTATTTTTTGGTTTGAAGTAGGTGAAGCAGCCTTGATAGGGCCAGTACTTTATGCTATGGAGAAAGTGAAACTCATTGGAGATAGACTTAAGATAGCCCAAAGTTATCAGAAATCTTATGCAGATGTAAGGAGAAGGGAACTAGAGTTCTAAGTTGGTGATTGGGTTTTTTTGAAAGTTTCATCTATGAAAGGAGTGATGAGATTTGGAAAGAAAGGGAAGCTCAGTCCTATGTATGTAGGTCCTTCCAATATCATGAAAATGGTTTGCCAATGAGCATATGAGTTAGAGTTGCCAGCAGATTTAGCAGCAGTGCATCCGGTCTTCCACATCTCACTCTTGAAAAAATGTGTGGGTGATCCATCCCCTATAGTGCCATGAGAGAGTATGACGGTGGAAGATAATCTTTCATATAAGGATGTACCATTTGAGAATTTTCACTATCAGGTTAGAAGGTTGAGAAAAAAAGAAGTAGCTTTAGTAAAAATTTTATGGAGAAGTCAATCTGTAGAGGGAGCTACTTTGGAAGAAGAAGCAACCATGAAAGCCAAGTATCCTTACCTCGTTCCTTCCGATTCAACTCCACCTTTAGGTAATAGTTCCTCTTCAATTTTCCAACCATCATGCGCAAATTCAGTCTTAGAATCATGTTCCCTCAGTGTGCACTTGCATTTTCAGTGTATTTGCATGTACTCGAACTCAATTCAGTCAGAAACTCAGTTCTCAGTGTTTAGTAGTGGGATGTGTAGCTCTCTCCCTCTATTTCAGCTAGTTTGGTGTTCATTCAAGGACGAATGTTACCAAGCGGGAGATAATGTAACACCCTGTAGCCAAAATAGACCATAAATCAGTATTTCGGATAAATATACTGGTGCAACTGACGTGACCATTGATAGACCGTAGCTTGACCCACGGTCCGTCTTGCACAACCATCAATGGGATCAGAAACTCCAAAAAATTTCAACCCAGGAAAATTGGTCAAGTGTTGGTCGACAAATAGACTTATGGTTCGTAAGTCAGATTACGGTCCGTAGTTCGTGACCATCGATCCAGACTTCCTTCACCTACTATCTGACAAGCGCTACGAATTACTATCATGGTCCGTAGGTGGACCTACGGTCTGTAGGTCTTACCATAGGTGGGAAATTAGTAGACATTTAAAGGGAAATGCAGTTGGATCAACTTCAAATTGTCATAAACCTTAGAACAAAATGAATTAGGTGTCCCCTGACCTACGCACATATAGATAATTGAATTATATTTCCATATCCACCAACCTTGATAAAATCAGACCTCCGAGTAAAATGTTATGCCCGTTATAGTAAAGGCGTGTCGAACAGGACCAACAGATGAACTAACCGGGTAAAACGATGTACCGTATGTCGTGGCCATCGTTTGGTACGACACAAACTTTTCCAGGGATTTTTTTGACCTTTTTCCACTTTGTGTAAATCCTAAGTTACGTAATTTTGACCCTAAATCATCAGATTTTAGTCAGTTTAAGCCTAGAAACATAATTAAAACATATCTAAGTCAAATCATTAAATCAAAACTTAGAAAATTAGAAGCAAGAGAAAAGAAAAAGCTAAACAACCCTAATTCAAGAACGCCACAAGCTCCAGCAGTTTCAGCCTATAAACTTAAGTATTATCTGTGGATTTCATCACCAGGTATGTGGGATTTCCCTAGTGGGTTCCTTTCACCCATTGGGTCCCTAGTTTTCAGTCTGTTCTCTTGTCATGATTAAACCTAGGGTTTCTAGAACTTTGATAGAACTTCATAAATTTATGAAATATATTATGTTATTTCTCAGATTATCGCTTGAATTTCTGAACCATAGCTTTGTATTTCTTTTGTTCTTGAATTACAAATGCTAGGTCAGATATTTCAAACACTTCAGATATACATGCCTCAGTTATAAATGCGTAATTACCAGATTAATTGCTGCATTCTCAGTTTGAATGTTCAGTTTCGAGCTATTCAGCATTTTCAAAAACTAAAACATAATCATTAATTTACAAAATTCATTGGGGAGTAGCATAATACCGAGCAGGATTACGCTTAGCATACCCAATAGTCTCAGAACTACTAGCCAAGTAAGTTGTAAGTCCCCTTTGTGGGCAATCTGTGTAATGATCACGCCAGCATGCCTTTATACCTTTGGCAGGGTATATTGGGTCCTCTCGATGGGGCGAATACAACCGACTCCACATTTAGCTCATGTTGCTTTATTATCGGTTATTAGTAGCTCCCACAGTTTAGTCAGACGCTCTGCATTGACCATTTATCAGTATATTCAGTATTCAGTTTCAGCATGTTATAAATTGATCATTGCATCATATTATCTCAGAAATCAGCATATCATGTTCAAATTATTATACTCGCTTTTGTGCTTGTTCATTTATGTTTTATTTCAGATTTACTCTATCCTACATGCTCAGTACCACCAAGTACTAATGCATTCGTGTGCTACATCTTCTCGTGATGTAGGTTCAGGTTCTCAGCATCCAGATCATGCATAGATCGATTTCCCGATCTCCACTTCAGCAGATTCAGTGATGAGACCTCATTCTCCGTGGACAACAGTCATGGATTTTATTTCAGTCTTTAGTCATTTAGTTTCATATTTTCCTAAATTTTACTGGTGCTTGTTCTAGTATTTTTAGTCAGTCAGAGGCTTATTTCAGACATAGTTAGAGTCAACTTAGTATTGAGTTAATATTTTTTTGTAGTAAACTCACTGTGTTCAAGTATCTCAATTATAGAATATAGGGAATTACCTTTGGCAGGGTATATTGGGTCCTCTCGATGGGGCGAATACAACCGACTCCACATTTAGCTCATGTTGCTTTATTATCGGTTATTAGTAGCTCCCAGAGTTTAGTCAGACGCTCTGCATTGACCATTTATCAGTATATTCAGTATTCAGTTTCAGCATGTTATAAATTGATCATTGCATCATATTAGCTCAGAAATCAGCATATCATGTTCAAATTATTATACTCGCTTTTGTGCTTGTTCATTTATGTTTTATTTCAGATTTACTCTATCCTACATGCTCAGTACCACCAAGTACTAATGCATTCGTGTGCTACATCTTCTCGTGATGTAGGTTCAGGTTCTCAGCATCCAGATCATGCATAGATCGATTTCCCGATCTCCACTTTAGCAGATTCAGTGATGAGACCTCATTCTCCGTGGACAACAGTCATGGATTTTATTTCAGTCTTTAGTCATTTAGTTTCATATTTTCCTAAATTTTCTTGGTGCTTGTTCTAGTATTTTTAGTCAGTCAGAGGCTTATTTCAGACATAGTTAGAGTCAACTTAGTATTGAGTTAATATTTTTTTGTAGTAAACTCACTGTGTTCAAGTATCTCAATTATAGAATATGGGTATTCCCTATCTTTTCAGATTAAATTATGATTTAGCTTCCACATCAGTTTATAGTCTTTAGTATGCTCAAGATTATGCCAACAGGGTTAGCTTTTGATTACTTGTGGTTTTAAGTTTCGTGTCTGCGTCTCGTGGGTAGTTCGAGGCGTGACATTATTGTCAACTAAGGCTATAGTTTTCCTGAAGTAAAATGGACAATGGAAGTAAATGACTAAGACCCTAACTAGGATGAACTAAGGGAGGTTACTTAGGATAGGTGGAAGTAATTAACCCACCTAGACATTGCGCAAATAGCTTCTTACGGAGTTCTAGGATGGTGTTCTAAGGTGTATGATTAAGTTAATTTCTTTATGCATGACATGGTAGTATTTTTCTACTTGTTATGAAGATGTGCATAGTTTGAAATGGAGGGTGAAGGCTTGTGGTCTCATGATAGGTTTACTAGGTATTTGTAAAGTAATGAGGCTTCACATGTACATTGCACTAGCAGATTTAGATTGGGATCATGAGTAAGGTCTTATAATGATTTATTTGAAGTGAAGTGATGTAACTTACTGTAAAGACAAAAGAGTCTTGACATAAATGTGTCTATGATGTATTATGATTTTATGATGGTATGTGTTGGCTTATGTAAGTTATATGTATGCTTTCTTTGTTGCCCTAAGATGATGCATTGCACCAAGTAACACAAAAGGGTTACTTGGGGAGTTTAATGAGTACAAGAATAGATGTTCACTGTAAAGGAAAACAGTTCACTGTAAGGTGAAAAGAGCTCAATGTAAAGTGACCTCAAATATGGCTAAAATTCTATGTGTTCTTATATGATGTTTGAATTTTGAATATGTCTATATGAAGTATGTGAATGATATAAATGCTATTTTATAATGTTTTTATAAATATTTACTCAAAAACGCACCAAAAATGAGTTTCAAGAAAATGTTCCTTTTAAATGCATGATTTTGCATGGTTGTCATACTTAGTGCATTCTTGTACTTACTCAATTCTACTCTACTATTTTACACAAAGTGTAGGTTATCGATGCATAAAGGATTTCTCTATGATTGGGGAGCTTAATATGTAAATTCCCAAGCTCAAGGAAAGGGATCCTTAAATACAAAGATTCCTAAGTCATGTTGTTACAGTAAACTGTATAAGTTTACTTATGTATTATCTTTTAAGGGTCGTGTCCCTATTGTACTCTTATGATTTTTTGTCTAGGATGGCAAAGAGACTTAAAGTCTAAATATGTACTTATATATATATATATATATATATATATATATATATATATATATATATATATATATATATATATATATGAGGTAAAGTTTCTAGCATATGAAGTGCTATGAAAAGTTTTTAATTTTCCGCTAAATTTACCTATGACAATGCGATGAATGATTACTATGGGATAGTATAAGACCTTTGAGAGGTCAAGTACACCATGTTACTTCTAGGAGGTGATCCCCGGATGTGATACCAAACAAAGGATTTAATGTAATGTCTAACTATACATAACATAGAATCAATTGTAGTTATATCATATTTAGCAATATAAACAAATAGCATGCTCATATATGAAAGTAACATCATCAACATGTAAAGTCAAGATATGAGTAACAATAACTTTATAAGAGCATAAGAACATATGAACATCCTTCTAAGACTTCCTTCAAGGCTAACTAGTGCAATGTATAGGTAAAGTCCCATACCCTTACATAGAGTAAGTCAAACCCCTTAAGTCATCTTAGTTGGAGTTAACTTTATTACTTCATATTACTGTTGGAAACATATTTCCTTAACCGACATAGAGAACATGAGCTAATGTGGAATCTGGTGTCATGAAACCCTACATCGAACGAAGGTGGAAAACTAGCCAAGGTAGTACCAAAATATGAACGTAGCATCTATGTGGATCCACTAGCTAGTATTCCTATGGGGAAAACATAGTTCAAGAACTAGGATATGTAGTTGGGACCCTTTTTATACCTCATGCATTATAATCTCCAATCTCATGATTACAATAGTAAACCTACCTTCCCTATGTGGGAAGGGACACTCCTCACTACTAGTTCACTCGGTGCTAAGCTAGATTCCATTGTTGAAATGTATTTCTTTAAAAATCATAACTTAGTTTAGGTCATAAGAGAATAGGTCCTTGTATAGTCATAGTCATGATCTCAATAGGAACTCCATGATAACACCTTTCAATACAACCCTCATAGGTGAGATTAGCACATTAACATTATCATATTATAGTAAGACACATAGGTACTTCATAACCAACCTTATATAATTACATATTAAGCATAATCTCACAATCACATAATCAAGACATTTCAATTGTATCAACATACCACATCTACTTAATTCAAATTCAAGATATACTTCAAATAAACTTCATCACCAAGTACAAGCCATCATAATTGAAATAAAGATTTAGGATAACAAAGACTTAACCAATCTCTTTCATAAGCCATCATCGTGTTCTTACCATCAACCAGCCAATTTTATCCAATAATAGGTGTAGTAACATTATTCAATAGTAATTAATACAATAACTAGATCATTTGTATCATCACTATTCAAATTAACTTCATTCATAGACTAGGGTTAGGGGAAATAGAGTTCATCATGAATTCAAAAGGAATTTGATCCAATCAAAACAACACATTACCCAACGCAGTCTATAGATGAATTAGAATAGATAAAAACAAGTCTAACAGTCAATACATTCGTCAATTCCTATCAATTTATAAGCAAGATCCCAGATTTGGGGAAAGTTGGGAAGGGACTTGATCTACATGAAATCGCATTAATTAACATAAATTAACCAACAATATACACTTAATTAGTCATAGTCAATCACAATTTATCATCAATTTGAAGATCAAAAGAAAACCCATAAGAATAGGAAAATCCTTGGAATTGGGTGATTTAGAAATCAACTTTGAAAGGACCCTTTGGGGAATGGAATTCCAAGAGTGAAGAAAACATACCTTAATGAAGATCAATCCACGAAATTGAAGTGAAATCCTAGAGAAATTGGTCTTCTTCTTCAAGATTTTTCTTGCTTTTGCAATGGAGGATTTAGGAAGAGACAAAACAAAGAGGGATGAGAGGTTTTGGGTTTTGTTTTGGGAATTTGGTTTGGGCGAGTAAAAAATGACTTAAAACAGACCCTTAGGCTATGTATAATCACCCCCTAAATTACCCAAAATACCCCTCACTTAATTAGGTCTTTCTGTGAAGTCAAAATTCTTAAAATACGATTACAACGAATTTAGGAAGTGGCTCCGCGTCTCGAGGGTGATTTTTTATTTTATTTTGAGAATAGGATTTGAGATAGTGTAGCTTGTGGCATGAATGCATCACGAGGAAACTTTTTCCCAATCTTGTGTGGGCTGCATGACACGCAGCAGCATCTTGCCGCGCGCAGGCTACTTTAGCCTGCCTAACCATGTTGGGGTCCTCTAGGACCCTTCGGATGGTACTCGGGAGTCGTTATCAAACTTTTAGAACATCTATACTGCATTATTCGTATTTAAAGTCTTTTTACTAGTTTTAGACTTCATTTGACCCTCCCAATCCTTCATCAAACATAAGGAGATCAACTAGTTTGATTTAGCTAGTTTCTGGACGTCATGGACATTCCTTGACTTCTTGACTCTAAAACTTCTTAAATGGTTTATAAATATTATTTATTCATAGAAACATTGTTTTAATTTTTATTTCATCATGTGAGATTCTAGATTAGGGCATGGACTTTCCGAGTGTTACATATATGGTATGACGAAGTATGATTATGCCTAGTGTCTAAATGTGTTTATATGAAAGAATTGCTCATATATTTACACTTTTACACTTTTGCATGAATGAAGTAAACTATGAACATGTTTAGTCTAAGGGTGGTCATTTGAAATATTTGCTCACATATATGTATACATTCACATGTATGATGATCTAGTTAGTGGATGGGCTCTTGAATGGTGTTCTCAAGCGTACCCTAGACTAGATGGTGCTTTAATATGCTATGTACATGTGAAAGGTTTTCCTCACATGATTTAGTTTGATGAACTCTTACCTGTGAACTATGATCTAAGCATATTTGGAGTTAATCTCCTAAAGCCTACATTTATAAAGTAATGATAATAAAGAATTCAATAAAGGGAGCTTATCTTAGAACCAAGTGAACTCGATGATGAGAGGTGTCCCTTCCAAATTTAGGAAGGTAGGTTCACCATGGTCCTCACGAGGTGGTTAGCCTCATAGCCCAAAGGAAATAGATAATTAGTTCCATATATGCCTCCAAGTTCTATAAACTATGCTTTCCCCCTAGGATCTAGCAAATGGTATCACCTAATATGCTAGCATGTGTTAATGTTATATTTTGGCAAGGTAGAGAACCTTCCCTTGGTGTAAGTCTCTACAATACTAAATTCCATGTTAGCACTTATGGTCTTACTGTTGGTTAAGGCTATAGTTTATATATAGTAAAATTGACAATGAAAGTAAAGTATGGACTCTAACTAGGATAACCTATGGAAAGTTGCTTAGGGTATGTAAGGGTATGAGACTTTGCCTATGCATTCCACAAGTAGCTCTTTAAGAGATATATAGGAAGGTTTTCTAATGTATATGATTATGTTTATGTCCTTGTGCTTGACATTGTAGTGTTGTCTACATGTTGTGATGAAATGCATGGTACGAGTCTATATGATGTGGTCTTATCCTATATGCATAATGTTGGTCTTAATGACTATATGATGAAGGTATTTCTTGGCATAAATGAGGTTGTTCTATGCTAGTTTTGTTGATGTATGAGTGAATGTTAAGGCTTTTAGCCTCCTTGTAGGTTTACTTAGTATGTGTGAGGTTATGGGACTTCACATGTACATTGCACAAGTAGGCTTAGAATGGGGTTGTGAGTAGAGTTCTCTGATGCCTTTGTGAAGTGAAGTCCATGTATGTTAATTTTCACATCCCAAGAGAACCCCCTAGAAGATATAGAACTCTTGGAGTGCAACTGCCGTACTTGATCTCTTACAGGTCTTGTACAAGCCCTTCCATATCATTCATCGCATATAAACATATGAAAAGTAGTGCAGAATTAAAACTTTTCACACGAATATCTTAAAACATATTTCATATTAAAATCATGAAAACTCTAAATCTTAACATATGACATCAAATACAAATATAAAAATACTTAGTCTATTACAATTCATTGAATTAAAGACATATGTGACCTCGAGTAAAGTGAGGGCATACTTAAAACTTTTCTTGAACGACAACTAGAATCCAAGATTTTCTTCACGATCCTTCTCACTTTCCACCTACACCTTTAGATATAACAAAATGTACGGAATTAGTACAAACACTTGTATTAAGTATGACATAATGCATAAATCATTAGAACGGATATTTGTTAGAAACATGGTCTTTTTAATTAAAACATCATTTCATAAGCATATGAACAACATTTAACACCTTAGAAACAAATGATATAACACTTAAGCAATGTATCACAGTTTAAGAAACATTATAGTGAACTCACAATTATTACAGCGAACTATTTTCCCTGTTACAGTGAACTCACTTTGCATGCAACATTCTCACTAAAAGCTATCCTAATACTTACTTAAGTAAGACAACGAGATACCACTAATACACCCTCTCTAGGCATACCTAAATGATCCTTAAGACCACCTAATGAGATACACACACTTAGAATACACCAAACACATGAACATGAGATCCTCCTACCAAAGGTTATCAAAAGACTTATTTAAGTAAATCAAGAAGATAATGTCCATGTTTGACCTCTTCAAGATTACATAAATAATCCTTAAGACTACCTAAAGTTGGATCATGTTTACATAATCAACCATCTTCCCTAACTAGAGTCATTCTTAAGACTTATATAGGTAAGATACAAAATGACCATTCCTATTCCCCCTTCACACCTTAACTAGACAACCCTTAACTACTCAAGATAAGTACTTATTCATTTAACATACTTTAAAACTTAAGTAATTATTTCATTAGTTCATTTAAGAGACATTCATCACATAAGGACATTCAAATAATGGTCTTGGACAAGACCTAGGGGCTCTCACTAACATCTTCAAATCCTATTGTGCAATGTCTAGATAGCGTCCCATACCACCACCTACACTTCATATAACTTCTACAATACTAGTAGGAATACCATATGATGATAATAGGCAATAATTGACATATACCATGGTATCAAAGCATGGAATCCGGAGTTGTAAGCTACTCAGATGGAGGGTTTTCTAATTGCCAATGGTAGAACTTGGACACATGCCATGTAGGCACATGGTTAAGGAATATGAAGGGTTTTCTTTGCACTCTAGCCTCACTCTTAGCTAGAGCTACTTTCCTTACCATACTCACTCGGTGCTAGCCTTGGTTATTATAGAGTAATTAACATTAAAGAATCACATGAAGAGGTTCCATATCTAGTTCATAACCGAATCACATTCACCCTACTAAAGAGTTCCCCTAGGGCTTCTTTACAATGGAGAAGAGGATATCTTAATGACTTTCCTAAGGATGATATGATGTCGTTCCATCCAACCAACCTTATGTTCATCATTCATAAAAGAAGGGTACCATTATGGCTTTAAACTTCAATATTCATAACCTTACCACTAGGTTCAAGGTTCCACATAAAGACCCTCTTAGCATCATTCAAGGTCACATCCCATCCATACATACAGTACTAAGAATTTCTATCATCCTAAGTCAATACATCTCATATTCACATTCATACATTTATCAAGTAAGGAACACAAGTCTACCAAAACAAGACTCGACATACTTCACATATAAGCTATCATTTTAGAAGCACATAAGATCCACTAAGCATACTTACTAGTCACCCTATACACTTCTATAATTCAATCAATATAAACATCATAAGACTCATATAGTCAATTAGGAATAGTCATGCATCAACTCTAAGACTACACACATAGAGACATAGTCATAGTCTAACATGATCACCTAACAACAACAATAGAAGAACACATACTTTCACCAGAATCACATGTAGGTATATATGATCATAATTCACATAAATCACAACACTCATCATCACAATATATCAAGTAATTTTCGGACAAGGTCATGATCATTATATAACAAAATAACACCGACGAGGCCACATCATTTACAAGTAGAGAACATAGCACCGCAACCATAAGTGGAACATACCAATTACAACATAATTCATGTATAATTAACATAAAGTAAAGAGAATTAGGGAAGAAAACCATCAATCCATTCTCACAAACTTCAATCCATACCTAAATCATCCAATTTAGTATCATAAGGCTCTTACCCATAGCCATGAACATCAATTCAATACAAAATTCATAATACTCAATGAATCTAGGTCGATTAAATATAGATTTATCGATCTAATAAAACCTAGACATCAATTGAATACAATTCTTACATCATTCAATAGCCCATCGAAAACTACACTAGAATTCATAAGCATTAAAACAATATCAATTAACACATAAAGTAGTCAAAAACTAGGGTTCATCAATTTCAAGGGTTCATAGGTTAATTATGTTAAAATAATCTAATTAACAATATTTCAATCAATATTCAATGATTTAAAAACATTGATGCAAGAACCCATGGACAGATTTCAATTTAGAAAACTCATCTTTTGAGAAGTCTTTGAAAATCACTTTGGAGATTGGTTCCTCGAAGAAAGAGTTCCCGGGATGAAAAACCATACCTAAATGGTTATAATACACCAAATTGGTTAAAAATCACCACTAGCATCTCCAATGCAAGCTTTTCCTTAAGTTTTTGCTTCAATGGGAGTTCTAAAGAATTTCTAAGGTATATTGAGTTTTGATTTTGAAGAATGAGTTCACCCAGGTATTGAGGACTTATAAATCTACTTAAGATAACTAAAATAACCTTAATTAACGGCGCTTTCAATTATTTGGACATGGGGTGAATTTACCAATTCACCCTTGCTTTTACGGTAAACCTTCGCAGGAAATAGACTATTAACGATTTGACCATCGATTGGCCGTCCTATGCTCCGTCGATTGGATCAGTGACTTAAAATAGGAGATTATATCCTTATTCTAAGTTATGAACCATGCCTACCATCTATGAATCGTCGACTTGCCAACGAGCAATTGTTTTCCTTAGTTGTTTGGGGCTGGTCCAACACAACCTTTGCTCAAGGAAAGGTCCTTCCTCAATGAACCTTGGATGGTTCTTGGGGATGTTTACCTGTATGTTTCTAATATTAATATCTTTTTATACAAGTTTAGGACCTCCCACATCAATTTCATCTAAAATGAACACATAAAACTTGACGAAACATGCCAAGACACACAAGGTCATTTCAAGGCAAACCTTTCGAACGTCATGGACATTCTTAGACGTTTCACCTCCAAACATTATGAAACTTTGAAAACTTCATATAATAAATATAATAACTCATATAAGGACATCATAATATCATTAAACACACATATAATCACATAACCACACATGAGGCAAATAGGTGACTTAGTTATTAACGCCTTGGTCATCCCTTGTGTTTCACTTCCAAAACACCTAAAACTCTAGACATTGAATAATTACCACATTATAAACAATTTTATAAACTTATACCCTCATAAAAAACATTTTAGGGTCTTGCTTCACCTAATTCATTTTCGAGGTATTACATTAATTATAACTAGAGTCTTATTATGATGATGATTAGAAGTCTTGACTTGTATGTGGTCTTGTAAGGAGTTATTCTATGTGGTCCTTAATTTATGTTTAGTCAAATTTAAGTTACATGTCTTGTTATATGAGATGGTTCCATGATTGCCTGTTTTGGGTTAATGAAGGTTGTATGCATGATTTCCTTGTAGCCTTAAGGTGATGCTTGAGTATGGATAGTGTAATGGGAGATTATCAAAACTTTGCACCAATTTATAACTAAAGGGTTACTTGGAAGGTTAAGGAATTAAGAAATAAAAGGATTTACTATAAAGGGAAATATACTTATTGTAAAATGAAGGGTAATAACTATAAAGTGGTCCTAAATATGTCTTAAATGCAATGTATGACCTTATCTGATATTATGATTCTTGTATATGCCTAAATGAAGTATGTAAATTGTATGATGCTTAAGGTATCAAGTTTTATGAAGTTTACACAAAAAAGCATGATGCATGGTTTCAAAGTAAAATGTCCCCTTTTAAATGTATGATTTTGCATGGTTGTCATACTTAGTGCATTGTTGTACTAATACCATTCTTATTTACCTCTTTACACAAAGTGTAGGTTATGGATGCTAAAAGAATGTTTTGGGAACAGTTAGATATGTAATTCCCAAGCTCAAACAAAGGAATCCTTAAGTTCAAGGATGTCCTGTGTCAGTTTATATTCAATGTTTTGTAATAGTTTAGCTATGTTTTATGTATAAATTCGAGTCCTTAATGTACTATAATGATGTTGAGTCTAGGATGGAAAAAATAGAATAGTCTTTAACTACGTACTTTGATAATTTATATATGATGGAAGTGATGTTCTAGCATATGATGTGCTATGAAAGTTTTTAATTTTTCACTAAATTTACTTATGACAATGCAATGAATGATAACTATGGGCTCGTATAAAACCTCCGAGAGGTCAAGTATGTCATGTTACTTCTAAGGGGGTACTCTCCGGTCGTGACAAAGGTGGTATCAGAGCATGACGTTTATAAAAGTGATTTTTAGGGTCTAAAGTCTCATATTGCCATGTCTAGTAGAGCCTCGCTCGTCGGTGGTGAGTCGCGACACATATATGAGCGAGAGGCTATAGTACTATAGAGTTTTCCTTCTTCACTATTGCCATGTCATGCCATAGAACTCGACTCTATAAGATCTCTCTCTTACGTTTTATTGTCCAGGGGTCTTTTAGATATGATTACTTGGATGAGATGGTATTTTATGCTTGAGGGATAAAAGGTGAGATTTGATGCTTATCTTGGTTTTATGGTTGATGAGTATATGTGAAGGTGAATCTTGGCATGCTTTGATGATGTGATACCATTTATGAATATATATGTGATTTATGAGAAAAGATATTTTATGTGAAGATTTACGTTATGGTATGGCTATAACTTGTTAAAAATTGTTATGGTTAAAATGAGTTTCCTTTTATGATTGGTATGTTACTACATGATTTTGCATGATGATAGTCTAATGATATGGTGTAGGATTGAATGCTTGTGGTAAATGGCTAGAAATGCATGTTACCTTTATATATGTTTAAGTGTTCATTGTTGCTCTTTGCATATGAGTAAATGGTTCATATATTTCCTTACATGTGTGATGCCTCATAGTTGCCTTGTATGTATTGGAGTCATTTGTATAGACTTGTAACCAAAGGTGAAGGTAGTATACTTACCTTGTAGGGTGATGATGCACATTGGAATGACCTAGAAGTTTACCTTAGTGTTCAAACAAAAGAAAAAAGCCTTATGGCTAAGTCCCCTCTAATGTTTTCCCTAAGGTTGTCATAACCCTTAGTATTATTATATAGTTGAGACCTTATGTGGTTGGGTAATATGACCAAACTTGAATGTTACAAATTCCCTTTAGGTGTTGAACTTAGAGGAAGGATGGTGTTTGAGGTATTATCCTTGATGTTCGAGTGAGTAGACTTCTTAATGAGAGATTAGGAGTGAAAACCCTCAATGATGTTTAAACGTCTTGTGTGAAGAGTATATAGGTTGGTTTTGACATGTATTGACCTTTGGTATTTAAGGGCATGATGTGATTAGGCTTACGCTAAGTAGGAGATAATGTGCCTAGATGGTAATAATTTGAATGCCCTTGATATTCCTATGTTTAGTTCCTTTCAACTTCCTTATGTAGGAAATCTCTTTTAAGTAATTTTGATGGAGGGTGTGCTTAAGCTTAAATCCAAGAGTAGGGTGATGTGCTTAGTTATTGAAGTTGGCGAGCTAAAGTTCTCCTAAGGTGGAGTTAAGATGCTCTTAAATCAGTTTACCCTAAGTCGGGGATGATGATTTGAGTAGTAAGGTTATAGATATGTCTATCTTCTCCTTCTATTATTACTTGAGCTTGAAAGTAAAGAGTTCCTAGAAGCTTGTTTATGACAGGAGTCTTGCATAAAAGTATAAGTTGCATGTTCTCCCTTAGTTTTGTATGTCTAATTTGACACTATGTTAAGCATTTTTTGAAGATTCTAAATATGAATGAAAAAGGATTTTTTATCAGATTCATATTTTCTCATGTTGATTGTGCATCTAGATATGTTATTTGTGCATTAGAATTCATGAGATAATGTAGGTACCGTGTTTGATGTCACTCTTAATATGTGGTGTTACCCTTATAATAGAAAATTTTGAATCTCCTTTAAATGAAAAATGATGAGTCTCTAAAAAATGTGTGACTTTTATACTTAAGAAGAATGATTGTGGGCTCACTTTTGAAAAGTGAAATCATGTCTAGTTAGTGTCCTTGAGTGTTCCTATAAATTGTAAGATTTTCCCCAAATGATGCTTGCTTATGAAGGCTAATGCCATGCTATAAATGGAAATTTTATGATATTGATTTCCTATTATTGTAATGTGTAGGGTGTGAATTACCAGCTTGACTTTAGGAAGGAAATATAAACATACTTTGGAAAAAATTTGAGAATTCCTCATTTAAAATGAATTGACCTTTGTGCATTACTTGGGTAAGAACGATGAGACATGAAAATGTGTTGAAGAGAAGGACATTCCTCCTTAAACATAACTAGGCATGGTATGGTTTAGTACGACCTTTATGGCACTAGGTCTAATAAATAAAGATCCTTGTTGAATTACTTAACTCAAGTTCATGTGCATTGAATTATGAGTGCTTGCTTGCTTCTTGAGTGATGTGGAACTTGCCTATGTATGACTTAAAGGTTATTGCATAATGAGATCGCAGTGAAATGAATTGTAAATACAATGTTATGATTAGGAGAAGGATATTTCTCTTATGAATATGTCAAGAGCCTATGTGTTAGATGCATTTAGAAAGTGAGTGAATAAAGGTTTTGCTTGCTTATGTTGCATTGAGTGCTAAATTGTTTGAAGTTTGTGTTCCTTGTATGTTTAGTGAATTGAATTCTATGTGATGATGATATGAATATTGTGAGCTGCTCTACAATTCATTAAAGTTCTTACGGTGTTTAAAAATGTTCCAACTGTCATACGCGGATGAATGTTCCCAAGTGGGGGATTTTTTAAGGCCCTCAATAATGAATTAAGGTGATTAAAGTCTCATGTGTGTCGAAAAAGGTTTTAAATAATTTGAATAAGTGTTTTAGAGTATTCATGCATTATTTGAATTCATTTGAAGGACAAACGTCCAAGAACGTTCAGTGACGTTTCACAATTAGCATTGAGACGTTCATGTGTGTCTTGGAGTGTCTAGACATGTTTTACGTGTTTGTTTTGGTTGAAACTTATATGGAATGTCCATAGCATGTTAATGAGTATATTTACATTGGAAACGCCCGAGTATGACTCCCCAAGGGCCCCGCAAAAGGCCCTCAAGAAGGACCTCAAATATTTCCTTGGTAGTGTCCAAAAACGGCAGTGAACAATGCATCGTAACTTCACCTACGCCCCGTAGATGTGTGGAGAGGGTGGGGCCTCATCCCATACTTAGTCTAGGAGCTGAAGCCTTCAATTGACAAGCCTCATACCCAAACGACGGTTGCCAATACAACCCATTGATAGGTCTACAGGCCGTCGATGGTGGGCGTCTGTGTAGCCTGTGTCAACTGCCACGTGTACTGTTTTATTAACGGGTGAATGGGAAATTCACCCCACGTACAAACCTGACCCTATGCGGTTTATTCAATTATATTTTGGTATATTAAGTTGGTTTATAACATTAAACCCTCATACCCAATTCATTATTCAAAATTAGACTTACCTCTCAAAAATCAAACCTCTCTAGAAACCTCCATTGGAGATGAAGCTCAAGAAAAACTTGAAAATTGGATTGTGATTTTTTCTTCATCAAGTTTTCATGAATTTATTCTACAATAAGGTATGGTGTTCCTTCATCTTTAGATATTTAACACTCCAAAAAGTTAAGAATTAACATAGAGACTAACACAAGTGTCTAGGGGTTTAGATACTATTTTAAGACCTAGAATATTATTTATAAGTCACCCAAGAAGTTTTAGAGACAAGAAGTCAAAAAAATTCCATGATGTCTGGAAACTAGCTAAATTGAAATAGTTGACACTACTTTGTTAGGTGAAGAATTTGGAGGGTCAAATAAAGACTAAAACTTGCAAAAATACTTTGGTTAGGTAGAGTGTGGTATAGAGGGTGCAAAAGTCCTATAACGACGCCCGAAGGGTCCTTGAGGAGGACCCTCAACATGGGTGGGCACGCTGCTGCACGACGCGTAGCCCACACGAACCCTACTGCCTCAGATTACTTTTTCAAAAATAAAAATGGGAATTAGCCTCGCGATTCGGTGCCACTTTCCAGATTTGGCAAAATTGTATTTGTGGTCTTTTGACTTCACAAAAAGACCAATTTAAGGAAGGGGTGTTTTGGGTAATCTAGGGTTTGATTATATATAGCCTAAGGGTCATTTTCACTCACCTAAACCTGATTCCCAGACATAACCCAAAATCTATCACCTCTCTCTACTTTCTCTATCCCCAATTCCTCCATTGAAGAAGGAAGAAAGCTTGAGAAAGAAGGTCAATTTCTCTAGGTTTCACTTCAATTTTGTGGATTAAGCTTCATTAAGGTATGATTTCTTCAATCTTGGGATTCCTTTCACCAAGAGGTCCTTTCAAAGTTTGATTTCTAAATTACCTAATTTCATGGGGTTTCTCAATTCTAATGGCTTTTATTCTAAACTTCAAATTGATGATAAATTGTGTATGACTATGACTAATTAAGTGTAAATTTTTGGTTAATTGATGTTAATTGATGCAATTCCATGTAGATTATGTCCCATTCCCTAAATTCAATAAATCTTAGATCTCTGTTATGAATTGATGGAAATTGAAGAATGTATTGATTTTTAGATAGGTTTTATCTATTCTAATACATTTATGGATTAATTAGGGTAATGTATTGGTGAGATTGGATGTAAGTCTTAAAGAATTCATGTTGACCCCTTCTCCCCAAAACATAGGCTATGAATTGAGGTTTATTAGGATAGTGATGATGCAATAGACCTGGTTATTCTATTAATTACTATTGATTGATGTTACTACACTTATTATTCGATGTAATTTGTTGGTTGATGGTAAGACCATGATGATGGATTTTCAAGGAAATTCGGCAAGTCTTCATGATCCTAACCTTTCTTCAATTATGATGGCTTGTGGTTGATGATGTAGTTCAATTGAAGTATGTCTTGTGAAGGGCCTAAGTAAGAGTTGGTATGATGTTGAATTGAAATGTCTTGATTATGTGATTGTGATATTATGCTTAAGATGTAATGATATAAGGTTGGTCATGAAGTACATATGTGTCTTACTATGATATGGTGATGTTAATGTTCTAATCTCACATATGAGGGTTGTAATGAAATGTGTTCTCATGCAATTCCTATTGAGCTAATGACTATGTATATATAAGTATCTGTTCTCCTATAACCTAAACTAATTTATGATTATTAAGGAAACACATTTCAAAAGGGACTCTAGCTTAGCACCGAGTGAACTAGTAGTAAGGAGTGTCCCTTACCACATAGGAAAGGTAGGTTCACTATTGTACTAATAGTATTGGAAATTGTAATGCATGTAGCACTAAGAGGGTCCCAACTACATCTTCTTGTTTTTGAACTATGTTGCCTCCATAGGAATACTAGCTAGTAGATCCACATAAATGTTATGTTCATGTTTTGGTACTACCTTGACAAGTAGTCCGCCTTTTTTTGTGTAGGTTTGATGATACCGGATTCCACATTAGCTCATGTGGTCTATGTGTGTTAAGGAAAGATTTTCCCAAAAGAAAAATTAAGTAATGATGTCAACACTAACTGGGTTGACTTAAAGTGTAGACTTAGTCTAGGTGGGGGTTAGTACTCTACCTAGGCACTGCAATAGTTGGCTTTGAGAGAAGTCTTAGAAGGTTGGTCTTATGTTCTTATGATCTTATAAAGTGACTATTATGTATATGTTTACTTTACATAATCATAATCCTAAATGATATTAGTTTCAATTATGAACATGCTATTGGTCTATATTGTGAAATATGATGATGACTACTAATGATGATATGTTATGTATAGTTAGGCATTACTCGTGATCCTTTGTTTGGTTTACTTGATTGATTAAGGTTATGGGGATTTGCTTGGCCATTTCACTTGTAGGCTAAAGGGGGTTATGAGTAAGGGTATTGCTTATGTGATGAAGTTATGGATTTTATACATGTTTACTTGACTATTACTTATTGAGGTTGGTCTGGTGTTGTCTATGGGTTTGACTTATGTATTATGTAATTATTGGTCTATGTGGGTTCATGATTGTGCATAAGGCTTTTCAAAGTACTTTAGCATGGTTTTGAACAAATTTCCTCTTTAGCATGATTTCAAATGTTTTATGTGCATACACTCATACTTAGTACAAGTGTGTACTAACCCATCTTTTATGTTTAATATAAATGTAGGTTTCGGCCATTGATTTTTTAGAGGGTCATTGAAGAAGTCTTGGAATCATATTCTTCAAGTTTGGTAGGTCCTCACTTCATGAGGGTGATGTCACTATCTTCATATTGAATATTGTTTAGTCTAAATAACAGTTTAGTTCATTCTCTTTATTTGTTGACTTTGTATATGCCTATATGAGGCCACTATTGTAATGAGGTATGGGTTGAACAAAAGATGTTGCATTCGACTTAGATGGTTCAATATGAGGCGTATTCTTGACTTCTTATGAATCTATGTTATTATATTATGTATGTGAAATAAAAGTAGAAGCCTATGTATTTCTTCCTATACGAGGAGTCTATGAATACTCGCTAAATATATATTATGTTAAGCGAGAGGTCTAAGTAAACCTTTATGTAGAAGTAGTTAAAACGTTTTAAATTTTCCTCTAATTCAACCTATGAAATGTAATGATGAATGTTAAGAGCCTAGTCTTAGTCCTCTTCAAGGACAACAATGCCGGTTATGTCTAGGGGGTGCTCCATGGATGTTACAAGATAATCTTACATCTAAATAGTTCCTCCAAAGCTTTTCGCTAAGAAATCTATAATCAAATTGTGTGTTCTTCAATCTAGTCATGGTTTCTTTCTCAAAACATTTTTAAAAGCATGTTTATGATGAATTAATGATAATGTACTGAATTTAAAGTTATTATTAATACAATTTCATGATGAACCTATGTTCCCTTCAACTCTCAAATTAGCCTATATTGTGGGTATTGTGATATTCTTTATGTTGATTTAACTATGATTCTAGCAAGTTGAATTGCTTATATATACACCCTATTATGCATATTGATGGTTAATTATTTGTGATTGATCAATATGGATCAAGGTGTGAAAAGTTTCTAAGATTGACCTATGTTCTTCTACTTTCTATAGCTTGTTATGTAGTGATTTCAATCTGATCTCAATTCTATGGCAATGAATGTAGGATTTCATTTAGATTATGTTATCATTATATACTGCCTTATATTGGTATTATTGATGAATTATAAGCATTGATCATTGATGATCAAGGTAAAGGAGATGTGGTAAGATTGCTCTATTTCTCTACTTATAGAATTTCTAGTAGCCTTGGCCTTGTATGTCATTGAGTGGTATGATCTACTTATGGTGGTAAATATATACATATATATATATATGTATGTATGTGTGTGTGCGTGTGTGCGTGTGGTGTGTGTGTGTGTGTGTGTGTGTGTGTTGATCATGTCCTTAAAGGCAAACTGATGTAGTATGAGTTTGTGGTTATGATGATCACACTATGTGAAATGCATGCTTAGTCTTCCATCTATTTATGATCTAGGTTGTGTTGCTAATGTTATGAGCATGTGGATGACTATGTTAGGGTTATGTTTAGGTTCTTCCATTGATAATGTAATGATTATTAATGACCCCTACCTAGGTACCCCTATGTTAAAGTGTGAATAGCTAAGGCTAGGAGTCTTGAGTACAATGTGAAATTGTTGTCTCCTATGCTAGTATGTCATGTGTGGTTTATACTTGTATGTGAGCTGTGGTCTAAGAGAGTGGATGCCTTAATGTGATGCTGTTAGCCATTATGTGATCATGTTTACTAATGCTCATACACAGTCACACTTCATGCATGCTTACAAGTAGTATAGATTCATGGTGTCTAATGAAAGGGTATTCTTATATGCACTTGTGTCTACTACTATGCATGAAAGTATATGTCTATTAAGTATGTTATGTATCCCTTAACTAGGATGACTTGATAGGTGTACTAGTATGGATAAGGGTATGGGACCTTGTCAATGCATTTCACATGTGTGCCTTGATAGGATAGTTCCTAGGTTTTGGGATGAATTTGAATACATGAGTATGTTATCAACATTTCTTATATGTTATGATGTCAAGTATATAGTATGATGAAGTATTATTATGCCTAGTGTCTAAATGTATTTATATGAAAGGATTTCTCATATAGTTACACTTGTATACTTGTGAATGAATGAAGTAAAGTATGAACATATGTGGCCTAAGGGTGGTTATGTTAAAGATTTTCTAACATATATGTATACACACAACACATGTATGATGATCTAGTCAATAGAGGGGCTCTATAATGGTTTTCTCAAGTGTACCCTAAACTAGATGATGCTTGAATATGCTATGTCCATGTGAAAGGCTTTCTCACATTATTTAGGTTGATGAACTCTCATCTATGACCTATGAGCTAAGCATATTGAGAGTAAATATCCTAAATCCTTCTTTTATAAAGTAATGATAATAAAGGCTTTTTAATAAAGGTAACTCAGCTTAGCACCGAGTGAACTTAAAGATGAGAGGTATTCCTTCCCAATGTAGGAAGTAGGTTCACCATGGTCCTCACGAGGTGGTTAGCCTCATAGTCTAAAAGGCATAGAGTGATATTTCCATATATGCCTCCAAGTTCCATCAACTATGCATTCCCCATAGGATCTAGAAAATGATATCACCTAATATGCTAGCATGTGTTAATGTTCGACTTAGGCAAGATAGAGTACCTTCACTTGGTTTAAGTCTCTACTACACCAAATTCCATGTTAGCACCCATGGTATTAGTGTCGGTTAAGTATATAGTTTCCCTAAAGTAAAATGGAAAATGAAAGTAAAGTATGGACCCTAACTAGGATAACCTAAGGGAAGTTGCTAAGGGTAGGTAAGGGTATGAGACTTTACCTATGCATTGCACAAGTAGCTCTTTAAGGGAGTTCTAGGAAGGTGTTCTAATGTATATGATTAATCTTATGTATTTATGTATGACATTGTAGTGTTGTATAAATGTTGTGATGAAACGCATGGTATGAGTCTATAAAATGTAGTCTTTTCCTATATACATAATACTGGTCTTAATGACTATCTGATGAAGGTCTTGCTGGCATGAATCAGGTTGTCTATGCTTGTAATTTTGATGTATGAAGTGAATGTTAAGGCTTTTAGTCTCCTTGTAGTTTTACTTAGTATGTGTGAGGTTATGAATTTCACATGTACATTGTACAAGTGGCTTAGAATGGGATTGTGACTAGAGTTATGTGATGTCTTTGTGAAGTGAAGTCCAATTATGTTAATTATGACTAGTGTCTTACTATGATGATGATTAGAAGTCTTGACTTGTATGTGGTCTTGTAAGAAGTTCTTCTATGTGGTCCTTAAAGTATGTTGAGCCAAATTTTAGTTACATGTCTTGTTATATGCGATGGTTCTATGATTGCATGTTTTGGGTTAATGAAGGTTGTATGCATGATTTTCTTTGGCCTTAAGGTGATTCTTGAGTATGGATAGTGTAATGGGACATTATCTATACATTGCACCAATGTATCACTAAAATTATACATGAGAGGTTAAAGAATAAAGAAAGAAAAGGAGTTGTTGTAAAGGGAAATATACTTACTAAAAAATGAGGGGTACTCACTGCAAAGTGGTCCTAAAATATGTCTTAAATTCAACGGATGACCTTATGTGATATTATGAGTATTTTATATGCCTAAATTAAGTATGTAAATTGTATGATGCTTAAGGTATCAATTTCAATGAATTTTTCACAAAAAAGACATGATGCATGATTTCAAAGTAAAATGACCCCTTTTAAATGCATGGTGGCTGTAACATTTCAAAAAAATTATATCTAATGAAGAGCCCAATAGGTCTTTAAGAATGCGTATTGGGGATAGATAGACATTCCAATGCCCAATATTGAGAAATATTGGGCATAGTATAGAAAATTTGCTAAGGGGTACTAGCCAATTTCTATATGATAACCAAATAAGCAAAATATTGGGTATATTAGAAAATATTGGCTTAAAGGGTGCTAGCCATTAATAAGCTTGTTTAGTAAATGTACCTTCAATGAATACCCTAAGCTAAAATTCAGAAATTCATCAGTTGTACACATTAGGTACTAGGCATCCAAGTGTCAAGCCTAGTACCCTAAGTACATAACCATTTAAAATGATCATGTAGAGTGAGCAGTGCCCAAGGACATAGTAAGGATCCTTGAGACAATAATTAAACATTCCCAAAGGAACCATAAATAATAGTTAGTTAGGAAATTACAACCAACACATGTGCAAGCACATGCGCTAGACATGTGAAGAAGCGGACAAAGGAGGGGACCACCCTAACCGAATTCGGTTAGGGTAGTTAGGGGGGAAAACGTTCACAAGGGACCACTCCATGTGGGGACTAACTTACTAACCAACTCTAGGTCCTAACTAACTGTCCTAACTAGATAAATAACCTAGGAATAACCGCAATGGACCCATTAGTGCACCCGACAACCTAGGACCAACACCGGGTTGACACAACCTAGTACTAGTTAAAGAGATAACCTAGTAGCTAACCTAGGATGGTCCAAAAGGCTATTATGGTCCTAACAACTTAGGAGTACTTTAGTAATTTCCCTATGTTACCTAATTAATTAATGTATCAACTTAGTTAATCAATTTAAAAGGGATAAAACAAAAAACTACAAAGAAAATTTGCAGATTTCGGTTAAAAAATAAAGGGACAACCTAGTACCTATTCTAGGATGGTCCAAAGAGTTAGTTAAGTTCCTAACAACCTAGGTATACTTTATTAATTACCCTAGGTTACTTAATTAATTAATTTATCAACTTAATTAAATAATTTAAAGGTTCAAAACCTAAATCACAAAACAATTTCAAGATTTCAGTTAAAACAAGTAAAAGACAACCTAGGATGGTTTAAAGGATTTGTAATGGTTCTAACGACTTAAGGTTACTTTTTTAATTACCTTAGGTCACATATTTAATTAAATTAACAATTTAATTAATTGGTTTAAATGATCAAAACGAAGTCCTTACACTAACCTAGTATAATTCAAGAAACATCCTAGTACTTAACCTAGGATGGTCCTAAAGGGTTGATATAGTTCCAATGACTTAGGGGTACTTTAGTACTTACCCTAGGTCCCTAAATTAATGAAATTCAGTATTTAATTGATTAATATAAATTTAAATTATTGACCTAAACCATAGTCAACACCAATTTCCATATTGGACTAAGTGCTATGTTCCCCTATCTTTAGTCAACTTAGGAGGGGCGTTTTGGTAATTAGTTAATTATTTTATTAAATTAACTTATTAAACCTAAGTGGTATAATTGAATATCAGTTATTAAACCGAAAAATCATGTTCTCATAGTAAAGGCAACGCAAAAACAGTAAGCAAAGAACGAAAAAAAAAAGCAAACAATTTATCGATTTCTCTAGGGTTATTTCAAGGTTTCTTCAAGGTTTCGTTCAAGGTGGTCTTCGTATATTAAGTACTACTTAAGATATGGGTTTATATACTGTAATTATTTCTCCAAGTGAACTTTCCTTAGAATGATTCAAAGATCTTAAAAACTACGGTTGTTTCCTGTCGTTCTTGTCGAACTCCTTTCTCTAGTATCCTTGTTATGATTTCAATGTTAAATAGGTTAGAAATCATGTTGTTGGTATGTGGTGCTGGCTGATCTTAATGTGTATGGTGTTTTATTAAATAATGATTGAATGATTAACTGGATCGTTTGATGCTAAGTGTTATTATATGAATTAAAAGAATGATACTATGTTAAAGATATGTCCAAAAATGTTATGTATGAAGATGTTATGGTCTGTTGTGCATACTTTCTGTTAATATGACGTTATAAAGATGGTATATTCATCAAATGCTAATATGATGTTGTCCAAGATGTTTAAAAACATTTTATACCTAAAGTTATGTTATAAGGTTTGCTAAAAAGATCTCCATGAAATAATAATTTGAGTGAATGTTTGTCTTATGTCGATAAAATGGCTAACAAAAACATTGTGGAAAATTTAAATGGGAATTGGCAATAATGTTATCTCTAAATAAGTAAAACATTGTCTAATGAATAATGTATCCCAAATGGAGCATGATTGAATGAAACTTTTGCTTATGCCAACAAAACAGTTATGAAATCTATAGTCAATTGCTTATTCCAATACTAATCTTATTCCAATAAATTGGCTAACACTACATTGTCAAAAAAGTTATAGGAAATTGGCTATAATAGTATGTTAAATAACTAAAAGATTGACTAATGTTTACTGTATAAAAACTTAAGCATGTTGAACATGAAAATTGGCTTATGCCAACAAATATAGTTATGAAATCTATGCCCAATTGTTTATGTAAATACTAATCATATTCCAATAAAATGGTTAACGATACATTGTCTAAAATTGATGCATGTAAATGACTATAATATTAGGTTAAAAAATTATAATATTGACTAATGGTTCATATATATAAAATTTCAATATGAACATACTTAAACTTGGCACATGCCAACAAAAATGGTTATGTAGTTTAATATTCAAAGGTTGAAGCCAATACTAGTCATATGTCAATCTTGTGAAGTTAGAGTATCAAATGATAATATAAGCACTTCTACTAATTCAATGAACCCATAATCAAGGGCATGCCACTAATTGGGACAACTCTCAACATGCTCCAAAAGAATTAAATATGAACTCATGAAACTCATTGAATGAAGTGCTCATCGTCCATAAACGACGATATGAATCTACTACACTGAAGTAAGTAAGTAATGTCAGTTGTAACATAATTAAAGGGGTCTAAAGTAAGTAAGTGATCGGAGTGGGGTGTTAAAGGAATTGAGACAAGTCTCACTTACACCTAAGCTACTATGTTAAAAGAAAACTCACGTATGAAAGTGTTTGAATATGTGATCAAGTCTCATTAACACCAAAGGATGATATGTAAGGAAAATTCACATTTCATCAATGTAAAGTAAGGATGACCAATCATCAATAGAGTAAGTATATCTCAATCTAGAAGCAAGCCTCCATAATACTTGAGTCAACATTAAATGATAAAGATAAAATGAACATTCACGTAATAAGGTGAGTAATTAAGTTAATCTATGATGCTAATGAAAATGGTGACAACATAATAAGAGTCTAAGATGAATGGTGAGACAAGTCTTAACCAAGCCTAATTAAATGTCACTAAAAGTACTCACCTAAGAGTGTCTAATATTAAGATACAAGTCTCAATCATACTCTATATGTGAGTGTAAGGACAATTCACACTTAATACTAATGATGAGAAAAGAAATCATCTAATGAGCAATGATGCCCTCATGCTAGATGCCAGCTTCTATGATGTGTGAGATGATTGTAATAGAACTTTATACTGAGCATCGATTGGCTAGCTATGATTCACAATTCCTTCTTTCGGGAAGGAAGAGGTTTGTATAAATCTTATAAGATGAGACTGTCCGTTTAGGCGGGTATGGGTCTCCTTATATCTCCTAGTCTTTGAACCTATGCGTCCAACATAGGATTCTATCAGGGTACAATTTCCTATATACGCTAGCATGTTTTGGTTTCACCTTGGCCAGTGACTCCACCTCTTTTTGGTGTGGGGAAGACATCGGATTTCATGATTCTCACATTATCTATGACGGTTAAGGTTGGAGTTTCTCATAGTATGAAAGATACTGAGATAAACGATAATGAAGGTGTTTGTGCAAGACAATCAGGAGGTGAAATCAGATTCAAGTAATGACATTAGGTCATTCTTGGTCAATTCACTTCATGATCCCGATGAGAGTCTTAAACTTCATCCTAGGTTAGCTGGTCTTTACATCAGCCTATGAATGAATGAATGAATAATGTGAAGTACGAATGAATGAATGAAGCAGACTCTATGTTTTCTAAAGAAGGCCCACGGGTTGAGGTTCCATATGTTGGGACCTCACTTGAGATGTCCTATGCTACATCAACGATTCCAAAGTCTCATGTATATGAAATGTATAACATATATAACATGAAATTATTGAAATCAATGGCATTATAAATAGAGAATTGCTTATGAAAGGTAATGAATATATAGTGTAAAGAATGACTCACTATAAGGTAGGGAAATCATTCCTTAGTCCTTGGATTACTTACATCGATTCATTGTGGGTATGGGACTAAAATAATTTAACTTCTAAGTAAAACATAGGACCAAAAGAATTATTGAACTACACAACAAGAAGAAGAAAAAGACAAAAAAATAATCTAAGTGTACAAAGAGGAGCTCTCGGCCTAAGAGGATCAAAAATCGTAAATCTTTGCCCGAGTTGTTATAAAATTATGTTGGTGATAATAATGTCTTATAATCATATATAAAATGAGTTGTGTGCTTTTAATGCATCAAAATACATCATATTCATACCAAAATTCACAACTAACGATTTTGGAATGTTTAGTAACCAGGCTTTCAAGAAATAGCATGTTGTTTAGGAAGAGCTTTCTTTGATCGGGCATAGCATTATGTGTATGTGTTCATACACCCATACTTACTACAAGTGGTGTACTAACCACTACTATTTACTAATTTATAGATGCAGGTTAAGGGACATATTAACGACTCTTGCAACGGTTTTGACATCAGCGTTTCTCTAGACCATTTGGTAGGTCCTCTTGATTTCGAGGATGCTACAGTTTTAGTCTAGTTTTAGTTTTAGACAAATATAGTGGATGTTGTCCCTTGCATTTATTTTGTACATTCATTTTGAAGATTTTGTAATAAGGTCATGTTTGGCAAACGTATTTATGATATATTCTTATTCTGTTTCGAATTGATTCTTATGATAGATGGTTGTTATATTTATGTTGAGCTTAGTATATGATGAATTCATAAAATAACTATATGAAGTCTATGTATACTTCATACGTCTAAAATTTTTAAATTTTCTGCTAAAATTAACCATATGAATGTGATGAATGCAAGATGAGGCTTGTCTGCGACCTCTGAGAGGTCAATGACACCGGTTGCGATTCGAATTCTAGAATCCGGGTCGTGACAAACTTCGTATCAGAGCATGAGGTTAAATTACCTAGGATCTAAAGCTCAACACAACCACGTTAAGTAGTTTCTAACTTATGGTTATGAAGCACGCCACAATCATGACTTAGAGACTACACGATGATAGAAAATTCTCCCTTCTTCTACTATTTATCATGCTATCTAAAGAGTTGACACTTTGTGTCATTATAAGTATCTAACTTCCTTCTTGTGTGAACGCGTTGAATAATACACACAAGAATTAGGATGGCCAAGTGGTCTAAGGCGCCAGGCTCAAGATCTGGCCTTCCCAAGAAGGGGTCATGATGGAAATGCCCAATGTGGACGAAAGACGTGTGGTGAGTGTGAATGTTCGCATGGAGGTGAATGCATGGTAATGTCTAAAATCCTGCTACGAGTATTGATGAGGAAGAGAAGGATAGGTTGGCTGCATACCAACTCAAGAATATGGCTTGACATAGATTTGCTTCATAAGTGTTATACTATAATAGACTATAGAAATAGGGTAGTAAGGTTTCGGTTTCCAAATGAGTTGGGTTAAAATGAGAAGGTAAATCCTTATGTTGTAGCCGAACCCTCCAAGAGAAACCGATTCTAGGCGTTGAAAGGAAGAGAGCAACAAGAGAATTACGCGGATGTGGATACTGGTAACTTTCTTGTCTTCTCCTTTCCTGTTTATGCATTATTAGATCCAGGATCTACCTTATCTATGGTTACTCCTTTGGTGTCTAATCAATTTGACTTTCTTCCTGATATCTTAAATGAACCGTCTCTAGTTAGTAATACCATAAGAGACAGTGTTAAGGCCGAATGGGTATGTAGAGAAGTAGATGGCATAGTGGAAATTCCCTTTGAAATCAAGTTGGGCATCATTAGGTTCAAATCTTAAGTCAAACAAGATGTTATCTAAGAGGTTAGATATACTCTTCCTAAGCCTAGTTTATGTTTAATAAACTCTAAGTTTAGGTGCTTAAGTCGATTTCGTGTGATAGGTCACTAATCGTATGTCTTATAATAGCACTATGTAAGTCAAAATAAAGTTATGTTTGCATTTCATGTGTTGTTTTTGTGTACCATAGACATGTTTCCTGTGTTGCATAATTTGTGATGTGCATTAAGTTAAGTATGATTGAGAAGTAAATTCCTCAATCTCAAATATAAAGCTTCAAATAATCTTGAATGATATGCATCATCCAAATAAGTGTGAATTAGATATTCACAAAAGAGAAACATTTAAGTATGACAAAGTAACTTTCGAAAGTCGCCATCTTTGTTTAAGTGATGTGTAGTGTCAATCGGGGACGAATGTTCCTAAGGGGGGGATAATGTATCATTTCGGAAAATTTTATATCTAGTGAGGAGCCCAATAGGTCATTAAGAATGCGTATTAGGGATAGATAGACATTCATATGCCCAATATTGAGAAATATTGGGCATAATATAGAAAATTGGCTATGGGGTAATAGCCAATATCTATATAATACCCAATAAGTAAAATATTGGTATATTAGAAAATATTGACTTAAAGGGTGTTAGCCATATCTGAGTATTGATGAGATTGTTTAGAAAATGTACATGCAACGAAGACCCTAAGCTAAAATTTAGAAATAACACATTAGGTACTAGGCATCCAAGTGCCAAGCCTAGTGCCCTAAATACATAACCATTTAAAATGATCATGTAGAGTGAGCAATGCCCAAGGACATAACGAGAGTCCTTGGGACAATAAGTAAACATTTCCAAAGGAACAATAAATAATAGTTAGTTAGGAAAGTACAACAAACACATGTGAAAGCACATGTGCTAGACATGTGAAGAAGCGGCCAAACGAGGGAACCACCCTAACCGAATTCAGTTAGGGTAGTTAGGGGGGAAAACATGCACAAGGGACCACTCCGTGCGGGGCCTAACTTCCTAACAAACTCTAGGTCCTAAATAACAGTACAAACTAGCTAAATAACCTAGTACAAACCGAAATGGACCCATTAGTGCACCCAACAACCTAGGACCAATCGGGTTGACACTAACCTAGTACTAGTTAAAGAGACAGCCTAGTAGATAATCTATGATGATCCAAAAGGTTAGTTACAGTCCTAAAAACTTAGTGATACTTTATTAATGCCCCTAGGTTACCTAATTAATTGAATTAGCAACTTAATTAATTAATTTAAAAGTCCTAAAACCGAAACTACAAAGAAAATTTATAGATTTCGGTTAAGACAATAAAGGGACAACCTAGTACCTAACCTAGGAAGGTCCAAAGAGTTAGTTAAGGTCCTAACAACTTAGGGATACTTTATTAATTACCCTAGTATACTTAATTAATTAATTTAGCAACTTAATTAATTAATTTGAAGGGGAAAAACCGAAATCACCAAACAATTTTTAGATTTCAGTTAAAACAAGAAAAAGACAACCTAGTACCTAACCTAGGATGGTTCAAAGGATTGGTTATGGTCCTAACGACTTAAGGCTAATTTTGTAATTACCTTAGGTCACCTATTTAATTTAATTAACAATTTAATTAATTGGTTTAAATGATCAAAACGAAATCCTTACACTAACCTAGTATAATTCAACAAACATCCTATTACTTAACCTAGGATGGTCCTAAAGGGTTGATTATAGTTCCAATGACTTAGGGGTACTTTAGTAATTACCCTATATACCTAAATTAATTATATTAAATATTTAATTAATTAATATAAATTAAAAATGTTGACCGAAACCATAGTCAACACCATTTTCCAGATTTGACTAAGTGTTATGTTATCCTATCTTTGGTCAATTTAGGAGGGGCATTTTTGTAACTACTTAATTACTTTATTAAATTAACTTATTAAACCTAAGTTTTATAATTCAAGATAAGTTATTTAACCTAAAAATCACGTTCAAACTCATAGTAAAGGTGATGCGAAAACAGTAAGGAAAAAATAAAAGAAAAGGGTAGAAAATTTATCGATTTCTCTAGGGTGATTTCAAGGTTTCGTTCAAGGTGGTCTCCGGATATAGAGTTCTACTTAAGTTATGGTTTTATATCCTGGACTTCTTTATCCAAGAGAACTTTCTTTCAAATGATTCAGAGATCTTGAAAACTAGGGTTGTTTCCCGTCGTTCTTGTCGAATTCCTTTCCCTAGTATCCTTGTTATAATTTCAATGCTGAATAGGTTATAAATCATGTTGTTGGTATGTGGTCTGGCGGATCTTAATGTGTATGGTTTTTGATTAAATAATGATTGAATGAACCTATTAATTTGACTTGTTTGATGTTAAGTTTTGTTATGTGGAGTAAAATAATGATACTATGTTAAAGATCTGTCCGAAAATGTTATGTATGATGATGTTACGGTATGTTATGCATACTTGCTATTAATATGATGTTATAAAGATGATATATTCATCAAATATCAATATGATGCTGTCCAAGATGTTAAAAAAAATGTTATTCCAAAAGTTATGTTATAAGGTTAGCTAAAAATATCTTCGTGAAATCATAATTTGCGTGAATGTTTGGCTTATGTCAACAAAATAGATAAAAGAAACACTGTTCAAAATTTAATTTGGAATTCGCTATAATGTTGTCTCTAAATAAGAAAAAGATTAGCTAATGAATAATGTATCCCAAATGGAGCAAGATTAAATGAAACTTTTGCTTATGCCAACAAAACAGTTATGAAATCTATAGCCAATTGCTTATGCCAATACTAATCTTATGCCAATAAACTGGCTTACACTACATTGTCAAACAAGTAGTAGGAAATTGGCAATAATAGTATGTTAAATAACTAAAAGATTGGATAATGTATAATGTATAAAAACTTAAGCTTGTTGAACATGAAAATTGGCTTATGCCAACAAATATGGTTATGAAATCTATGCCCAATTGTTTATGTCAATACTAATCGTATGCCAATAAAATGGCTAACAATACATTGTCTAAAAGTGATGCATGTAAATGGTTATAATATTATGTTAAATAATTAAAATATTGACTAAGCACTTCTAAACTAATTCAATGAACCCATAATCAAGGGCATGCCACTCATTGGGAAAACTCCCAACATGCTCTAAAAGAATGACATATGAACTCATGAAACTCATTGAATGAAGTGTTCATCGTCCATAAACGATGATATGAATCTAATTCATTAAAGTAAGTAAGTAACGTCAGTTATAACATAATTAAAGGGGTCTAAAGTAAGTAAATGACCAGAATGGGGTGTTAAAGGAATTGAGACAAGTCTCGCTTACACCTAAGCTACTATGTTAAAAGAATACTCATGTATGAAGGTGTTAGAATGTGTGAGCCAGTATCATTAACACCAAAGGATGATATGTATGGAGAATTCACATTTCATCAATGTAAAGTAAGGATGACCAGCCATCAATACAGTAAGTAAATCTCAATCTATAAGAAATCCTCCATAATGCTTGAGTCAACACTAAATGATTAAGAAGAAATGAATATTCACGTAATGAGGTGAGTAATTATGTTAATCTGTGATGCTAATGAAAATGGTGACAACATGATAAAAGGCTAAGATGAATGGTGATACAAGTCTCAACAAAGCCTAAGTAATGGTCACTAAAAGTACTCACCTAAGGAGTGTTGAATATTAAGAGACAAGTCTCAATCATACTCTATGTGTAAGTGTAAGGACAATTCACACTTAACACTAATGATGAGATCAGAAATCATCTAATGAGTAATGATTCCCTCATGCTAGAACCCAGCTTCTAATATGTGTGATATGAATGTAATGGAACTTTATCGAAAATGAGTTGTGTGTTTCGAATGCATTAAAATACATCATATTCATACCACAATTCACAACTAATGATTTTGGAAATGCTAGTGACTAGACTTTCCAGAAATAGCATGTTGTTTAGGAACAGCCTTCTTTGATCATGCATAGCCTTATGTGTATGTGTGCATACACCCATACTTAGTACAAGTGGTGTACTAACCCCTACAATTTACTATTTTATAGATGCAGGTTAAAGGACATATTGATGACTCTTGCAACGATTTGGACATCAGCGTTTCTCCAGGCCATTTGGTAGGTCCTCTTGATTTTGAGGATGCTACAATTTTAGTCTAGCCTTAGTTTTACACAAAGCTAGTGGATGTTGTCCCTAGCGTTTCTTTCGTACTTTCATTTCGAAGCTTTTGTAATAAGGTTGTGTTTGGCAAACGTATTTATGATATATTTTTATTCTGTTTTGAATTGATTCTTATGATAGATGGTTGTTACATTTATGAGTAGCTTAGTATATAATGAATTCATGAAATATCTATATGAAGTCTATGTATACTTTATACGTTTAAAAGTATTAAATTTTTCGCTAAAATTAACCATATGAATGTGATGAATGAAAGATGAGGCTTGTCTGCAACCTCTGAGAGGTCAACGACGCCGATTGCGATTTGGAATCCAAAATTCGGGTCGTGACAGTTGCCATACTTAGTCATTCTTGTACTAACACCATTCTACTTACATTTTTACACAAAGTGTACATTATGGATGCTTAAAGGATCTCTCAAAGGTGATGATCTTGATATGTGATTCTCAAGCTCAATGAAAGGAATCCTTAAGTTCAAGGATGTCCTATGTAAAGTTTATATTCAAAGTCTTGTTATAGTTTTTCTTTGTGTTATGTATAAGGGTCGTGTCCCTAATGTACTCTAATGATGTTGAGTCTAGGATGGCAAAAAGAGACTAGAGTCTTTAACTATGTAATATGATATTTTATATATGATGAAAGTGATGTTCTAGCATGTGATGTTCTATGAAAGTTTCTAATTTTCCACTAAGTTTACTTATGAAAATGTGATGAATGATAATTATGAACTTGTATAAGACCTTTGAAAGGTCAAGTGATTCATGTTACTTCTAGGGGGTGCTACCCGTTCGTGACAAACGTGCTATAAGAGCATGATATTTATAAAAGTGGTTTTAGGGTCCAAAATCTCATATTGCCATGTCTAGTAGAGCTTCATTATTCGGTGGTGATTCGCGACACATCTATGAGCGAGAGATATAGGACGATAGTGTTTCCCTTCTTCACTATTTCCATGTTGTGACATAGAACTTAACTCTATAAGATCTATCTCTTATGTTTTGTTTTATGGTGGTCTTTTATATGTGATTGCTTGGATGAGATGGTATTTTTATACTTGAGGGATAAAAAGTGAGTTTTGATTTTATCTTGGTTTTATGATTTTATAAGTATGTGTGTTGGCATGCTTTGATGATGTGATGTCATTTATGACTATATATGTGATTTATGAGAAAAGATATGTTATGTGAAGATCTATGTTATGGTATATGGCTATAACTTGTTAAAAGTTGTAATGGTTAAAATAAGTTTCCTTTTTTTCTGGTATGTTTCTATATGGTTTTGCATGATGATAGTCTAATGATGATGTAGGTTTGAAATTCCTTTAAGAAGTGTGGTAAATGGCTAGCAATACATATTACCTTTATATATGTTTAAGTGTTCATTATTACTCTTTGCATATGTGTAAATGGTTCATCTGTTGCCTTATATGTGTGATGCCTCATAGTTGCCTTGTATGGATTCGAGTCCTTTGTAAAGACTTGTAACTAGAGGTGAAGGTAGTATGCTTACCTTGTATGTTGATGATGTGGGTTGGATTGACCTAGAAGTTACCTTACCTTAGTGTTGAAAGAAAAGAAAGAGGCCTTAAGGCAAAATCTCTTCTATTGTTTTCCCTAAGGTTGTGATGACCCTTAGTATTATGGTATACTTGATATCTTATGTGGTTAGGTAATATGACCTAACTTGAATGTTATGAATTCTCTTTAGGTGTTGAACTTAGAGAAAGGATTATTTTTGAGGTATTATCCCTTGATGTTTGAGTTGGTAAACTCATTCATGAGAGATTAGGAGTTAAAACCCTCAATGATGTTAAAACGTCTTGTGTGAATAGTATATAGGTTACTTTTAAATTGTCTTGACCTTGGTGTTTAAGGTTATGGTGTGATTAGTCTTACCTCAAGTGGGGGATAATGTGCCTAGATGGTAATAATTGGAATGCCCTTAATGTTCTTATATTGATTTCCTTTGAACTTCCTTATGTAGGAAATCACTTTTAAGCAATAGTGATAGAGGGTGTGCTTAAGCTTAAATCCCAAGAGTGGGGTGATGTGTTTAGTTATTGAATTTGGTGAGCTCTTAAGGTGGAGTTAAGATGCTCTTAAATCAGTTTACCCTAAGTGGGGGATGATGAGTTGAGTAGTAAGGTTATGGATATGTCTATCTTGTCCTTCTATTATTACTTGATCTTGAAACTAAAGTGTTCCTAGAAGCTTGTGTATGATAGGAGTCTTGCATAAAAGTATAAGTTGCATGTTCTCCCTTTGTTTTGTATGTCTAAATTGACACTATGTTAAACATGTTTTGGAGATTCTAAATTTTCATGAAAAAGGATTTTTGATCGAATTCATGTTTTCTCATGTTGATTGTGCATATTGATATGTCAGTTGTGCATTAGACTTCATGAGATAATGTACAGAGCATGTTTAATGTCACTTTTACTGTGTTGTGTTAGCCTCATAATGGAAAATTTTGAGTCTCCTTTAAATGAAAAATGATGAGTCCCGTAAAAATGTATTTTTATGACTTGAGAAGCATGATTATATGCTCACTTTTTAAAAGTGAAGGCATGTCTAGTTAGTGTCCTTGAGTGTTCCTATAAATTGTAAGATTTTGCCTAAATGATGCTTGCTTATGAAGGCTACTATCATGATATAAATGGAAATTTTGTGATATGACTTCCTATTATTGTAATGTGTGGGGTGTGAATTACCATTTTGATTTCACTGGGAAGGAAATATGAGAATGCTTGTGTTAAAAAGTTAAGAATTCCTCATTTAAAATGAATTGACCTTTGTGCATTGCTTGTGTAAGAACTCATGAGACATGTAAGTGTGTTGAGGAGAAGGAAATTCCTCCTAAAACATAACTAGGCATGGTACGGTTGAGTATGACCATTATGGTACTAGGTCTATTTAATAAAGATTCTTGTTGAATTACTTAACTCAAGTTCCTGTGCATTGAAGTATGAGTGTTTACTTGCTTCTTCAGTGATGCGAAACTTGCCTATGTGTGACTAAAACTTTGTTGAATAATGAGCTCGTAGTGAAAGTGTGTACATGCAAAGGACAAAAAGACAGCTAACAAAAGGCTGCAAAATCTGATGTGGTTGTTTCACAACCTTTGAGAACAGCAGACTCTCAACCAATGGCCTTGTCCCAAGAGCTTGTGTTCATTTTATTAGTCTATTATCCTTCGACACGAACTTAAGATTTGGCAAACAAAAACTTGGATTTTCTCTTAGAAATACTTATAAGCTTTAAAAGAAGGACATCTTCAAGAAAGAACAAGACTCATACTCAACAAAGAGACCTGATAGAGTGTGAAAACGTCCTTGTTCAATTTGAGTTTTGTGTCTATCATTGTATAAGTTTTTTCAACTTGAAAATTCTCAAGAACACTTGCAAAAACTCACTTTCAAGAAGTAATCTCCGGCAGGAACAACAAGGGCATGATCAAGTTGCAAGCATAAGAGTGTGTGTCTTAGGAGTTATACTTATGTGCATGTATTGAAAATTTGTTCCTAGTCTATAAAGGCTTCAGATATTTGATTTTGGTTTGTAAAAGTCTAAATTAGTTAGGGTTAACTGATTTAGTGGGCGACATTATTGCTTGTCAAAATTTGAAGTCATCTAGGTGGAATAGTTTAGTGGGAAGTGTTGTATCTGCTTAGTCAAATTCGAAATCATCCGGGGCATGGTGGTTTAGTGGGAGGTGCGGTATCAGCTTAGCAAATTCTAAGTTATCTAGGGGTGATAGCTTAGTGGACGGTTTTGTATCTGCTTAGGCTCTTCAAGTAATAGGTAGATTACTTGATGTGAGATTAATAACTTTTTCTCACATTGGTTGTAACCGGGTTTAACTCTTGTGCAATAGGTCGTGGATTTACTAACTTGAGCAAGGAGGTTTCCACGTAAAATTCTTGTGTTGTGTTCTCTTTCTGTTTACTATTTTGTATTGTTCTTGTTGTGTCAAGTAACTTGGTCCGTTGACTGATAGAAGACGACTACATTTCATCAAGAAGGGATAAACAAACTCGAATAAAGGAGTGGAACAAACACCTACAAGTTTCCAAAGTTTAAGCCCGTCGTTAGGTTTCACTCATGGAAATGACAAGTGTATGTACAATCTACTAAAAAACATCATCAACTCAAGTACGATAGCAATAAACAGCCACATGACAGAGGTTCTCAACTTCAAACAGAATGATACATAAACCGACGAGGAGATGATGAGAATATTATATAAAAATGATGTTACCATTTTCAATAGAGAATAACCGAGACTAGACGAGCAGAGGAGCACAAACTTCACCACAAACAGAGCTTCACCGGATCCCGAAAATCTAACGAATCTGAATGAGAAAACCACTAAGCTTCTAGCTTAAATGTATGTTTTCTGAGCTATTCTTAGATATTTTCTATCTCCATGTCTATTTCTTTTGATGAAAATTTGCTCTATTTTAAATAATAAATTAGCATCTCTAAAAAAAATCCCCCTTTAACGTTTAACACAAGCATGGGGTGAAATTTCAAATTGGGGGGGAATCGGGTAGAAATTGGGGTGAAATTTCAAATTCAAAATTTGAATTCTCTATTTAGATCAGGTTTGAGGAGCTGGAATTCGTACTACTATTCATCGGAAAAACAATGAAAGTCGTCCGATTATGAGCAAGGACGATGGAGCCGTTGAGATTAAGATACCTGGACTATTCCCATAGGTAAAAGATTAGGGAGAGAAGAAGAAGATATAAGAATTATTGTTTTGACTGTTATTAATATTTCTAACTTATAGCCCAAGTTTACTTGTAATACATTTAACATTATAAATAATATTTAGTAAGGAATAGATATCGTTCGTACATTAGTTACTTGATGGACGTACAAGATTAAATAATAATCTCTATAAATTGGTCCTCCCTCCACCCATTAGGGTTATCCAATATTCTCTACAACAACTCCATCGCTAACGGTTGTGGTAAAATAAAGTTAGGGAAATGAAGTAGAAACTAATTTATGACTAACGCTTCCTCTTTTCTTTGTGATGATATCTTCCTCATCAGGTATGTGCTCCTTACAATCTCAATGTAATATTATCATAGTCAAAATCTTAATATTATGTTATAAAGTATTTAATCTTACATATGGCATCAGATTCTGAATTGTTTGAATGGATAATCTTCATAAATTATATAATCACATCACATTAAACCCAATAATGATTAAATTAGAGACCAGTCGAGTATTGACGTGATTTTTGAAATTAAAGCATTTAATCTGTTAGGTTTGATTTTGTTGAGACTTTGCTTTTCACAAACCTTTTGTTCTTATAACAAAAAGTAAAATTCCTCGTTGTATTATGTTTAATTCATAACGATGTATACATAATTACATTGATGGAACTTATCATCTCCCATGTGACCCATATGCGTAAAAGGAACAAAGAGGCCAAACTAGAATATTAATGTTTACACATATAATATTTATGATCACTTGCCATCTGTGGATTAATACAATTAACTATTTATTGGCATATACAATATTCCAAGAGAGGTCGGGTCTGACTTATCAACTTGATGAATGTATTATGTTTTTATAGTTTGTTAGTCACTAAATTGTCCAAACTAAAATTTTTAAAATTATTCACATGCACAAAATTTTATGATGTTTTGTGTGCTTTGTATTTATATAGTTTGTTAGTCACCAAAGTTACCAAACTAAAGAAATTAATGTCTACACATATCATGTTTATGTTCACTTGATGCATGTATTATGTTTCTATAGTTTGTTAGTCACCAAAGTGGTCAAACTATGATGTTTAAAATTATTCACATGAACAAAATTATTTGATGTTATGTGTACTTTGCATTTATACAGTTTGTTAGTCACCAAAGTCACTAAACTAGAGAAATTAATGTTTACACATATCATGTTTATGTTCGTTTGATGCATGTATTATGTTTCTATAGTTTGTTAGTCACAAAAGTGACCAAACTAAATTGTTTAAATTAGTCACATGCACAAAATTTATGATGTTAAGTGTGCTTTGTTTATATAGTTTGTTAGTCACCAAAGTGGACAAACAAGAGAAAATTATCGTCTACACATATCATGCTTATGATCACTTGTTGCATGTATTATGTTTCTATAGTTTGTTAGTCACCAAAGTGGTCAAACTAAAATGTTTAGAATTATCCACATGCACAAAATTTTATGAGATTATGTATGGGTTTGTATTGATATAGCTTGTTAGTCACCAAAGTGACCAAACTAGTATGCTTAAGAAAAATATGTATTCATAAAATTTTCATTTATCTATGAAGATTAATTAAATGCCTATACTGAAAAATAAATAACTTTCACTATTGCTAGAACTTAAGAAAGTTTTACCCAAAGGTTAATCTATCATTCTACGAATAGTGAAACTTATGAGGTAAATTAATATTTTCAATCAAAAATATTTTGTATATCAAAAGATGTCATATATGTTTGGTTAAAATTATTTAATTGCCTATTAAATATTTTAAACTTGACATTTAAAATTATGATAGTGTGTCATAGTATCTACCCAAAGGAATTGCGATGTACTTTTATCTTTTTACTGAATTCACATTATTTTTTATATATGAGCATGAATATGTATTGGCAATTATTCCTCTTCATTCACATGCTTTATTTGTTATTATGTTCAATGAATTGAACTTATATGAATGATATGAACAGTCTAGTTTCACTTGGGTGTGATGGATCTTGACTTGCTTTTGTTGAATGACAAACCTACTCCCTGTCACGACCCAAAACGGGCCGCGAGTGGCACCCACACTTACCTCCTATGTGAGAGAACCAACCAATCTAAACCCCAACATTCCAATCATAATAAACAGAATATAATGTGGAAGAGTTAAAACTCATTAACGAAATCAATAAATAACTTCTAAAACTCAAAACTTATTATTATCCCCAAAATCTGGAAGTCATCACCACAAGAACATCTATCCTCAGATTACTAAATCTAAGAGTATCTAAGAATATAAAATAAGTAAAAGAGATGGTCCATGTCCGAACTTCAAGACATCAAGACGCGAAGGAAAGAATCCAGTCCGAGCTAGGAACAATATCTAACCCTGAAATCACATTATGCTGAAGACTGGCTAGAGTTGCGGATGAGTCGAAGTTGTAGGCACGTTTGCTGCACTCCACAAATAACAAGAAAACCAATACAAGTAGGGGTCAGTACAAGACACAAGTACTGAGTAGGTATCATCGGCCAACTCAAAATAGAAAGCGATATATATCAGATAATAACATAAAATCGACTACCATACTCAACAGATAACAACAACAAGTACCATAACCGTTGGCCACAACTCAAGCACATCTATGAGGACTCACGCCTCCACACCATACTCGTTTGGAAAACAGGTTCTTTAAATCTGAGTATATTAGCATAATTCAAGATTCATTCTCTTTACTATCCTTGTGTCGGAACGTGACACTCCGATCCTCTACTATCCTGGTGTCGGAACGTGACACCTGATCCTCTACTATCCAGGTGTCGGAACGTGACACCCGATCCATACTATCCTGATGTCGGAACGTGACACTCTTATCCTCTACTATCCTGGTGTCGGAACGTGACACTCCGATCCTCTACTATCCTGGTGTCGAAACGTGACACTCCGATCCTCTACTATCCTGGTGTCGGTACGTGACACCCAATCCCCTAATCTCATTATTTCAGTTCATCAAGCCTTCTTTTTTACCAAGGCATCATCATTAACAAGGAGGTTTTAAGTTTTAAGATTCAACAGCCTCATCATGCTTATTTTATCACAATTATATAATCACATCATGCAAGCACACAATTAAGCATATAGAAGACTTTACGAAACTACCCAATACATATCAATCGCTTTTTAGTGTTTACTACGGAATAGCATAAACCATAACCTACCTCCACCGAAGAATCGTGGTCAAGAAATCTACTTCTCCAATCCTTTGCTTTCCTCTTCGTTTCTCCCTTTCTCGATCGTTCGTTCTCCCTCTTCTGTTCTTTCTATTTTTCCTTATTCAAACTCTTTTTATTTTACCCTAATTACCATATAATTAAGTATAAAAGATGACAAAAGTAACCCACTATTTATTTCAAGGTTATCTCCTTTAACCCCCAAGTAATTGAATTATTAACATTAAACCACTAACTTTATAATCATAAGCAGGAATAGTCCAAAACACCCCTTAAAACTTTTAACAGAAATCCGACCAAGTCAGGGTTACGCAGCCTGTGACGGCCCGTCATGCCTGCGACGGTCCGTCCTGCTGTTTCCATCACAAAGTTCAGAGAGTCGAATTCATTAAAGACTCTGTGACGGTCCGTCGTGCCTACAACGGTCCGTGCTGCTCTTCCGTCGCGAAGTTCAGAGAGTTTTTTCTCAGTACCCAATTTTCCAAAATCTAACTGTTTTGGAACGAGACCCCCTCGACGTCCCGTCGTGCCCATGACGGTCTGTCGTGGGATCCGTCGACCCAGAAAGCTATTACAAAAAATAAACTCTACTACTCAAAACGAGTAAACAGGTCGTTACAATAGATACCAATTTACCCATCGTTCGTCCTCGAACGATCATAGGAAGAAAAACAAGGGCGAGAAAGAGTACCTGAAACTGTGAAAAGGTGTGGATATCTTTCTTGCATATCAGCCTCCTTCTCCCAAGTGGACTCTTCAACTGGCCGATTCTTCCATTGAACCTTGATGGATGCAATCTCCCTTGACCTCAACTTGCGGACTTCTCTATCTAAAATAGAAACAGGATCCTCCTCATAAGACAAATTCTCATCAAGAAGAACTGAATCCCAACGAATGATGTAGTTTCCATCCCCATGGTATCTTTTCATCATAGACACATGAAATACCGGGTGCACTCCTGACAGTCCTGGGGGCAAGGCTAATTCATAAGCTACCTCCCCCACGCGCTTCAGAACTTCAAATGGACCAATATACCTCGGACTAAGCTTACCTCGCTTACCAAACCGCATCACTCCCTTCATGGGCGACACCTTCAGCAAGACTTGCTCACCCTCCAAAAACTCCAAGTCTGTAACCTTTCGATCTTCATATTCTTTCTGCCTACTTTGAGCCGCTAAAAGCTTTTCTTGAATGCATTTCACTTTATCTAATGATTCCCTCAGAAGGTCAGTACCCCAAGGTCTAACTTCAAATGCATCAAACCACCCAATGGGAGACCTACATCTTCTCCCATACAGTGCCTCAAATGGGGCCATGTCAATACTTGAGTGATAGCTATTTTTGTATGAGAACTCTGCTAAGGGTAAGAAGTTATCCCAATGACCACCAAACTCCATCACACATGCACGAAGCATATCCTCCAAAACCTAAATCGTTCGCTCAGACTGACCATCGGTCTGAGGGTGAAATGCAGTACTAAGATCCAACCTAGTACCTAATTCAGCATGCAATGTTCTCCAAAACTTAGAAGTAAACTGCGTACCTCTAACTCCATGCAGTCGAACAATTTCTGAGATGTAAAGTTTTGCTAACTTCTTCGCATTGTAAGTCACCTTGACCGGAATGAAATGAGCAGACTTAGTTAACCTGTCAACAATCACCCAAATGGAGTCATACTTACCCATTGTCTTTGGAAGACCAACCACGAAGTCCATTGCAATTCTCTCCCACTTCCATTCAGGAATGGGCATTCTCTGAAGTGTCCCTCCAGGTCTCTGGTGTTCATTCTTTACCTGCTGACAATTCGGGCATTAGGCAACAAAATCAACAATTTCACGCTTCATCCTACTCCACCAAAAATGTTGCTTTAAGTCACGATACATCTTGGTTGCACCAGGATGTATAGAATACCTTGAACTATGAGCCTCTGTAAGAATAGTGTGAATCAAATCATCGACGCAAAGTACACATACCCTTCCCTTAATCCTCAAAACACCTTCCTCATCGATTTTTGCTTCTTTAGCCTCTCCTCGCAATACCTTATCTCGAATCCGGATCAGTTTTTCATCAGTAAACTGCTTTCCCTTAATCTTGTCAAGAAAGGAAGATCTTGCCTCCACACAGGCCAAAAATCCTCCCTTCTCTAGTACTTCCAGCCTCATAAAGTCATTAGCCAGAGTCTGAACCTCTCTAGCCAATGGGCGTCTAGAAACCTGCAAGTGAGCTAGACTTCCCATGCTTCCTGCCTTTCTACTTAAAGCATCTGCCACAACATTAGCTTTTCCCGAATAATACAAGATAGTGATATCATATTCATTCAGTAGTTCCATCCACCTCCTCTGTCTCAAGTTCAAATCTTTCTGAGTAAAGACATACTGTAAACTGCGATGATCTGTATAGACTTCACACTTAACCCCATATATATAATGTCTCCATTGCTTTAATGCAAACACTACGGCAGCCAACTCCAAATCGTGGGTCGGATAATTACGTTCATGCACCTTTAATTGCATCAAAGCATAAGCAATAACATTCTTCTCTTGCATTAGCACTGCACCTTACCCAGAATAGGATGCATCACAATAATCAATGAAATTCTTACCTTCCACTGGCAGGGTAAGAATTGGTGCAGTAGTCAACAAGGTCTTAAGCTTCTGAAAGCTTTCTTCACACTCGTTCGACCATACAAATGGAACACTCTGCTTAGTCAAGTTTGTCAATTGGGAAGCAACGGAAGAAAATCCCTTGACAAATCGACGGTAGTAGCTAGCTAAACCAACAAAGCTCCTTACCTCTGTAACATTAGTAGGTCTTTTCCAACTCTTCACTGCTTCGATCTTAGAAGGATCCACCATCACTCCATCCTTAGAAACCACATCCCCCAAGAAGGACACTGAATCTAGCCAAAACTCACACTTGGAGAATTTGGCATAAAGCTTTTTCTCCCTCAACATTTCCAATACAATTCTCAAGTGCTCCTCATGTTTTTTCCTTCTCTTCGAGTATACCAGTATATCATCAATGAATACAATGACAAAAAGATCCAGATATGGCTTAAAAATCCCGTTCCTCAAGCTCACGAAAGCAGCAGGGGCATTCGTAAGCCCAAAAGACATTACTAAGAACTCATAATGTCCATACCTTGTCCGAAAAGCAGTCTTTGGCACATCCGTTGCCCGTATTTTCAATTGATGATAACCAGATCTCAAATCGATTTTTGAGAAGGTACAAGCACTTTGTAACTGATTGAACAAATCATCGATGCGAGGAAGAGGATACCTGTTCTTAATAGTTACCTTATTCAGTTGTCTGTAGTCTATGCACATCCGAAAACTTCCATCCTTCTTCTTCACAAACAAAACAGAAGCACCCCAAGGGGATGCACTTGGTCTAATAAAGCCTTTGCTTAACAACTCTTGAAGTTGGGCCTTTAACTCTCTTAACTCAGCGGGAGCCATCCTATAAGGGGGTATGGAAATGGGGCGAGTACCCGGCTCCAGATCAATACAGAAATCAATATCTCTATCTGGTGGCATACCAGGAAGGTCTGCAGGAAACACATCCAAAAACTCGCGGACTATTGAAACCGACTCAATTGAAGGTACTTGGGTAGTATCATCCCTGAGGTGTGCCAAGAAAGCTAAACAGCCCTTACTAACCATTCTCTTAGCCCGAAGAAAGGAGATAATATGAACTGGAATGGAAGTGTAATCACCCTCCCACACTAACGGATCTGTCCCAGGCTTGGCCAACGTTACCATTTTAGCATTACAATCTAATATTGCAAAATTTGGAGAAAGCCAATTCATACCCAGAATTACATCGAAATCAACCATTTCTAAGATAACCAAGTCTACATGAGTATTGCTCCCCATAAAAGTTACAAGACAAGACCTATACACCTTTTCAACTATCACAGACTCACCCACCGGAGTAGAAACACGAATAGGCATGTCAAGCAAATCACAATGTAAATCAAAACCAGTAGCAAATGAGGAAGATACATAAGAAAATATGGATCCAGGATCAAACAATACAGAAGCCATGCAATCACAAACTAAAAGATTACCTGTGATGACAGCATCATATGTCTCCGCTTCAGATCTCCCAGGGAAAGCATAACAATGGGCCCTATCACCTGTCTGTCCGTTGGCCCTACCATGTTGTGCTGCAGTCGCTCCGGCTTGCCCGCCACCCCGGTTGGTTTGGTTACCACCATTACCTTGACCACCACGTCCTCCAGAATGGCGACCTCTTCCATGACCACCTCTACCTCTGACTATTGGGGGTCTGTAACTCTGTTTTGGACAATATCTCTTAATATGTCCAATTTCCCCACATCCATAACACTCTTTGGGTTCAAGCATAGGTCTCTGTGAGAACGACGGAGTCTGGGGATAACCTCCAAACTCAGAGAAATATTGGCCGGTCTGCGGTGGACCCCCAGCTACAGCCTGTAGTGAAGACTGAATAGGTCGGGCTGGATAACCTCCTGAACTCTGCCCTCTAGAGTAAGAACCACTAAACTCACCTCCCTTACGAAACTTCTTAGTTGCTGATGCCATGGTGAAGTCATCTCGCTTCACTCCCTCCACCTCTATCATAAAGTCTACCACTTCCTGAAAGGATTTTGCTGCAGTAGATACCTGTAAGGCTGGAATCTGCAAGTCTGACCTCAATCCCTTTACAAAACGGCGAATCCTCTCTTGTGGACTGAAGCAAAGCTGGGTGGCATACCTAGATAATGCACGAAACTTAGCCTCACACGCAGTAACCGACATCCTGCCTTGCTCTAGGCTCAGGAACTCATCTCTCCTCCTATCCCTCAATGTCTGGGGTATATACTTCTCCATAAACAAGCTAGAGAATGATTTCCAAGTCATAGGTGGTGCTTGTGCTGGTTGACACTCAACATACGATCGCCACCACATTTTGGCGTTCCCCTAAAACTGATAGGTCACAAACTCAACGCCAAATCATTCCACTATGCCCATTTTGTGTAGTAGCTCATGACAATCAACCAGAAAATCATAGGCATCCTCAGATTCAGCACCCTTGAAGACTGGGGGTTTCAATTTCAAGAACTTACTCAAAAGTTCATGCTGATCACTTGTCATTATAGGCCCTGTAGTCAAGCGAGAAAACGTGCCTATTTCCAATGAGGCATCCATGAGGGGAGCCACAGCAACTGCATGTTGTACTCCCGGAACCTGAGGTGCTGGTGCAGAAAACACTGGAGGTGTCTGGCCTTGATCAGATAACCCGCTAAGATAAGCAAGAACCTGATTAATCATCTCGGGGGTAGGCTGGGGTGGTAATTCCTCATTCTGCACTTGTTCATTCTCCCCTTGTCTTGTCAGTGTTGGTGTTGGCGCGGTTGTTGCTCTAGTTCTAACTATCTGCGAAATAGAGTGAACATGGTCAGATACCAATTTGTATCACCTAGATACCAATTGGATCCAAGTAATAGCACGAAAGAAAGAAAGAATGGAATTTTCCTAAAGTTCTATAGCCTCTCAAAGAAAAGTAAAGGCGTCCCCCTACCATTCCCCAAGACTCTACTAGACTCGTTCTTGTGTGATGAGACCAACGAACCTAATGCATTGATACCAAGTTTGTCAAGACCCAAAACGGGCCGCGAGTGGCACCCACACTTACCTCCTATGTGAGCGAACAAACCAATCTAAACCCCAACATTCCAATCATAATAAACAGAATATAATGCGAAAGACTTAAAACTCATTAACGAAATCAATAAATAACTTCTAAAACTCAAAACTTATTATTATCCTCGAAATCTGGAAGTCATCACCACAAGAACATCTATCCTCAGATTACTAAATCTAAGAGTATCTAAGAAGATAAAATAAGTAAAAGAGATGGTCCATGTCCGAACTTCAAGACATCAAGACGCGAAGGAAAGAATCCAGTCCGAGCTAGGAACAATAGCTCACCCTGAAATCTGATTATGCTGAAGACTGGCTAGAGTTGCGGACCAGTCGAAGTTGTAGGCACGTTTGCTGCACTCCACAAATAACAAGTAAACAAATACAAGTAGGGGTCAGTACAAGACACAAGTACTGAGTAGGTATCATCGGCCAACTCAAAATAGAAAGCAATATATATCAGATAATAACATAAAATCGACTACCATACTCAACAGATAACAACAACAAGTACCATAACCGTTGGCAACAACTCAAGCACATCTATGAGGACTCACGCCTCCACACCATACTCGTCTGGGAAACAAGTTCTTTAAATCTGAGTATATTAGCATAATTCAAGATTCATTCTCTTTACTATCCTAGTGTCGGAACGTGACACTCCGATCCTCTACTATCCTGGTGTCGGAATGTGACACCCGATCCTCTACTATCCTGGTGTCGGAACGTGACACCCGATCCATACTATCCTGGTGTCAGAACGTGACTCTCCGATCCTCTACTATCCTGGTGTCGGAACGTGACACTCCGATCCTCTACTATCCTGGTGTCGGAACGTGACACTCCGATCCTCTACTATCCTGGTGTCGGAACGTGACACCCGATCCCCTAATCTCATTCTTTCAGTTCATCAAGCCTTCTTTTATACCAAGGCATCATCATTAACAAGGAGGTTTTAAGGTTTAAGATTCAACAGCCTCAACATGCTTATTTTATCACAATTATATAATCACATCATGCAAGCACACAATTAATCATATAGAAGACTTTACGAAACTACCCAATACATATCAATCGCTATTTAGAGTTTACTATGGAATAGCATAAACCATAACCTACCTCCACCGAAGAATCGTGATCAAGAAATCTATTTCTCCAATGATTTTCTTTCCTCTTCGTTTCTCCCTCTCTCGATCGTTCGTTCTCCCTCTTCTGTTCTTTCTATTTTTTCTTATTCAAACTCTTTTTCTTTTACCCTAATTACCATATAATTAAGTATAAAAGATGACAAAAGTAACCCACTATTTATTTCAAGGTTATCTCCTTTAACCCCCAAGTAATTGAATTATTAACATTAAACCACTAACTTTATAATCATAAGCAGGAATAGTCCAAAACACCCCTTAAAACTTTTAACAGAAATCCGACCCAGTCAGGGTTACGCAGCCTGTGACGGCCCGTCATGCCTGCGACGGTCCGTCCTGCTGTTTCTGTCACAAAGTTCAGAGAGTCGAATTCATTAAAGACTCTGTGACGGTCCGTCGTGCCAACGACGATCCGTGCTGCTCTTCCGACGCGAAGTTCAGAGAGTTGTTATCAGTACTTAATTTTCCAAAATCTAAGTGTTTTGGAACGAGACCCCCTCGACGTCCCATCGTGCCCATGACGGTCCGTTGTGGGATCCGTCGACCCAGACAGCTATTACCAGAAATAAACTCTACTGCTCAAAATGACTAAACAGGTCGTTACACTCCCATTACTGATAAGAGTAGTGAGGATGAGAAGTCTATTCATAAATCATGGGAACGCTCTAACAAATTGAGTCTTATGTTCATGCGAATGATTGATGTTAACGACATTAAGAGTACTATTCCACAAACATAAAGTGTTAGGGAATACCTGAAGTTTGTGGAAGAACGTTTTCATTTTTCTGATATAAATCTCTTGCTGGTTCACTAATGAATAACTAACGACCATGAAGTTTCATGGGTCTATAATATGCAAAATCATATCATTGAGATGACTCACATTGCAGCAAGACTTTGGACCTTGTGAATGAAAGTGGATGACACCTTCTTGGTTTAGTTTATTCTTAACTCATTGCCTCTTGAGTATAGATAATTCCAATTTAAATATAACACTATTAAGGATAAGCGGTATATTACTGAATTGTCTAGAATTCTTACTCAAGAGGAGTCAACGCATAAGAAACAAGGAGGTCATTCCATTAACCTCATGAGTCAAGGAGCTAGTAAATGACTTAAAATGAAAGCCAACAAGCTTTAAAAAATAAAGCACATGCTAAGTTTCAGAGGATCTTATAAGGAATTCAACGCTGATGTGTGTCATTTTTGTAAAAAGGACAGTTACTTTTGAAAGATTACCTGAAATTTAAAGTTGGTTTGAAAAGACAGGTATATTTAGTGTCTTTGTATATTACGAATCAAATTTAGTAGAATTTTCTAATAATACTTGGTGTCTTGATTCTGGCGCAACTACTCATGTATCCACTATGTTGTAGGGATTCACTACAATCCAAACTACGAATCCAAAAAAAATCTTGTTTAAGCGAAATCACATGAAGGCTAAATTGAAGGCATAGGGACTTATCATTTGATCTTGAAGACTGGACATCACCTTAATCTATTACGGACTCTTTATGTTCCTTTAATTTCTAGAAATTTGATTTCTCTTACAAGACTTGATATTTTTGGATTTGATTTTAAGTTTGGACATGGTTGTTTCAATTTATATAAGAATACTATTTTATGGTTCTAGTGTTCTTATTGATGGTTTATATAGATTTAAACTTGATAATAATTAAAAATAGTTCACTAAAGGAAAATTCTGCTTATTTGTGGCAAAAACGTTTGGGTCATGTATCCAAAGAAAGACTAAAAAGGTGTTAGTAAAGAATAAGATTCTTTTTGAAATTGAATTATATTAATCTTTATATATATTTGGATTGTATTAAATGAACGCAAACCAAGCATACCAAGAAAACTACCACATCGAGCACTCAGCTTCTTGAAATTATACACACTGATATTTGCGGACCCTTTGATGTTCCATCATTTGGTGGAGAAAAATATTTTATCACTTTTATCAATTATTCATGTTATGGATTTATCTATTTGTTGAAAAAAAATCTCAAGCAGTGAATGCTCTCAAAGTGTACGTTAAAGAGGTTGAAAGACAATTAGATAAGAAAGTTAAAATCATTAGGTCAGATAGAGGTGGTGAATATTATGGAAATTGTAATGAATCAGAATAATTTCTAGGTGTATTTTGCAAAATTCCTTGAGAAAGGTGGAGTTGGTGGGAGTGTTGAACGACAAAGTGTGGAAATTAATGAGGTAAGGGTAAATATTTCATTGACCATGAATGTACCTATTTCCGCACTATTCACAAATGTTGTTCCTCTTATTAAAGAACACTTTAACAATGTTGAATATTATTTGGGTGAAACACTCAAGTATCTGACGCAAATGAACCACAAACAATGTCATAAATAAAATCGACCATGATGTGAATTATTTGCAGATTACATTTTGACATGGAATTAATAAAGATTTGATTTCATTTTCACAATCCACATAAAAGAATAAGTCTGATAAAGGATTGATGCCAGGAATAAAGAGTTAAAATCAATGGAATACAACAAAGTCTCAGATCTCATTCAATTACCAGAAAATTCTAATATAATCGAGTGTAGATGGGTCTTCAAAACCAAATGTAATTCAAATGATAATATTGAATGACATAAAGTCAGACTTTTGCCAAAGAATACACTCGAAAAGAAAACATTAATTATAAAGAGACCTTTTCCACTGTCTCAAAGAAAGGCTCATTAAGAATTATTTTGGCTTTGGTAGATCTTTATGATTTAGAGTTACATCAAATGGATGTGAAAACTATTTTTCTTAAGGTAAACCTTGAATGAGGATATTTATATGGACCAACCAAAGGGTTTCAAAATTGAAAGAAAAGATTAAATGGTGTGTAAGCTAAAGAAGTCAATATATGGACTCAAACAAGTCTCACGATAATGGTATATCAAGTTTTATAGTATATATATGGACTCAAACAAGTCTCACGATAATGGTATATCAAGTGTTAAAATACTATAACATCTTTTGAATTTAAGAGAATTTCCATTGGTTTGTGCATATACCAAAAGATCAGTGGCAGTAAGTTTACATTTTTAGTCTTGTATGTTGATGACATTTTACTTTCTTCTGGTGATTTAGGCATATAGCTTGAGATTAAAGACTTTTTCTCTGTGAAATTTGAAATGAATGATATGGGTGAGACATCCTATGTAATAAGAATAAAAGTATTTCATGATATATCACAAGGATTATTAGAACTATCTCAACAAGGTTTTACCGAAAGAGTTGTAGAGAGTTTTTACATAAACAGTTGTTCAGCAGGAATAGTTCCTATTCAAAAAAAAAGAACTAATTTAATCTCATGTTATGCCCAAAGAATGATTTAGAATGAAAATAAATGGTCTCGATTTCCTAATCTTCTATTGTTGGAAGTTTGATGTATGTTCAAACTTGCACAAGATAGTATATTAGCTTTGTGGTCGGGATGTTATAAAGATATCAAAGAATACCTGGAATTGATCACTGGAAAGTTGCAAAGAAAGTTTATGGCATGTTATGAAACTACAATTCATACATTATGGTTGCAAAACTTTTTCAGGACTTGGGGTTGTCGACATCATTACCAAGCCGCTGAAAATTTATTGTGATAATGATGCAGCATTATTCTTCTCTAAGAATTATAAGTACTCTAAATGTGTCAAACATATGGAATTAAAGTACTTTACTGTCAAGGAAGAAATTCAGGAAAAAAGAGTGTTACTTCAGAATATTAGAACTGATCTCATAATTGCAAATCTGTTAACAAAAGGCTTAGAGACAAAGACATTTGAAGAACATTTTTAAACAATGATTTGTGTTTGTACTTATCATTGATACATTTATGATGTTTAATACGCTTATCTTAAATTATATGTTTCTGATATACATTAATGAATTTTTTGTTTCTCATAATGGTGTACACATTATTGTTTTGAGAAATGACTAGATAAGTCACTATGAGACATTATCGTGGACCATAATGTTATATGTTTTTATATCTTATGACTAACATTGCAGCAAGACTTTGGATCATGGGGATGAAAGTGGATGACACCTTCTTGGTTTAGTTTATTCTAAACTTGTTGCCTCTTGAGTATGGACAATTGCAAATTAACTATAACGCTATTAAGGATGATTGGGATATTAGTGAATTGTCCAGTATGCTCACTCAAGAGGATTCAAGACTTAAGAAATAAGGAGGTCATTCCATTAACCTCATGGGTCAAGTAGTTGGTAAATGACTTAAAGTGAAAGCCAACAAACTTAAGAAAAAGAAAGCACGTGCTAAAGTTTCATAGGATGCTTATAATAAATTCAAACGCTGATGTGTGTCGTTTCTGTAAAAGAAAGGTCACTATCTGAAAGATTACCTGAAATGTAAATCTTTGTTTAAAAGAAAGGTACATTTAGTGACTTTGTATATTTCGAATCAAATTTAGAAGAAGTTTCTAATAATACTTGATGGCGAAGTGATGAAGCTCTCTCAACTTTTCAACAAAGAGTGGAGGTGTAAGACAAAATGTTTTTTTGGATAAAAGAAAACATACAAATGTTGGATGAATCAACAACCTAAAATGTCATAACCCATCAACACTAAGATGATCAAATCAGCGATTTTATATCATGTCGTCATCCATCATTTGTTGAGGGCTCACCTAACTACACCATGGGTGACTCCAAGGATGAAGAATAGTTATGGACATGCATCGGGCCGCGACGTTAACTCAGGTATTGTTTGGGAAGAAACCTAAAACCTCTTATTTTCCTTTATTTTAATTTCGGTAAAATAATATTGTGTTAATTTCACATATTAAGGTACATAAGGTGCCTAAAATGTGATACATGGCGTGCAATAGGTCCAGTGGGTGAGTCACTAATGAAGTAGTTGATCAGTGTTATTCTTCCGTTTGACTTAAGGTATCTTCAAAACCTAAAGTTGTAAAACTCAGTTAGCTCAGGAAAGTTGCATCAAATCGCCCACCAGATCGGCGACCCTGATGGTTACCGGAGGTTGAACATCAAAATTTGCTGAGAAGTTCTGTAAAACTCAATGAAGTAAAAATTCATTTTACGATATACCGAATGATTCAAAAGTCAATATGTTGTCACCAAATGAAAACAGACTGGACAAGTTGTTGGCCAATGCGAAAAAATGGTGGATGATGAATCATTTGAGAAGATGGGTTGAAGATAGACACATTGGATTGCTGACAGAAGTTATCACTCCATAGTTCACCTAACGTCCCCACCTCACGTTCTACTTAATGCAACATCGGGTGAAGGATTCCACCTCGAAGAAGCCACCAAACCAAGATTACTCTCTAGTCCTACCTCTATATTTCTCTAATATTAACATCTCGATTATTGTTATATATATTTGAGGAGAAATACTTTTTGATTTTGGTAAGGTGAGACCCAACATGTGGTGCTGATATCTGTGTTGTTTTTGTGCATATTTGGGTTGTTATATTTTAAATAATGTTTTATAATGTTTGTGTGACTGTGTAAACTTATGGATACTTATGATTTTAATTTGTAAAATAATTTTGACACCCTTCTGATAAATTTTCAAAATTTTTGCAATTTTTTTCCTCCTTTTATGTTGAAAGTGGTTGTTCTCTCACAAATTAGAGTATCACTTCTGATTAATATCTATAACTTGAATAGTTCTCTCAACCTAACACACATGAATATGCAGCTACGACAAGACCAAATGAAGTTGCATAAATAATATGTGAACTCTTTGCATCTTGTCGTGACTAGCCATGTGTCAAATTGATTCTCGTGTATTGATGTCTTCATTAACTTAAGTATCAATGTGTTTTGTGATAATCTTACCTTGAACCATGCATAAAAATACCTAGAATTTTCCCCGTTAGTCTATTCGACCAATTAATGCTTTCTCTTCATATAATCTTAGGCAATTTTATAGAAGGTGATCAATTTGATATATACTTCTCTTGTGAATTTCCTTGTGAGTGTGTGAACCTCTCTTGAACACTCTTTGAGCCTTAACCTTCTTTGGAAGAAACTGTATAAAGACTATACCCTTGTTTATCCATTCCCCTTTGTCCTCACGAGAGATTGTTTTGATTGAAATAGCCAAACTTATGCCAAAAGCCTAAGTTGGGGGTGTGGTGAAAAGAAAAGGAAAAAATCAAAAAAATGCAAGAAAAGTCTCCCTTAACTCATGGTGTTGCGAAAATAAGGATACCCTCTATATAAAAAAAAAGAAAGCGAAAAGAAAAGAAATGAAAAAGAAAAGTTATGGAATAAAAGTTAAAATGGAAGAGGATTTTCAAGCAATCCATGCGAAGTGAATTATAGGATGACTTATGAGCACTAACAAAGATGAAGAAGGAAGAACAAAGGAAGCGTTATGAGCACCACAATTCATGAGGACCATTAGTCACTAAGCCTAAATGACTATACCTTTGCACTCAACCACATTACAAGCCTTAGAAAGACCTTCTTGATCCTAAGAAATCGGAATCATTGTTGACTAGAAAATAAGGACAAACCTATGCATGAAAGCATACATTGTGTTCATCTTTTTTAGAATGAGCGTTATAGCTGACTCCTGAAATTTAGACTGACTATACACTTGTGTGTGAAAATAGAATCATCATTTGTGTAACGACATTTGTATGCTTATGTTTGAGCTTGAACTTTCATTTGAAGCAACTAATGAGAGATCGAGAATATTTGATTATGGTGTGTAACAACTTGAATCTTTGAGTACACAATTAATCTTTTCATAAATAGTTCGATTTTTTTTTGTATATAATCATGATTGAGTCTTGTGTAGCACTATTCGAGAAATCTTTTTTGAATTGTTGAACTTCATTTTCACTTGAGGGCAAGCAAAAATTTAAGTTGGGTGTGTTGATGAGTCAAAAGATCGAAATCATTTAGGGCTATATTTTAATAGGAATAGTGTCCTAAAATTCTTTTATTATTGCAATATCTTATGTAAACTGGTAAGTTTCATGTATTTATGGATCTAAGGAAAACATGGACACTATGTATGAAAATGGAGCAAAAGGCTGAGAAGAGTGAAGAAATGAAGGCCTGAGCATCGCTAAGTACACCTGGTGGATCGCCGATAGGCATGGATGCCGTCTTTTGTTCCAGTGTGCTGAGTCTTGAAGTGATGGATCAAATCGGTCGAAGAGACGAGCAGTCGACGCATCGCCGAGTAGTTCCCGAAGTAGTAAATCATTGCTCAACAAACCAAAGAACGATGTTGCAAAAGGTTGTACCAGAACGTAATGGACTATACCAATGGGCGAATCGCCGAGTCAATCGGTGATTCCCACTAAAGTTTTTTAATGATCAAATGAAACGCAAATATGAAAGCTATAAATATTAGTAAGGTATTTTTTTAGAATTCCAACTTTAAGACAAGCAATATCATATTTTCTTAGTACTTTTTATATTTAACTCTCAAGTATTATAAGGATTTTGAAGACTTGAATAAGAAAGGGTCTCTCCTTATTTTGTTTGGAAGTGGGTCTCCTTGATTCCTCTTTCTTTTCTCAAATTCAGAATTTATTCTTATACCCATTTGATTTCAAAATCATTGAAGGCATTGTTTGTATTGATCAATGTTTGTCTAAAAACCCCATTCTTAGGGTGTGATTTAGCATATATGGGATAATATTTTTGATGGGATTTGCTTGTTGGTAGATTACATATATTTTAATGATGATTTCGTCTAGTTATTGTGGTTTAATTTAATGTATTTGTAGTTGCAAATACAAGTTCACCTGTGTGTTTTTTGCATGCTCGAGAGAGAAGTCGCTAAAACAAGACAGCTAGATAATGGCCTAAAGAGTAGGTCGAAGTGAGTTTCAGCCCGAGAGGGTGAGCCCTAGTCCCATATCCTTACACTCAGCTCGAGAGAATGAGTGATATAAGGCGTATGATGGTCTTCATGCGGAAAATGAGTGTCCAAAAGGAACCCATTTGAAGTGGGGTAAGTTGTTCGAGACAGAGAACTTATTTCCATATAAATCTTAACCTAGTCAATATTTTTCAACAAATTTATCTAAAGCATGAACCAAACAATTTTGATTAATATGTATTGTGGTCACATCCCAAGATTTGCCCCTTCCATTCCTTAGTTTTCTTGTTTATTTTGCTATTTCTATTAATCGTGAAAAGCTCCCATTTGATATTTGACACTTTCGTGTCACTCCCCTTAATTTAAAATGTTTTTAATCACAAAAACAACTAATTAGAATGAAGTTCTAATTAACTAAAACTTTTCACAACCGCTCCCTTGATACACGACCTCAACCCTCAATTAGGTTACTATATTATCGACGATCGTAGACACTTGACTCGAAAGTAGTGTCGTTGGTCACGATAAGTATTATAGATCAATCTATCTCCTTCTTTACTTATGTTAGGCTGTCTTTTCCCTTTGAGATGGACTGTTGTTGTCTGCTTTTTGGATTTGTATTTATCTCTTTAGACAACTTTGTACTTGTGAATTCAGGTTCTCGAAGGGTTTCCTTGGTATATAATTTTTGGTTTCCTTTCCGTTTTTATCTTTTATTATTGGTAGAGTTATTTTCTGTTTAGTATTATAGATATACTCACTATTTATTTTTTTGGTAAAGGTCATCTTACCTACCGGTGGATTTAAGTAGATGTCATCATGACTCGGGAAGTTTGGTCATGAAACTTTTGGACCAAATCATAAGCAGAGGACATTTGACCCTTTTCTCAAATATAAAATTGAGTTCCCAAAAATAAGTGTGATCAATCAATAATTGATAAAATTGGTATATATGAAAAAAATTTACAAAATCTTAAAAAATTAGTGAGGAAAATTTAAATTCACAAAATAAATGTGGTAAAGTAATTTAGGACAAAATAAGGGTATACAGAAATAATTTTTTATTTACAGATCTTTGGCCATAAAAGTTAGTTAATCATTTTATCATTTATTCCATTCTTGCGGTCCTAGTAAACAACTACTAATTATGACACCTACTTTAGAGCTTTTAGCAAGACTCTCGTGACATAAAACATTAATCTAGCTATACATAACATGTTATTTTTTGTGAACCACATGTTGTAGAATCACTCATCACAATTAATATAATAAACCTCTAGGCTTTCTCTTCCTCTCACTTATAAATTTTCAGTGTTTGAGAGTCTAGTTAAACACTAAACTAAGAATTCTTTTTAGTTGATGTGGTCAAAATTCATTTCAGAAAACTCATTGGTGAGATAAAATTAAGGTGAAATGCTCAACAAAAACTATCACTTTCTTGAGTCACAAATGATATTGCTTTTTGCTGAGCGGTTCACCTCAATCATAGCTCAACAATAAAATCTCCAATTTAAATTTCGGAAAATTAATTAGAGAGGGTTTTTAGTTCAGCGTTTTACTAGAATCTCAAACACTTAAAAGTGACAAGTCAGAGTAAGAAAAAGCCTACAGGTTTCTATATAAGTATGATGAGTGATCCTATACAACGCAGTTCATGGATAATAATATGTTATGTCTAGCTGAATTGAATGTGTTATGTCACAAGATTTTTGTTAAATAATCTAAATTAGATGTCATAATTAGTAATTCTTCATAGGGTTTGGAAAAATAGAATAAATGAGAAAAAAAACTATTGATTAATTAAATTTTAGGGTCAAAGAATAGAAAATTATTCATATATGTATTTGTTTTGTCCTAAATTACTAAATCACATTTATTTTGTGAATTTAAATTTTTTTTATTAATTAGTTTAAGATTCAGTGAATATTTTTTTCATAGATGCCCATTTTAACAAAAATTGTTTGATCACACTGTTTTGCGAATTCAGTTTTATTTAAGCAAAAAGGATCAAAAATTCTCTTAACTATGTGAAATGAACAAAAATGTCCTTTGTTTACTGTTTGTTCCAAAACTATCACAACTCAGCTTCCTGAGTCATGATGACACAAACTACAACCCAAGGAAGGTAAGTCGATCCATGCCCGAAACATGAAGTAGTGAGAAAGAGGGTAGAACTAAACATAAAATAATTCTTACACTAGGAAAAGACAAAAAGGGAAAGTAAACCATAAACGATATAGAAAGGAAACCCTCCCAGAACATGGAAGTCAAAGATAGAGTTGTTTAACAACAACAACAACAACATAAGCAACAACAACAACAATATCACCAACAACACCAACACCAATAACAATAGCAACAGAAATAGCAGCAACAACAACAACAATAATAACAATAGCAACAGTAACAACAACAACAAACAGCAGCAACAACAATAACAACAACAACAATAACAACAACAACAACAACAATGTTATAGCCAAAGTTAAGGCTTTAGTAGCAAGGCTAGAATTTTGCTTTGTGCACATTATACTCCATTGGTGATGGATACTGATTCATTAACCATGAAAAATGTGCTTGAAGGTATGTGGGAGGTCCCTTGGGAGATACCTTTGGAAGTGAAGAGGTTTAAGCAACTTAGAAACAGTCGTGTATAAGGGTGGAGCATATATTCAGAGAAGGATATTAGCTCGCTGACTACTTTGATAACATGAGTGCTCATTTTGCAGGTACTAAAAAATATAACAATTGCAAGAGGTTCCCTGGCAAGGTAGAAGAATTATCAACATGGAGAAAGACGAAGTTCAGAGTCTCAGGATTCATAAATGTCAAAATAAAGAATATGGATGCACACAATCACACACGCAATCAGATGGCACAAATAACACAACATCACTCATACTTGCAGATACAACACCTACATCAACAGTTACAAACAACCATAACGGTTACTTACCAACATTTTAGTCTGAGATCATGGTTAACCATTGTTCATAATGCCCCTAAAGCATAAAATCTTGTAACATAAAGTTTCAATATTCTTACCTGCTGGTGATTAACGTTAATTATTGATATTTGAGAATCAATCAAATCATCTTTGTCAAAACAGTTGTATTAGCTTCTCTTGAAGCTCAATTTTCAGATAAAGTGAAATGATTGGTAAATCAAAATTCAATGAACTGACAAATCGAATGGCATAATTATGGTCTAGTTACCTCGTGTAGATTAGTGAGGGAATTTAACATAGAGCCGAAGAAGTTTTCTTTGAAAATGATTTCATGGCATTTATGAGACTTGTAGGTGTCTTGAGTGAAATCAATCTAAGCTCTTTGAGATATTTCCATGTAAGATCTTGATTAAGGTTTTCAATGATCATAAATTCATCACTCAAATATAACATTCTTGAAGTGCGCTCAGTTTCTTACCTCAACTCTCTATGGTTCCGGCGATGCGCATCTGAGCTCTTTGAGCTTTCCATTTTGAGAGTTATGGGGTATTATTTCCCAGTTAATCTTGTTTAAATTTAATTTACTTTTTTTTATTTTGTTTTGGGCTAGTTTTGAACCTTTAGGCTAGTAGACACTTTTGGTTTACTATGTCAAATTGTAATTTGTTTTGTTTTATATAATTGGTGTCTTTGTCGATCCTTAAAAAAAACACTTCTTACTTTTAAATTCCTATATTAAAAAAAATGGGCGGCAACCACCTATATATATCCATTTATTCATTCATTCTATAATTATGTTATTTCTTTCAAGAATTTTTCTTATTGATATTTCTAGTATTTTCTTTGACCAACATTTTGTTGATTGGTGGAAGTCTAATTTCATTCTATAATGTTATACATTTATTCATTTTTATAAATATTTTGTTAAAATTTGGCAATGTGTTAAATGAACATTTTGGCAATAAAATTTACAATATCATTTTATAATACAATAAATTTCAAAATCGTCAACTAACCGCGCAACGCGCAGGTACGTATACTAGTTTAGTTATTATAAAACATGCCAACAAAAATTTAAGAACTTACTGAATTCAAAATATTTAGAGTAAATAAAATTAGACTTCCACCAATTAACAAAATGTGGGTCAAAGAAAATTCTAGAAAGATAAAAAAAAACAAATCTTGAAAAAAATAACGTATTTATAGAATGAAGGAATAAATGGATATGGATAGGTGGCTGCCTTTTTTTGTATAGGAATTCAAAAGTAAAAAGTGGTTATATATTTGAACAAGCCATGTTTTTCAGTTACTTTATTTTTTATTTTCTCATTTTTTGTAGATTATAAATTTATTTTGTTAAACAAATTTTAATTACTCTTTTATATTTAAAAAATTCACTTGGACTTAGTAGGTTTTGTAGATACATTATATTTTTTTAATCTTTTTTATATGGTTTTTAAAAACGGTCACATTAAAATTGAAATTTCTTTAAATTTTTAACTTGTATTTGAATTATAATTTTATTTTTGATATAATTACATGTAGTTAATAATTAATAATTCATATTTTATAAGAAAAAATAAATATTAAATGTTGTTGTTGTTGTTGTTGTTGTCGTTGTTGTTGTTTATTTTCGAATTAAATATACATTACAATATAATTCATTTTTATTAATAATAACTATTGTGTATTTGTGGTGTTCGCGCTTTTCACCTCTCCTATTATATGTATTGAGAAATTCAATTAATTAGATAACTATCTATAATCATAAAATGCCTATTTTTGTTTTTTCAAAAAGGTAAAAGAATCAATTAAAGGCAAACATAACAAATTAAGAAACTATTTTTAAAATAAAAATAGAATATAAAATTAAATTAAATTTTTTTCTTCAAGTAAGCTTTAAAAATATTAAATCAATTTTTTTTACTAATATTTTCAAATTAATATAGATTAAAAAATAATTCATTTTTATTACTAATAATTAATGGTTTTTTGTGGCGCTGATACATGACGCTCTTCAACTTTCCTATTATATATAGTATAACTTACATAAATCTCATAACGTAAAACCTAAATTACACTTTGACCCTTTTCTTTTCTATTTTACAAAATCCCTTAAAAGTTGTAACATCAGGATACTTTATATGCAGCCACATACATATTGTCACGCCTTGAGCCTACACCCTAGACGTGGACCGCACTCCAAAACCATTGTTCTCCCCCAAGCGAACTCTTGGCCTGCCTTACTTAACTCTGCGGAAGAATAAACTCAACTGAATCAAGAAATAAAGCATGATGAAAGGAAATACTTCAAATAATATTCTGGCCTAAATGACACTTAAATATCAATAAGTAAAATAGACTCCAAACTGAACTACTAACGTTCTACGAAGCCTCTAACTGACTGAGATGGATGTTGGAATGGACTGCAGAACATCCTAAAAGCTAAACTAGTAAAACAAATTAAAAGGATGTCTTTTAGAATGCAAGGAGTCTCACCACTGACTTTGGAGCTCAATCTGGAGCAACGAAGCACTGCGTGCTGATTTTGGTTACTTACGTCTGCATCACAAAACGATGCAGGCCAACTAGCATCAGTATATTGGATGTACAAGTATTACGAGTTAGAGTGCTACACACAACTATAAAGCTTGAAATGGAATAAGGATGAACTTACCTTGGCTCTGCTCAACTCATAAGATGACAACTCAATATATGACAATAAGAACATATGCAATTTATACATATAAAACTGGTAAAAACAGTGTAAACTCTTAGTTCATTAAAGATGAAACAATAATAAACTCAACTTTACTTATTTATGAAAGTAATATAGTTTCTGTGGGAGTTTCTCTAACCGACAACCATCACTATGAGCCTAAGTGATGATATAGTGTCTCGTCCACGCTGCCAGAACTATCATATACTTTGTCTTCGCATAAACATCCTCAACCTAGTGGATCCACTGGCTAAACTTACGTGATTATCTAAAAAGTATGACATGTTAATTACCATGATGGTACATGGTTTACATGGAGACTTAAGTTATCTGAACTCTCATTCCCACATCGGTGTATATTACTATTCCCAAAACATGTTTTAGCTCATACTTTTAATTAAACTTGCTTCCTTTGGGTTGAGATAATTTACTGAAACCTTTAAGCTTTATAAGCTCCTTTTGGAATCAATGTTCCCCTCTTTAGTTCAAAACTCTTTTGGAACTTCTTAGTTTCCTTTTAACTTAAATGGGAAACATTTATCAACCTTTAGGGAATACTTACTCCCCATTATAACTTTAGAGAAATGAACTCAACTCCTGTTCTTTACTTAACTTGAAACTTTAACTCTGAGGGAATATTAGTTCCCTTATAGCTTTTGAGAATTTACTCAACTCTTTCTCTTTTCTCGACTTGTAACTTGAGACTTAAATCAAAGTTAAAATGATTGTTTAAGACTCTTTGAAAACTTTAAGAACTCACTTTGACTTGCTTTTTAACTTTTAAACTTGACTCTTAACTTATTTGACTATTATCTTAGCTTCCGTTGAATTGGATTATGGATTCAAGGATTATGATCTCATATTTATGGATGATTTCATTATGTTTAGATGTACTCTAGAGTGTTGGAGTCAACTAGGAATGAAAGGTACATCACTGAGGAACTAGGATGAAAAGATAGGGAAAGAACGGGGTCTCCGGGGTGTCTTGGAGCTCTGAGAGGCGCACGGTGCCAGTGCCTGTTGGAAAGACCCTGATCTGAGATGCTCTGGCTGGCGTGGCGCGCCAGGTCCTGTCAGAAAGAGGCTGCCCTGAGGGGATCTAGCTGGCACGGCACCCCAAAAGCTAGCTGACAGGACCTCTGACTTTTTTTCTTCCTTTTTCATCTTTAAATCTCCTTAACTTCCATGGATCCCACCCCAAACACTTAGGATCCCTAAATACCTTATTACCCAATCGAGTAGACCCTAAAAAAGTCCAGAAACATGAATCAAACCTACTAGAGATCAACTACAATTCAACCAATAAGAACTTCACAACTTTTCATCAAGAACTTCAAGATTATCATTCATATAAACTCCAATTTGTTGTATTGGATCGGATTGGGGTGTGGGTGAAAGGACCCAACACCAAATAATCTCACATTCTAGGGACCGCTCCCGACGAAATCCACGCAACATTCTTGGCATTTCTTGGACAATTCTTGATATTCCTCTTCTTTTTTCTTTTCTCCTAAGCCCTAAGCATTCTTAATATTGTAAAACTGATTTCGAACTTGGTCTTTGCCCCTAAATAACCCTTATAACGAATTGGGTCATATTAGGGTGAAAAGACAACTTTGTCTTACTAAAATCCGGATTGGACTTTTCTCAATCCAACTTACGAAAGGCATATCTCCCTTACACGACATCGGATTTGTGCAAACTCAGCGGCGTTGGAAAGATCTTCCTGAGGTCTCTTCCATATAATGAACTCATCCAAACTCCTTGTGATCTGGAAGTTATGGCCGTTTTAAAATGACTAAATCTCACTTTTGAAAGCTGGAAATTTTCCAGATATCCCTACTTATTTCCAAAATGATTATTCTTGGTTTCTTAACTTTTTTTTTTAGTTAATTCAGGTTACGAGATATTACAATATCTCCCTTTTGGAAAAAATTATCTTCGTATGTGAATTCTTTCACTAAGCTAAGAGTAGTATTATCATTTCAGCATTCAACGAACAAAAGCAAGTAATAATATGCTTATAAATAGCCTTATAAAGTGCTATGAAGAGAATTTAGTACTTTGATCTGCATTCTCTCCGGATTCAAAGAGATGTGGATATTTCTTCTTCAAATCCTCTTCAGCTTCCCAAGTCGATTCTTCAACAAATTGGTTCATCCAAAGGACCTTGACTGATGCAACATCATATGTCCAACTTGCAAAGTTGACGATCCAAAATCTGAACCGGAATTTCTTCATAGGATAGGTTATCCTTAATTCCAATATTCTCTGTCGGTACTATCAATCACTACAACAAATATGATATATAGTTACAATATAATTAGATACGACATGATATTCGCCACTAATTATTCACTTTTTGTGAGAAAAATTACTTTTCGTGCTTAAATATATGAAAAACGTACTTTTAATGACGAAACATAAAAAATCGTAGCAAAGTTTTGTCCAATAAATTTTCACATAAAAAACTAAATTGTCGTCATTTATTGAGTACTATTAGTCACGAATTTAAACTAATTATTGACACATTATTTCGTCACTGGTGATGCATCTAATTAGTGAAAATTATGTTTTTGTCTTGAAATTAATTACTTTTTCGAAACAAAAAAATTTTGTCTCAAAAAATACGTTTTACAATAACGACAAATTAGATTTTGTGGTTAAATAATATACGTTTTAGCTATAAAAATTTAGATTTAATTATGACATTTATTTTCGTCACTAATAATATAACCAATTGGTGACAATTATTTTATTGTCTCTAAATTACCTCTGATTTAGTGACAACAGAAGTTGTCACAAAATATGTAAAGTTTTAAATAGTGACGATTTAAAATTTGTATTTGAATAACTCAACTATGTGCTATAAAAAATTCATAGATAAATACAATTTTTTTATTTAGCTACAATTATTCATAATTAAAGAAAACAACATAAATGGTACCTAAACTATAGGAACAAAATAGTTCATTAACTATATACTTACCGTATTTAGTCCTTTAACTATCCAAAATGTTACCAACTTTGGTTCCTCAACTATATACTTACCGTTTTAGTTTCTTAAATATACATTTATCGGGTTTATTCCTTTAAGTATTAAAAATAACATATTTGATCAAATTAAATCTTCAACCAATTTTTTCAATTATTTCATTGTTGCTAATGAATTGAATATGTTGTGTTTCTTTCTTTAATGGTCAATAATTCATAATCAACATCATATTTTTATAAAAATTGTTTTTCATACAAAAAAAAAATTCATCTTGTTAGTCAAATTTCTCTATGTAAAATAAAATGAACAAAATAATAAAATCGGTTTGTTTCAAAACAATAAAAACGAAAAACTTAAAAGTTATTCAATATTTTTTCTGTTTCTTTTTAATTTAAATTTGTCGTATTACATACTTAATATTAGTAGACTCACTTCTTGAGTACTCTTGACACACAATTTGACCGACCTATAATCAATTTCTAGATTGCTAGTCGATTAAATATGTATCTTAAAATCTATTTCTTTTATTATATGTTTAAAATTATGTTTGAATGTTATCAAAGTAATTGTATTTTACTATTTACAAATTATTATATTTGATCAATCTATTTAAGATATAATATAACAACAACAGCAACAATATATATATATATTATATATATATATATATATATATATATATATATATATATATATATAAATTGTTGTTGTTGTTGTTGTTGTTATATTATATCTTAAATATGTGTAGTATATTTACTTATTGGATAGCAATTTATTTTATTTTCCTCCAAATCATGTAAATCATAGCTTATTCAATCAAATTTATTTAATTCATATCCGTTTATTAAAATTTAGGCTTTTCGATTAAATTTTATCTTAATTATAGACTTTTATATCCCAATTTACTTTCAATTCTAACTAGGGGTGTGTATCGATCGATCTAATTTAATGTATTATCGGTTCAATTTATCATTTTTTTTAAATATGTTAAATCAGTAAGAGATTTTTATCGGTTTTCATTTTTCGATAACGATCCTTAACTGTTTTATTTTCGATTTAACCAATAAGAAAAATACTTATAAAATAAATATATGACTTCTCTAATAAATTTGTCACGATAACCCAATAATGTATTGTAACAAATGCTCATAAAAATAGAAAGAATAATAATAAAAAAATATGAAAAATTAGATTTGGTTTATCATTCATTTGAGTTTTTCACATCCTTAATTATAATTATGGCAAAATGTCTGGTAGACCATGATACTTGTATCAATCTGTATTGTGAACCCTTCTACTTACCCTTTTGTCATCTGAACTCTTAAACTCAATTAAAATGAAACTTTTAACTCCCTCCAACCATGTGTGTAGCTCAGTCTCCCTAACATAGATGACATGTCATATCCATGTCATATATATTAATGTCATGTCATAATTTTCTTCATAACTATCTTTAATTATTAATAAAAATGTTGAATAAAAGACAAAATCAATAAATTTATATTTAACCAATTAAAATAAAATTATTTTTCTCTCACCTTTCTCCACCTTCCCTAACCCACAATCACTGTCAGAATCATCTTCATCTCTTTCTTTTTTTTCACAGAAAAAGGAGCATCACTTTATTCAATGAAATCAAACAGAAATATAACAACTTTATGACATAGATTGGGAGCATTTTTGGTGTCTTCGTAGAAAAAAAAAGAAAAAGAAAAAAATGCAAAGTCAAAAAGAAAATCTCAGCGCTTGTCAAATCTGTAGAGAAATCAAGCAAGTTTATGTAACTTGAAGGGAAACCAAGCAAAATCTAGCAACCACTGTCAGATCTGCAGGAAATGATTGTAAAATTCATCCATAAATCAATTTGTAGGGAAATTAAGAAACAATTTCAACACTCATTTCCTAAAAAATGATTATATTTGAAAAATCAAGATCCCTAAATTTAATCTTTTCAAGACGATAAGGTTTATGACAGCACATCTATAAATTTGCATCGAAATTTTTGCCTTCAAAAAAAGAATGAATGCTTGAATTTTTTGCCTTCAAGAACAGGATAGGTGCTAGGGACATTTTTTTCCTTCGAGAAAAGGGTGGGGTTAGGACATTCCTTTTTCTTTTTATTATTTAAATTTTTTTAAAAAAATTCATTGTTCCACTTGCTTTAAACGAGTGACAATACGCGCCATAACATATTCAGCAAAATAAATGTCACATAAATCTGGTTAACAGTTATAAGGGTTAAAAAATATTATTTTAAGTAAATTTAAGGAATCAAATGATAAATAGTTAAATAAAAGTGTTCACAATATAAATAGATACAAATATGATAATTATAACCCATTAAACATCCAATTTCAGACTTCAATCTCCTTTTATCATAACAGCCTATCATTTTCATTAATATTTATCAGCCAATCCTAACCAATCAACTATTCTGATTGAACGGCTGAGATTAAAACCCCTTTGTTATACCTATTTTATCACACCAACAGACCACTTATTCACTTACCCTCCCTGTTCCAAGGAGATCCACCGCACCAGCGGCTCCTCCATTGCTCTAACTGGCGGAACAACCCCTCTCTTCTTCTCCACTGGGAGATCCTTGTCCTCTCCCACTTCTCGCGAAAATCGATCAAACAACCGCCACTAGTCTTCTCTTTAAGACTCTGTCAGGCGTCACTACAGTCGTGACAACCAAGAGACCAGCGTCGCTTTCTATTGGCGTGCTCACGACCGTGCCGCCGTGAGCCTCCTCCAGCGAGCTTCGTCGAAGCAAGCGAGTCTAGGGATTTTCGGAGGCGTTCAGACCTACGTCTATTAAAAATGGATTTTTAAAGATTCGTCTGGTATTAAGTCTAGTTAATCTGTTATACATTTTTTCTTTACTTTAACTAGTTTTAAAATCTGAAATACGCATGTCATTGCTTGTGATTTCTTATTGTGTTATGTATGATTTGGCTATGTTCCAGA